>OZ005653.1:284752843-285160343 GCA_963930645.1 Salticus scenicus | reverse complement strand
TCTAAATTGGTATTACAGTCGGTAACAAAAGTGTCCGAACATTAGCAAGAACTCTTATGTAAAAAAAAGTACACTTCATACGGTTTTGTTAAATAAATTCTTATCGAATCGTGTTTCTTACACTGACTAAGAACAGGATTCGACAAGGATTTATTTAACGAAAACGTATAAAGTGTACTTTTTTTACATAAGAATTTTTGCTAATGTTCGGACACTTTTGTTACCGACTGTACATTTTTTTTTTTTTTCATCAAAAGTAATATAAGCGTTCAATATGTAATTAATGTTTTAAAAAATTTATTAATCTAGTTTTTTCAAATTGAAAGCAATGAAAAATTTTATCCAATTTCATATTGTTCATTAAAATAACTTCATTTATGTCTTTTCTTTTCTCTCTTTTGCCTAGCAACGGGCATAAATACAAATTTTTCTTTTGTTTATTTTAGCCAAAATTGTAAACTGATAAATAAGTTGAATTATTTTTTTAGTAAATATGTAAATATACTCTACATTGCAATAAAATTCACCAAAAACTAGTAACTTCATGGTTTTCTCGTGCGTACATTTTCCAGCCTGATAAATGTTGTGCTATTATTTAAACACGAAACAATTTTTGCGAAAATGTATAATTTATGTATATGTTTACAAAGACTTTTTTTTCATAAAACACAAAAGTTATTTATTTTAATAATAAATAACTTATCTTTTTTATTGTTAATTTTTTTTTTAGTAAATTTAAATCTCTACATGTTTATTTTATTTTATGCATAAGATGCACTCGTAATCTAATGTGTGAAAAAAAATGTAATTATATTATTATTATTGTTATTATTATTATTATTATTTTTTTTTTTTCAGATTTATTTGAAAACATTATTTTTGAATACGTCGAAATAGATAAAGAGAAACAGGATATTGTGAATATACTATATATATATATAAAGCTTTGAGTAACTCAACTTTAAAGATGAATACGTGTTAAAATTTTAAAGATTAATTTACCTCTTCAAGATATATTATCATATTAAAAAAAAATCAACAATTTTTCAAGCTTAAAAAAACGATAAGCATAAAAAAAAAGATGAAAGATAAACGAAAAAATTAAAAAACTTGTAAAGTGTGCAAGAAAAATTACCTAAGATAAAAAACACTTTATAAACAACCACTTTAAATCCCTCCTTACTACCGTGTTACGAACATATCGTGCTGATGCACCCCATCTCAGGATCTCTCCCCATGCTTTCATTTTTTTTCTTTTTTTTTATTCTAAAAAAGAACAACTATAAACAAGCCCATTCCTGTGAAAAAACCAAACGACCACAGACGATCTTACTTTGTTGCCAGTTTGCGATAATCAAAGGTTACGACCCGATACCCACTGAAGTGAAGTGAAGTGGAAGAGGGTGAGTTGAGTCCATTAATTCGAATCCTAGGGGAGGGTTAAAGGGGGATGCCACGTGCACCCGCTCTTTTAACTTGTCATCAAACAAACACTGTTGTTGAAGTTCAGGAGGCAGTCCGGTTTTCTCTATAGAAGAGCTTTTATTTCGAGATTTTAGCACGCAGAAAAGACTCAAAAGATATTTTTCTATTTAAATTTTATTCTGTAAAATTACAGTTTAATACTCTTACGAAGATAATATCCCAATTGCATCATATTTTAATTTAATTCTATTTCAATCATATTTTATTTATTTTTATCCCATCATTGTCTGTGCTTTGTTTAAAAAACTTTTAAGAGTAATTAGGACTAATAAAAATTGAACTTCAAAAGCTAAAAATTGAACTTCATACATTCATATAGAGCCACACGCATTTGCGAGTTGATTTCGTCATCCAATTTAACAGTGATATCAGCTTCAATAAACTACAGCTCATTGTGTAAAGCGACTGTTTTAAGTAAAGACTAATCTGGTATGTCACTCACACGACTTTCTCTTACCCTGGAATTTAACAGTACAAATACAAATTAGAGATTAAGGGGTAAGATTGTACGGTTGAGGTAGTGGTAAGTCACCACAGGTTTTTTTTTTTTTTTTCTCTATTGTGCTGAATCCAGCGACGAAAGTGTTGGGAAAGCTAAAAATACTTCGACTCTAGTAGTAGGCGAAATTTTCGGATTGGCGTCATCATAGCGCTGCAACGAAGAAAGTAAGTTGTGGAGTGAATACGAAGAGGCTTGAAAGATTTATTAAGTGAAGAGATTGAAGTTCAGGGAGATTATGTATAAACATGAATGTATTTGTGGTGTACTGGTGTGTGGAGTAGAATAGAAGTGTTATTAGGCGATCATTTAGTGAATAAGTTTCTTAGCTCGGCGAATGTTCTGGTGGTTTTGAAGGTGTTGAATTATAATGGAGAGATTGGTGGAAATAGGGAATCCTACCACCTTAGTCCAGTTTGAAAAGTGTTGTGGTTCACCAAGAGCAGCCCTCAGCCTATTATAATATCTGCAGCTGATGAGATATTTTCTTCATTTATATATGTTATTTCCGAAGCTATTAAAAATTTGATATTGAGTTTGGTCCAAGTATCCTCCCTGCACTTAAGCTCTAATAAAACTTTGTTTGTATTTCAATTTGAGTCTCGTACTATTTCTACTTAGACACTTAAGTTAATTAAGTTAAGATGGGGTCTGCGGCAACGCAAACCTCACAAGATAACGAGTACTGTTATGTAAACATACGTTAAAACAATTCACATTAGGCTTCGGAGCAGCTTTATTGACAAATAATTCTGTGTGAAAGGGGCTACTGCCTCCTTCAAACCGCGTTTCATTATTGTACATACATTTATATAGAATTCAAATCTGTTATTAAATTCAAAAATTCATTCAAAATTGTACAGACAACTTTCACACGCAACATTCCTTGAAAGTTATCAATCTTCATCAAACTTTCTTAGTAACAAGCATATTAACTTCAAAATAGAACATTTGAATCGCCTGAAATTATTTGTTCTTAATTTACTCTAAGAGACGCAGACAAAGATCAAACATTAAAAATTTGACTTCGATATTCAGGAAGCTCCAAAATGTGTGAATACAAAAAAGCAAGCGATGAACATTTTGCTTTAAAAAAAAAAAATGCATTACTTACCATATGGCTTTTAGGAATTAATTTCAATTCCTGAGCAGCTTTCCTGGACATCGCAAAATATTATAGTAAAGCAATTTCACTAACAATAAAAAAGAGTGTTATGGCTTAAATATTGGCATCCCTGTATATTTTCTGAAGGTTATGTGCACCACATGGTGCACATAAATACAATCTTATATTAATAACACAAGCACAACCTGAAATACACTTTCATGAATTTTCAAGCATTGTCGCACTATAATCTTGTTCTTTTGTGTAGCCCTGTAAACAAACAGTGATAGATTTTCATACCATACTCTACGTGAAACATATTTTTACGCATATAAAAAATATATATTTATTTCATTTGATTTAGTGCCATCTATAGATGTTAAACTCTACTTACCTGCAATTTCCCCCATAGACGTAATGTATTTGAATTCTCTTTGGTGTCCCTGTACACGAACCATTTACTTCATCTCAACGGAAAGTTTAGTGTTATATCACTATATCATACACATTTAGAATACTAAGTTTGGACTTTCTGCTATAGTTTGTTTTTGAGATATGCTGATAAAAGACACACACAGACCAACAGCTAAAAACATGATTTTTTTATTCATGGCACCTCGAAACGTGTAAATATAAAAAAAAAATTCAATTTCGAAAATTTGACCCAAAATCAATAATTCTATATACGGGTGAGAGAAAGTAAAATATTGAAAACAATTATTATATTAAATTACTTAATAAAAACCAGTTTTAAGGTAATTTACATAAATAGTCTTGGCATAAAATATCCTTTAAGTTTATCAATGTACCAATATTGATGTAATTAAATTACTCTAATGAGTTTCCGAAACACCATCTCTGTTTTTCTCATTAAAGAGCCCTGATTCTTGCTCTTAATCCCCATCCTTTTTTGCTAATAATCCTACTTTATCCCTTTGGCTCCTTTCCGTATATCCACTTTTTAACAGTAAGTGGCGTCGTAACGGCAGTCTAGCTGCTACACCACCCACCCACTTACGAAGAAAAGCAAACTAAGCATGTCCCGGGCGACAAGTCGGGAATGATAGTCCGCTAGGAAGAGCACGCCGTAAACGTCAGGGGCTGACCGTAATGACCGTTCGCTTTTGTGGATTTCGAACGCACCTTGGAAGTTCCCAGGCGTTCCAATTTCCCTGTCGTCTCCCCCACCCTGGTGGAAAGGGAGGAAAGATACGAGGAAATCGTCTGCGAAGGAGAATAGGGACACGGTGATTGGTGGGTTGGGTGATGTGATGCTGGATAAGTTTAAAAAATAAAATACTAAGTGATGTAATATTTCGAGAAATGTAAGAAGTTGGAAAGAGAAAATTAACGTTTCAGACGTTTGTTTAGGAAATGCAATGTCTCGGAGATTTGAAAATTAAACATAATTCATAAGGAAGCCCAAAACAAAAGTTCTAAATGTATTGTCAATGTACTTTAGAGAAATAATTTTCACTATACAATTGTTGGTGAATTTTTTGTAGAACACATAGCGGAATATAAAACCAATATTTTTTCTTTCTTTTTTTATTTTTATTAACCAATATTCATATTTAAATTCATACCTATAAAACTAACGTGCTAGCTTATCGTGTATAATTGAATTCAATGTTTTCATTATATTCCATGTTTAAATTGACATAATTTCAATGTTAATCAGACTTACTTTTGTTTGTATTTTCTTTCTTTTTTTTTATTTTTTTTTTCTTTACTCAAATTATCGTTAATCAGATATTTTTGAGAAGTAAAAATATATCACTCATCAGGTCAGACAATGATGTATTATGGTCAACAGGAACATGTTTAGAGGATTTTATAAATACACATACATACACAGAATTCGAAAGGGTATCTAGTCCATAATCTCCGCATAATTTTGGGTTTGAAAAATTTAGATATTTTTTTTTTAATGATATTTTTAACCCCAACCTTTCTAAAAATAATAGCCATAAGTATAAAAAGACTTTTTATAGGTAAAGGAAAAAAAAAATTAAAAATCAGCATAATATTTAAACAACTTTGTAAATAAAATTTCAAAATATTTATATTTTATTTATTAATTTCAAAATATTTATATTTATTTTTATATACTATAATAAGTAATTTCAAAATATTATATATTATTTAGTTACATCTGATGGTAACATTTTTTTTTTCTTTTACAATACATGTGAGATTTAACTGTCCTTAAGAAAGTATTTGCAGGATTGATGATTGGAAGCTAAATCTTCATGGAATTTTACAAAAAGAAAAATGCCAAATGTATCATTGAAATTAACACTTAAAATTGTTCAGCAAGAAAAAAATTAAAATCATTATTACATCATAGAACTTTTTATATTGCTAAAATATACATTGTGATTTTTTTCGTAATATTTAAATATTACTGATAGTAAATTATTCTTTCAGGATATGAATGCGCTCTAAATGTCATCATCAAAATGGTTGATGAATTCATGATTCGAAGCTGATTCTTGAAGAAATTTTACAAGAAAAAAATAAATGAAGAACTTGTATGGGAAAAACATGAAAACAATATTATTTCATTGAACTTTTTGTATTGTTAAAATATAAGCTCCGATTACTTTTTCAAAATAAATGTTATTGGAGGTTTTTTTTCTTCTCTCTTTTAGAATGTGCATATGCTCTAAATGTTACCGTCAAAATGGTTGATGAATTCATGATTCGAAACTGAAAATGAAAAACGTGTACGGATAAAACATGAAAGCATTATTATTTCATTGAACTTTCTATATAGTTAAAATATAAGCTCTTATTTCTATTTTAAAAAAATATTTAGATGTTATTTGCAGTAACCATTTCTTTCAGGATGTGCATACGCTCTAAACGTCGTCGTCAAAATGGTTGATGAATTTATTATTCATATAGTTGATTCTTTGTGAAATTTTTTAAGGAGAAAATAAAAAACGAATACGGTAGAAAAACTAAAACATTATTACTTTGTTGAACTTTTCGTATTCTTAAAATAAAGGCCTTTTCAAAATACTGATATGTTACATTACTGATATCAGTTGTTTCTTTCAAAAGGTGCATGCGCTCTAAACGTCGTCGTCAAAATGGTTGATGAATTCATTATTCATATAGTTGATTCTTCATGATATTTTTTAAGGAGAAAATAAAGAATGAATACGGTGGAAAAATTAAAACATTATTACTTCGTTGAACTTTTCGTATTCTTAAAATATAAGCTTTTTCAAAATACTGATATGTTATGTTACTGATAGTAGATTTTCTTTCAAAATGTGCATGCGCTCTAAATGTCATCGTTAAAAGGCTTAATAAATTCATGATTCGAAACTGACTCTTCATGAAATTTTATAAGAAGAAAATGAAGATTGTATACATATTAAAAAATGAAGATATTATTACATTGAACCTTTCGTATTGTTAACATATAACCTCTAATTTCTTTTTCAAAATATTTAGTTATTATTGGTATCAACATTTTTCTTTTAGAATATGCATGCGTTCTAAATGTCTTCATCAAAATAGTCCATGAACTCGTGACTCAATGCTAATTCTTCCTGGAAATGAAGTTTCTACAACTCATATAATTTTTGAATTGCTAAACTGTAAGCAATGATTATTTTTCCCCGACATGTAAAAGCATGACAATATATTGGAGCAATATATTGAAGAAAAGCCATTATCAGCATTGTGATTATTTTATCAAAATTAATTGCTGTAATCCTAAATGCTCTAATTTGTATTATTATTTTAAAGCTTTTTTTTTTTTAAAATTAAATTTGAAGTACAGTCGGTAACAAAAGTGTCCGAACACTAGCAAAAATTCCTATGTGAAAAACGTACACTTCATACGGTTTTGTTAAATAAATCCTTGTCGAATCATGTTCTTACACTGACTAAGAACAGGATTCGACAAGGATTTATTTAACAAAACCATAGGAAGTGCACTTTTTTTAGATAGGAATTTTTGCTAGTGTTCGGACACTTTTGTTACCGACTGTAGCATAAATGTTGCATTTAAACTTTTTTTTTTTTACTTTGTATTTATAAATTTTAAGCTGTAATCCGGAGTCAGCTTACATGTATTTAATAAAAAGTGCTCATATAAAATTTATTAAAATAGATGTATATGTATTATAGCTTACCAAAAATACAATTCTTTTGCTTTAATATCAAGTTAAGCGCTAAAAAGTCCTTCATTTAAGGAATTATTATTTATTTAGTTACCTTACCTTAGAAGGTAAGTTGTCTATTTATTTATTTATTTATTTATTATTAAACGCACTAGATATTTCGTGCCAGATTTTAGCCAAATCAAAGGAGCTTTACGCAAAAAATAGTCGTAGAATTACAAGAATATAATTCATTATAAGGTATTTGTACTATCTCGACTTTTTATTGTATTAATATAGTATTTCTACGATACACTAATATTAAAAAAGACAGTGTATGTGCCACATGTGTCAGAAACGGCATTTCTATCATAAAATAATTGTTTCCAGACATATATATGTGACACAGGCACGTACATTTACGACAGCGTTCTGTTCAGGCCCTCAAACCTTATATACTTCTAATAAATTAATTTATGGTAAACATGAGCATAAATTCAATGCACACTGTTGCTAGTACATGTACCGTAATTTGGGGTCGAATTCTTTCAGAAAGTGGTTTCATTACATAAATTTCCCTGTGTCTGAAAATTCCGCTAGATTTACAGATAACAAGAGGCAAATAAATTATTAAAGTATGAATAATTTCTATCGTTAAAATTCTATCGTAATTGCTATAGGCTCTTATTATTTTTAATAGATTTTACTCGTTGGGAATCCATTCTATGTTGCAATAAAATGTCTGGCAATAATTTTACGGTAAACTGATCTTATAATATCATTCATAATTCTAATTGAAATTAACCGTTCTTAGTTTTACCTTAGTTTTTATCACATTTTAGTGACAATATATTTTACAATTTCTCCTTCATCTTAAATCTCTTACTTCAGATAAGGAAATATTCTTAAGGATAACAATCTTTCAAAGATAATCAGGAGTGATATTTTATTTCTAAAAATTGCATTTATATCGTGAATGTCAGTTAATTAGTGTGTCGAAAGATTGACTTATATAATGGAGTTTTTACTTTACCATTTTTTTTTTTTTTTTTTTTTTTTACGAACATAACCTAGTTTTATTGCATAATCTTTTGAGACATTGTTATAATTTTAGACAAAATATGCTAAACAACTTAAATCCATATCAAGTATGGCGAATAAATTTCTTGACTTAAAACAGTTATTCTATACTTTTTTTTTTTTTTTTTTTTTTTTTTAGATATCTTTAATCGAGTAATATAAATTACATATTTTTTTTTTATGGATATTTTATTTTTAAAATATAAATTAGTCGTTTATGGTAATCCGAAAATAATTAAGAGAGTTGGTAGAGCGTTGACCTTGTAAGTGAAAGATCCGGGGCTCAACTCCCGGTCCGGGCATTATTTTATAGTTGGAAAAATAAATTTTCAGTAAATATGATTTTTTTCCCAAACTGCTTATTGTGTGATATTAATAGATGTATTTCTTCCTCACATTGTTTAATGGTGTTTTCCATTACCTGCGGCTTATTCTGTCGAGCTATCTACATGATAGACCAGTTGTTCTGCCCAAAGGTTGTCTGAGTGAGTAATGCCCAGCAGTTGTCGGCCTGGAAAGCTCAAATGGTTGAGCGTTGACCTTGTAAGTCAAAGATCCGGGGTTCGACTCCCGGTCCGGGCAGTATTTTTACTCAGTTGGAAAAATAAATTTTCAATAAATACAAACTATATATATTCAATGGAAGTATATCGCAACTCTTTTGAAGAATCTTACATGCAAATGTACACATAATTGTATTCTTTAACTGAAACATTTATAAATATATCGAAATATAAAATACATGTATAATGCTGCAATCGGCAGAAAAAGTATCCGGGTACTAGCAATAAATAATCTTTATCTTAAAAAAGTACACTTAATAGTGCTTTGTTAAATAAATCCTTGTCGAATCCTGTTCTTAGTTAGTCTATGAACAGGATTCGACAAGAATTTATTTAACAAAACAGTTTTAAGTGTACTTTTTTGACATCGGAATTATGGCTAGTGCTCAGATATTTTTGCTGCCGACTGTAATTTATTGTTTGTTTATGTGAGAAATTTAATTTTAAAGAATTTATTTATTATTATTTTTTTTTTCATTGTGATTCCTGCTTTCTTATAAGAGTTATAATTAAGCTTAACTTCACATATGAAACTAGATGGCAAAAATAGACTCTGTTCAGTTCCCCATCATATGGATGCTCTACAGGGGTGAAAATTCGGCGCAGCTTTGACGCAACCATTTTTATACAGTAATATTTTATAATAGATTTACGTAATTAAGGATTTTTCAATTAAAGATAATTTATTGCTCATAAATAGTAGTATGAAATGTGGGCAAGATTTCTACACCTGACGTTCTCCTAAATTTCTACTATAAGTCTTACTGCATTCAATATAAGAGCAATGTACACAAGCTACGAAACGTACAATTGCTGACAGTGTGATATTAGTAAGTTATATAAGTTAACATAAAAGATAAAAATAAGTTAACACAAAGGAGTCTTAGACGTGGCATGCACATTTTGATCTTTCACAGAGGGGATACCGAATTAAGACGAAAAACTGCTATATTCTGACATATTATGAAAATATTTAATTTCGGATAACTTACGAAAACTTTAAGGTGGAATGTTGAAATTCACTAATGTTCATGTCATATTGCTTATAAGTAATATTTTAAAATTAATCTGTCCTAATTACAATGAAAATGTTCTTCATAAGGCTCGTTAATACGAAGTTTTGTCCTATTTTTCCACGTTATGAAAATCCTTAATTTCGAATAACTTACGAAGTTTGATATTCATTAATGCTCTCATATCATATTGTTCAAAAATAATATTTTAAAACTAATTCGGATTATTTACGATGAAAATAATCCTAATAATACACACTTATGCATAATTTTGTTCTATTCTGCTTTACTAGGAATATATTATGTTTCGAATAATTTTCGATAGTTTGACATTAGAAAGTTGTAGAGTACCAGTACCAAAAATAACAGGTCCAACTTCTTTACAACAATTTATTCCTGGAATAAGGTCTACACATACTTACCAACTAACAAAGAAACTAATAATATAAAATTTGACTAATCTATAACCGGACACTGCATAATAAATTTCACCAGTTTTGGGATTTGGGATTCATCATATTTCAAAAAGTATGAAAATGTCACATAATAGAAGTATAAAATATCTAAAATGCCAGATTTTCCCATATTTAGTCAGGCCGCGGTAGCCCAGTCGGTAGAACGCCGGGCTCGTATTTGGAAGATTGCGTTTACACTAATGGTGGCTGGTGCACATAAAATCTGTCGTGGCAGCAATGTGTTCCACGTTCCCATAAAAAAATGTACCTCTGGGGTTTACCGAAGCGGGAGAGCCATCCTTTTTGTCGAGGATCAAAATTGTGATGGTATGTCTCCGGACCACCTTTAGGGGTGAGTCTCAGACCGTCACCAATTGCCCATTGCCCAACACTAGTGCGACGTAAAACCCCATCCAACCAATTATTGTACATCTCTCTCGGAAGAATCAAAATGGGGATGACATGATTTCCGGACCTCCCACTGGGGTCAGACCCAGACCGTCGCCAGTTACTGATAGCTTAGCACTAGTGTGATGCAAAATCCACTCACTCCCCATATTTATTGTATTATGGTATCTAAAAGGACAGAAATGTAGAAAAAAATCTATGTGTGGTTCTACTAAGTGTAGAATATATCAGCAATATAAGCTTCGTAAAAATTAAGTTACAACAGGAACTAAAATTGCAAAATAAATTAAATATATATATATATATATATATATATATATATATATATATATATCAGAAGATTGTTTTCTGACTTATATGAGTGCATACACAAGTTTGTGCAGGTACTTTAAATGGGAGAAGTAAGGACGTATTGTTAAAAAATTTAAACAAAAGGCAAAAAAGTTAAAAAAGTATTTCAAAAGTTGAAAAAATAGTTTAACACTAAAAGAAATCTTTAGTTAAAAAGTTTAATGATAACTTTAAATTTCATATACTGTCTGAAGAAGTAGCCTTTTTTTTTTTCTTTTTTTTCTTCTTACACTTACTAAAATTTCTTATTATAAAAACCAACTTCGATAAAAAAAAAAAGAAAACTTTTCTTAAAACACGCATACTTTTAAAAAACGTGATGCATCAATATCATAATCTCATAACAACCAGCTTTAAAACTAATTGTATCATAACGTTAGTTAAATTAAATTATTACAGAGCAAAATCACCTGCTATTAAGAAAATAGCTTATACATATTGAAACATTTCAACATATATGCATATTTTTGTATCAGCTTTTAATTATGCAAGTTGTCTTTTACAGGTACCAATGCTTTTTACTTCATCCCATTTTTCGAAATGTGAGCACGTTTTGGAATTAAAATTTGAGCTCAATTTTTCTCGACGTTAATTTCAAACTTTACAGTTCCATTAGACTGCGCTCTAGGTTAATGCTTTGATAAACAGACGACCAGTTTGTTAGAAGCTGTCTGGTTTCAAGTGTTGAAATATTGTATCTTTTTGCTGGACTTTACATAAATCTTAGACGTCTGAATTTTAAGACTGGGTATCTAATGCAATTACTGATATGTATCTTTGTCTGAAGGACTTTAAATGTATCTTTTTGCCTCGAATTTTCCAAGTCATGGATTCATTACTTTATGTATTTGAGATTAAATTTCGAATGAAAAAAGTAGTTAATGAGTTTTTTTTTTTTTTTCTTAGATATTTAATAGGGTTTTTATTATTTTTTTTGTCTGACATGCATAATTTGCATAATGTTTGCATGTGTTTAAAAAGTAAATGTATTTATGAAATAACAGATGTAAATTTTATAAAATAAAGAAATTTATGATTGAAATATTCTTATTGATTTTGTAGGTTTGGAAAAATACTTTTTTCCAACTTTGTATTTGTGTAAGAACTGAAGTTAGGATTGCGAAAACTTTTTTTCAAAAATTCCTATGCTCTTTTCCCTATCAAAAAAAAAAAGAAAGAAAAGAAAAAAAGGGAAAAGGAATTTTTTTTTTTTTTTTTTACTTCTGTTTCTAAATTGTATAAGTAATTGTATATGTAAATGAGATTATAAAATTTAAAAGAACGTAAAATATTTGAGTTTATTCCATACGAATTTTACCAAATTATTTTTCTTTATTAAAAAGGCCTTCTTCCGTGAATTTTTTTCAGTTTTCTACATTCGGTTTTAAATAAGGCTGAAAAATTCGACAAATTATGTATGTGTATATATATATAGATAGATAGATAGATAGATAGATAAAGATATTTTTTAAGCACTGCTGGAAGAATGATCATAATTTGACATTAATTCATCTAAGATGATCTGCAGATCTAAATTTAGACATGAACCTTGCAGTTTTTCACATTTATAAGAATCACAAAAATTTTGATGGTTTTAAATTCGCGATACCTCCTCTATCTGATTGCTAGAAATTTTATATAAAATCGATATTTTCTTTATTTTTATCTACTGTTTTCATGGTTGTATTTTCGCATAGGTAAGTACTCAAAATTTCCAATAATTCAATTGCATGACGATTTGTTTCTAAAGTCCGCTTTCTTTTACATACATAGGAACACAAATCCACTTATCTGTTTTACGCTGATTGTGACAGCGAAACGACTACTGAAACTGCGATTTATTGCTTTATTTAGTACATTTTAATGCTTTTTATGTTGTAATTTTTATACCATTGTTCACATATTCTTCATAATAATGAACACACTGCAAATGCGTGAAACACTTTTGCAACGCTATTAGAACTTAATAGTAAACACTTCTAACTAAAAGTGTTGTGATTGTATTAGGAATGTGTTGCGATTGTGTTGCGCGAGGGAAAAAAAAGTGTTGCGGAAGTGTTGTTGACAATTACAAGGACAAGAAATGTGTTCAGATAGTGTTTCGATCAAAATTTAAGATCCCACACATATTCTAAACGCTTTTCAAAACATTTCTAAAACACATTCATCTTTAACGTTGAAACACTTTAGAAAAGCTTATTAAACAGAATAGCCTATCCCGTGAAATAATATGCAGACGTTTTCTTAATAATTTGCTCAGCAGTGTGTATTATGGGGATTAGATTCAGAAGGTTGCTAAAGGTGAGAAAACAAAACTAGTATGTTGTTGTAACAGAATATTTTACTATTAAAATTCATGCAGAGCAAATTTTTTATTTGAATAATTATATTTTTTTTAATAATCACTTATTAAAATTATTTCTCTATGATGAGTGCAAGCTATTTTTATTTCAAATAAGCATAACACTAAATTATGTTTCTTATGCAATTATGTCTGTTGCAATTATGTTTCTTAGGAAGTGTTCTAGCTTAGAACACCAAAAAGTGTTGTTAATTTGAGGACAAAATGTGTTCTTAAATGTGTTATTTTTGTGCGCGTGCGTTTGCAGTGCATACTTTGCAAATATTTGTTTTGTGTATAAACCTTTTAGTACGAAAAAAGCTTTCAATACATTTTTAATAAATATACACATATATATAAGCAGCTTTTTTAATGTAAAAATATTCCTGATAAAATAATAATACTTTTATTGAAATAATAATGCATTTATTTTGTATTTTTTACTTACTTATTTAGTAATTTATTTGAAGATCTATTGTTGTTTTAAATAAATAAAACATACATCTAAAATAAAATTTTGATTTAATTAATAAAGTAGGAAATAATAGTTTATTTTTATGAATTCCTTGATTTTCGGAAGTCTATGGTGGCTAAATTACAAAGTTGAAGTTGAATTTTTATTTCTATCGAAATTTACTAAGAATTTTATTAAGCATAAATTTATTTGCCATTTCAAAAAGTTATTTCAAATTAAATAATAATAATAATAATAATAATAATCGAAAATAATTTTCATAAAAAGCTGAAAGATGCTCAGCCAGCAAAAATTTAAAACTGTCGAAATTACCAATATTTCATTTATATTTCATCGTTCATATTTTTTTTTTAATGGTGCTTTATTAGAAAGTGAACAGTCTGCATTAAATGTTTTTAAAACAATTGTAAAGCTAGCTTCATAAAAACTGCCGTCATCGAATTTAATTAAATAATAGTTTTTCTGTAAATTCGCTAACTTATTTCAGTTAGAAAAACACTAGCATACAAATTATAAAATATCAACGCATAACTTTGACTTTAATTAAAAATTATTTCTATATAAAATTACTAATTTCAATGAAATTCAAAGACTTTTAGACTATGAATTCATAATTACTATTTATAACCAAATTTTATTTTTTGTCAAAATCGGTTAAAAATTGGTTTAATACACTTATTCTACTCAGAAAACTTCGTTACTTATCATTTTATATGAGTTGGAATTTGTAAGATTGACATATCTCAATTTCTGAAATATAAATGCAGAGAACACTCGAGTTATCAGTGATGCACTGATGACGTTACGCTAAATGCTACCGAAATAGATGTCTGCTATTTCATTATTTCCTTTAGCGTCCAGGAAGTTGTTTATTTTTCCAGTTTTTATTTATCTAGCACCAAGTCTTCTCTCAATATTCTAGATGAATTGTATTTAAAAAAAATTAATTTTGTATTTACAACATTATGAAATAAATGAATAAAATATTTCAAATATATTTTACACAGGGGTCGAAAACCGACCAGGAAACTTAAAAAGGAATGTTATATTTTTCTAAGATTTATGTATCCACTCTTAAGGTAATTTATAAATTATAACACAGGTGAAGATAGTGGAAAATACCAACCAAAAACAGTATGCTATAAAATCCTTTTTTTACAAAACGGCTTCATGCAGCGACTAGCTCTCTGTGCTGAGATTAAAGTGAAGTATATAAGTTCAATATTTTTAAATATATTTGACATTCATTCCATAAATCTGATTTTACACACTGAGAAAAAAAAAATGTATACCGCCTTCCTCTAGAATGAATAAGTGGTCATTTTATAAATCCCTTAACTGTAAATATAGATTTTCGAGCTATGCGCATAAGGCATGCCAATAAACTGAATAGACGAAATGATCGAGAATTTCTAGTCTAGACATTTCTAGATGGTGAAACAATATTCTGAATATTCTGAATCTTTTGTATTGCGAGAAATTCTCAGTTGATTTTCTAGAATTGGGTAATAAACCAAGATTATAGTTGCTGAAACCCGCCTCTTGTGTTCGCACTTATTTGCGGAGATTTTTAAACAACTTTGCCCTAGATAATATAGGCAAACTCTCTAGAATTCTAATAGGGATTTCTAGAACTCGCTGTCAAAAGGGACTAGCATTTATAGGGATGACATGGAACTATTTTTCTAAAGCCACAATTTAGATTCTAGATGTTAGTTACAGAATTTTTTCTTAGTGTAGATATACGTTCTGTAGATAAAGAGTTAAAATGGCACTTACTACATTTTCTGAGTATTTAACATTTTGCTGGTCCTATTTAATTTCCTCTTCTATTCAGCGTTATGAAATTTAGACTTTTTATTCAACATCCTCTACTAAATCGCAACTTTAACGGTTGCCTAGTCACTTCGAAGGTTATTCATTATGTATATAAAATATTAATCTCCAATATTATTGGTGAGAATTGAATAATATAGTCACTATATTTGGCGACACTTTTTAAAGCGATTTAGAGTGTTAGGACCGGCAAAGGGTTAAGTTAATTGCTAATTTTTGTTTTTACTTTTTCATTTTTGGTAATATACCTACTACTAACTCAGGGTTCGAATTTTTTAAACTGAGTTTTTGTAATGTGACTTGTATATGTTAAATTCTAATTCCGAAAATGAGATTTAGTGGTAGGTCTGTGAAGGTGATTTTTATTAGCATAATTCAAAATCATATGTTAGAAGGAAGTTTAAATTAAATAGTCTGATTCTGTACCATATGATAATATTACATGAAATTTATTACTGAGATTAAACAAATAATCCGTATACAAGGACATGATAATAAATTCACATACATTATGCTTCATAGCCGGAATTAGTCGTTGGCACATTTTAATATCTTTAGACTGTACAAAATATAATGAAATGAACAAATACGTACATATATATGTATATATTTTAATTCACGAAAACATATTTCTGGGGACTGCAATATGAGATGCATTTATAATTTCATTTAGAGGACCATACAAAAATATTTGGATATATTTATTAATGGTTATTAGATTATGGTTGGCAATTATTCAAAATTATTCAATCATATTCAACAATTCAATTATTCAATCGTTTCGAACTGTTTAAGTTATCATTCTAGAATTTTCCTGGAGGGCTGGTACACAAATCAACATTTTTCACCCCTTAATGAGGCATGCGCAGTTCCCGATGAATACGTTGTACTAACGGAATAAGTCTGTTGTTCTTCTCTGCATTTACATTTGATGTTTTTTACTGATGAGGAGCCTGTAAAAGGCTCGAATTTTTTTTTTAATTTGTGTTTTTATTGTTTTAAATTGTATATTTTTAGTGCAGATTGTCTGTCTCAGTTTTTAATGTGATTAAAATTTAATTTAACTGCGAGACGTAATGATTTTAAATATTTTAAATTTATTCAATGCGCATTTCAAATTACGTAATGGAATTTTATTGTTGAGCTAAATTCAAATACACTTTGTGGTAAATATGTAATTTATAGATAATATACAAGGTCTTTCAAAATTAATCGAATACATTCTTTTCTATTGGATATTATTCATGAAAATGCTTTACTGTATTATAAAATGTCCAGCAAAACTATCGATAAAAAGCTTTCACCTACAATGTTTAAATATGAATGTAGCAATGTTAATGATTTTTTTTTTTTCGACAGAATATAAATTTTACTTTTAAAATTTAATGAACATCAGTAGCTTTATGCATATTTTCAAACGCATCAAATATTGAAATATTGAAACTTAAATTCAAAATTAATTTTACGCTTAGCGATTTTTACCTTTTAGAACACTTTTTAAGAAAAAGAAAAATTAAATATCATTGAATATATATATATATTTTTTTTTTTTCCCTTATCCTAACTGAACTGTCAAATTATCTTAAATATATTCAGCTACTTCTCATTTTCCCCCTTTTAAGCTGTATTTTATAAATTGAAAGCAACGAAAAAGATTACGAGAGTTTTCTTTGATGTGAACTCTAGAAAAACTTGTCATTTAAATAATGTTAAAATAAAATAAAATAAAAATAAGTAATGGCAATATATTTTATTTCACGAGTTAGAATGACGTTCCATTTGACAGTAAATTTCTTGCTTTTTGTCTTCACTTATTTAAAGTCTAACATTTCATTGCTAATGTTTTTTGAGGGGGTCATATTCCAAATTCATATTATACGCACTTCGTGAATTATTGTTATAGATTCACAGTTGAATCAATGTGTGGAATAATCGAATGTGCTAATATATGTATATACATATTTCAAATATCCATATATAGGGTGTCCCATAAACAATGCAACATTTGAGTGCGTAATAACATATAAATTTAATGATGAAATTAAGTAATTTACATATCAGGATTATACTCGGTGATTATAAATGAAGTTACGATTCCAAAACGCTGTAATCTTAAAACTACTCATCAGAGCGATTTGATGTTTTACCAGAGGAATCGTGAGGCAATGAAATTTTGTTTGGGGGAGGAAAAAAGTAGTTCCAACATGTTCCTATAGATAGCGCTGTCAGGGTAATGTCAGTGGAAAAGCTTAAATAGATTCATTAAACACAGGAATGTTGTTAGCAACACAGTGGAATAGCAGGAAACAGTAGATTTCAAGGGTTTACTACAATTTATTTAGCAAAAAAAGCAAGAGTATGTGTTTACAGCGGAAACATTCATAGTGAAAAGAGAAAAAGAGGAGCTTCATGAAACAGATACTTTACGGATAATTAACGGCACATTTTGGAACTTTTTTTTTATTTTTTTCCTTTTGCCAAACAAAATTTCAATGCTTCACAATTGATCTGGTAAAATATCAAATCGCTCTCATGGGTAGTTTTAAAATTATAGCGTTTTGAAATCGTAACTTTAATTATAATCACCCTGTATATTAAATATGACTTTCACCCGTGTAATGTTCAGGGCTGCCAACTTAGAACCGAAATGGTAGGAATTTTTAAAATTACGATCTTTATGAGACATCCTTTAGAAGATTAGAAATTTACTGTGATAGCAATAAATTCTATAAGAAATTAAGTGAAGAGTTTACTCCTTTTAAAACATAATTTGAAAACGGGAATCTTTTTATTTAAATGATAACAAAGAAAGATATTACGGGCATTTCCTTTAAAGTGAATTCTAGGGAACTTGTCCTAAAAAAAATGTGGTGGCAATATGCAATCTTTTCCTTCTTCTATATCTTCACCCCATTTAGATATCCATGAGGTTTTTACATATTTAAATTTTTGGAAAATCTTGTTAATGATATTTTTTCCACTCCGTTCTTGTTTGATGCTTAGAAATTACTCATATAACTACGTTTTTCGTTTAGCTTTCAACTTTTTTTAAGTTTTCAGATTTTATTTTAATTTTTAATTTAATTAATTAATTAATTTTCTTCTTTCACTTTTATAATTCGGGTCACACCATTATTTGTATTTACATTGGACTTCATTTGTTTTTATGCTTTTCACTAAAATCGGTTTTGTGCGTTGCTGCCACTCGTGCTTACTTTGTTCGCCTGACGAAAGGCCGTGTTGGTGAAATGACGCTTCTTTTAACAACAAATTCCTTGCTTTTTAGCTTCAATTATTTAAAATTTAGCATTTTATGGCTAATATTTTCTGAAGAGGTTATATTTCAAATTTATGTTATATGCATTTCGCGATTTCTAGTTGAATCTATGTGAGGAATAATGAAACAATCTGACGTCTATAGTTTTTATAAATATGGCTATATAGTAAAAGGTCAGAACTTGGACATGATGATAATAAATACAACAAGTAATTAAGCGAAAATTAATTCATAACGAAATCAAAATATAAGTTGAAATAGTTATTATAGGATATTATTAATTTTGATATTATTAATTTTATGTTTTGCAAGTGATATTTTGATGGGCCAAGGTATCTAATACTTTATTTAGTAAGAATCAATTTGTTTTTATGGAAATTTACATAATTACAAAAGAAAAAAAAATTCTTGAGCAATTATCAAAATAAACATTTCAATTTTACAAAAGAAAAAAAAAAAAAAAAGAAAGAAAAAGTAATCTTGGAAATTTCATTTATGTTTATATCTTAATTTTAAATTTCTTAATAGACTATAAGATTATAAAAAAAATCTTAAAACAAAATTATTCATTTAGCCTTAGAACAATGATAATAATAATAATAAAAAGAAAGAAAGAAAAAATCTCTCTCTTTCTCTCTCTCTCTCTCTCTCTCTTTCTTTTTCCTAGCAGTTGTTATTATTTACCTTTTGGTTTATTTTGAAAGCTTAAAATTTTTTCATAACGTAATAATCGTGCAATTCTATTCCCACCAGTTCGAGATTCCTGCAATTTAAATTTTATATCATGCTTCATTCTTTATCATTAATTGTTGTACATCTTAATTTTCATAGTAATTTTTTCACAAACATCTTGCATATCACTAGTGCATTTTTATTTTAAGTAATGTTTCAGCAAGTTGAATATAATATTTCAGAATAACAGCTCCTCTAATCCCTAGATTCTTGGAATGAGAAATCCTAGAAATTGCTCTTCCTTAGATGTGGGGCAAGAATATTAGTAACAGAAATACAGAGGCTGTTCGCACATTTTTTAGACGATTTTATTTCGCAGTAAGAAAAAATCGTTTGCATGGAGAATTTTATTTTCACAACAGTTATATTTTTGGAAGTTTTATTTATCTTCGGATATTTAGAATTTTTGTTTAGATGCAAAAATGCGCTTTTAAAAAGGCAGTGGATGGAAAGATGCGTTTCCGCTCTTTCCAAAGTGACTTTTTAGTGAAATCTTTATAAAAAGCATTTATCAGGAGAAAAATGGAAAAAAGTCGCAACAATAGATGAATCTTGGGTCTATTTAAATGGTAACAATAAAAAAAGATCAATTTATTACCACAAAAGTGGAGAATTTTTTTTTCTACATGGTTCAAAGAATCAAAAGAAGGATTTTTGATTGTCACTGGTTTTTCATACAAGCGCAAGATAAAAGCAAAAGAAATGTGACAAAAATGTCAAAATCAGCTCTAAATACTATCAAGAACATATTTTAATTCCAATTTTTCAAAATGAAAATCCAGATCTTTATCCACAATGCTATCAATCGGTTGAACTGTATCAAGACAAAACAAGCAGCCACACATCACAATCCGCAATAGCTTTTCTAGAAAAAAAAAAAAATGGAACAAAAAACGGGAATTAAAACCATACCCTTCACTGATATTCCTGCTAAATCTCCTGATGTATCACTGTTGGACTTTTGTGTTTTTTGACTCTTAAAATCAGCATTATCCAAACACCGACCTGCAACGCTTTGTGGACTTTGGAAAGCCGTTCAAGAGGAGTAGAAAAATACACCTCTTCCGATATTATAAAAAGTATTATTATCATAGAAATTACGGTGTAGAATGATAGTTAAGAACAAGGGCTATCAAACTGAACAAATAAAATACGAAATATGAGTGAAATTGTTTCAGTACACTCCATCAAACTCGTCTAAAAAATGTGTGAACAGCCTCTGTATTCAATGTAATTTTATATAACATTCATGCGAAATTAGAATGAAATTTAATTGAAACACATGATTTCTTGAGGATTAAAAAAAAAGCGTAGTTTTCTTTCCATTAATGTTTATTCATAAATGAGTTGTTTGTTATTTCATACTACTGTTTAATCACAGAAATATTTCGAGTAATTTATATAAAGCCCCTAGCGCATCAACTTCAGACAGCCTATGAATTCGATTATACCCAGGCATTAAGCAATAAATATTTAAGCAAACACAAACTGTATCACTCTTGAATACACGGTTAATAACAATAATAAAAAATTGCGCTTCTCCTACAGCTAGGGCTTAGAGTTTTCAACAATCATCATGTCCGCTTTTTATGTAAATTGTCACCCCTAAGTCTCCGTTTACCTTACACAGAGGAGAAAAAAATACAATGAAACGTTTTTGGTTTTTGATGGTGATGCTCGATTGTAATTTTTTTTCCGCACTGTTTGCTTCTCTCTTTTTTTTTTTTTTTTCCTCTGTTTTTTTTTTTTTTTCAGTTTAGATATAATGAAAAGAAAAAAAAAAGCGTGTAAATTGGAAAGCTCGGGGAGAGAAGAAAAACTTTCAATTTTTCAATTATGAGTTTTGTGTTTTAAGATTATGTTCTTGTTCTCCAGTTATTTATGATATTTTGATTTTGTTCCTCATTATCAGAGCTAAATTAATTTTTGGGAAAATCCGTTTATTTTTGTGGAAAGCAGCAATTTCCGGGATTAGTTTCGCTTTTATACTGCTTGCATTACTGAATTAAGAGTTTTAATTTCAATCAGAAATGTATTAAAACGATGTTGATTTCGTGCATACTCTCTCATAAAACACATGTTTAGGTCTCAACGATTTGAATAAGGTGAGCTTAGCTCCAAATAAACTATTCGGAATTAACATACGTAATTTTTAACGAGAAAAAAAAATAATTATTTATTGCAATGATTTTGATTGTTTTATATATATATATAAAACTATTGAAATGAATTTATATATATATATATATATATATATAAGTTTAAAGATTAGAAAAACCAAAAGGAGAATTACAAACCAATGCGCAAAATTTCAGCGAAAGGAAATGCAAAACTTAAATGTAGGAATATATAAATGTAGGAATATATAAACAAATGAATGAAATTAAACCCCAAAAAACACTGAGATCTTCATCAGGGAGGCCCCTATACGTTTATATATAACTTTTTTAGTATTTTTATATATTATATATATGTCTGATTTCTCTTCAGTTATTGGTGGTTTTCTGTTTGGTGATAAGTTGGGGGCTAAGGATAGTTATTAGCTAATTGCTACTGTTCTTTCAGAAATTTCTTTTTCACCCCTACAGTAAGGGGCCTCCCTGATGAAGATCTCAGTGTTTTTTGGGGTTTAATTTCATTCATTTGTTTATATATTTCTACATTTATATATTCCTATATATATGTATATATTTGGTGAAGACATACCAAATATATTTTATGAAATAGCTTATGTGCAATCTTTTCTGATAGTGCATGGCTACATGTGAAACCATTTTAATGCCTTTTCTAAATCTTTAAAAATTAAATAGCGACATCTTTTGCTTTGAATTTTTAAAGAAAATATTTATTAGGCTTTTTTATACTCTTCGTGAAAAAAAAAAATATATATATATATACTCTAATTAAGATACACTTTTTAAAAAATTGATTGCAAATAATAAACCAACATAACTTTAAATAATGCTTAAATCAATAAATTAATAAAGCATAAACATAACAAAATTATTAATAATTTGGAGACAAAACTACTTCAGCCGATGTACAGTGGGTAACAAAAGTGTCCGAACACTAGCAAAAATTCCTATATTAAAAAAGTACACTTAATACAGTTTTGTTAAATAAATCCTTGTCGAATCCTGTTTTTAGACTGACTAAGAACAGGATTCGACAAGGATTTATTTAACAAGACTGTATTAAGTGTACTTTTTTTATATAGGAATTTTTGCTAGTGTTCGGAGACTTTTGTTACCGACTGTAGCATAAATTATCTATATCATGAAATTAAGTTATAAAATACTGAACACTAACAAAGTCTTGAAAATAGATTATTATAAAATAATTAACAAACCTTTCTCGTCATATGCTCGAATATCCTCCATATACCATAAATTTTAATTATCTGTTCTTCTCTCTCTCTCTCTCTCTCTCTCTCTGTTGGGTATTATTTATTCTTCTTCCTTTTCTCTACAAAAATATATTTTTGTATGAAAGCCATTGAAGAATAATTAACTTAAAAAGACCTCAGAGGGAGGTTAATGGTCGAATTGATAAGTTTATGTCTAATAATGAATATATTCTAATACAGTTGTAATGCTGGATTCGATTCCCAAGTAGCGCAAATAGTTAAGCAAGCGTTTTCAAACTGTGAAATCATTGGGAAATGGATGAGTTCGCATACTAACAGTGATTCAAAGTAATTTTTTAAAGTAACAGTTTCAGAGTGCTGTTGGACCAAATAAAAATAATTTCGTTGTATCCCTGTTGGGAATTGGTAGGTTTAAATACCAATTATGACCTAAAAAGGGCCCAATTGTTTCTAAGCGCTATCGTTGGGAAGCTTATTGGATCTCTGTTGGGAAATGGTTTGTTATGAGACGATTGGCAAAATGGACATTTCTAGCCGTTGACTAACGTAGAAGTAAACAATTTGCCAACGGTGGTCGAACCGTTTATGCGACTTGGATTATCTGTAGCTTTATTGATATCTCCCAAATAGAACTCTTTTTTTCAGCAGATACAAATTTCAATAAATAAAATTCGCCTGTTCGATTATTGACCACGACTATTTCAATCCAAAGCGAATACAAGATAGGCTGCACGACGTAATTCTAAAAAAAATATCTTCCTACAGCAGCGTTAACTTCCTGAAGCAGTTGGGTTGGGGGGGGGGGGGGGCGCAAAATACAGCCAACGACGAAGGATTGCAAATAGAAGAAATAAAATCTTTAGCCAAACAACAATATTTACATTGCTAGATAAGATAGAGAGATCTGAAAGTTCAAAATTATATGCAATCGCTTAATCAGGCAAAGTAATAGTTAAGTAGTTATTTCTTCTAAAATGCTTCCGGTCTGAAATAAATATTACATATGACGTTTGCCGCATCAAATGAGTAACAATTGGGCGGGCATATTTTCCATAGATTTTGCTGCACTGCTTACTTTGTATGAGTTTTGAACTAGATGCAATAGATGGAAAGCGTAATTGTAGAAGGATCCCTTTATATACCACGGTTTAAAGTATATACTATACCACATATAAAGTGCTTATGAGTTAACTATGATTCTTTCTCTTCGCTATATTTATCGCATATTCTAATTTCATGTAAACTTAACGGTGGCAGTTTCTTTTGTTTTATGAAGCCTTTTTTTTTTTTTCTTCCTATATTTTTCTAAGCTCTTTTCGTAATACAAAATTTGTAAGGTTTTTATATAAAAGAATATATATTTCAAAGTACAATAACATCTTCTTTCACATTTTGTGATAAAAAAAATTACAAATTCAAAGTTTGAATTTTTTTTTTTTTTTTTTTTTTTTTTTTTAGCATTTTAAGCAATATGGTGAGTTATTAAATACACAAATTTCATTATTTTTAGAATACTTTGGAATTTTGATTTACTACGTTATTGTTTGATGGACTTATTTTACTCTTAAAAGTACTTTTTAGGCTCAATGATAAAGTACTTAAAAAAAAAAAAAACTGAGTAGAAAAATAATGTCATGGTTAAATCCCCACCCCACCCTCTTTCTTCTGATAAACATCAAAACGTTAAAACGTCAAAAGCAAGTTTTCACATAGCTATTTCTTTTTAAAACATATAGAATGCATGTATAATTTCAATTTTCAAAGTATATAAATATGCCAATTTTTACAACATTTATTTGAATTTTATCAAGAAATGATAATAACAATAGATTTAAAATCGAAATTATATAACAATGGATTTTTAACCAAATTTTAAGATAATATTTAATAAGCATAAAATGTGTGTTCAAGCATATAAAAATATATTTAATCATAAGTTAAAATATCACAAATTTTTATGCATTTTAAATTTGTTACAGTGAGAACATATTCAGAATTTCGCTCATTTTTCAAAACTACTAGTGTTTGAATAGATAGTTGCTAAGAGTTGTATTAACTTAACAGCACAAAACGTTCTAGAAACGTAATAATCACATATCATCGAAACAATGTAAATATTTCAGAAATGTTTCGAAACGTTCAGTTTTCTTTCCGATTAGTTTCAAAAACGTAGAAATATACACGATTGTAAAAAAAAATCAGATACGTAACAGAAGCGTTTCAATCATCAAACATCGAAAAGGGCGAACGTTTCAAAAAGGTTTTAGAGAATATATTAAAATGTGCTACGGCAATAAAAGATTGTAAGCTTTTTACAAAGTAACTGAAACATTCTGCATGCTGTATGAGTAGTCGGTAATATTATTATTACCTGCCTTTTTTTTCATACTACCTTTTTTTTTTTTTGAGTAATTTTCCCTAATGTAATTTATGAATAAATATAAAGAAAAATATTCTTCAAAAAAAGTTGTGTGTAATAAAGACGGCTACTAACATTACTATGTAATAATTAGAAATGTTAGCAACAATGGTTAATTTGTCGAACACCATCTTCCCGTTGAAAGTAAAAGGAAATGTTTAAAAATGTTTAACATTTATTAGCTATTTATATGATGTAAACATAGAAATAATATTTATATAAACTATTTTATAAAATTAGTCTGCTAAGAAATGCATTAGTAATTAGACTAATTGATTATACGGGTATTACAGCCTTAATTATGTGAAAGACAATGAAGATAATAATTTAATCTTGTAAGACAACAGTGTTTTGTATATTATAATTTATTGACTTATTTATTTTTGTCTTTTTTCCCATATAAAAACATATAAGTACATACACATTTGTATAAACCCCGTTTGCGTTACATTTATTGGAAAAGGTTGCACGTATTATGTCGTACAGCCTCTCGTCGTACAGTCGGTAACAAAAGTATCCAAACGCTAGCAAAAATTCCTATATATATATATATATATATAAAAAAAAAGTAGAGTTAACACTGTTTTGTTAAATAAATCCTTGTCGAATCATGTTCTTAGTAAAAACATGATTCAACAAGGATTTATTATATAGGAATTTTTGCTAGCGTTCGGATACTTTTGTTACCGACTGTATAGTTTTTTGGATTAGTTCGTAAATCAAGGTTTATAATTTTTAATCATTCAAAAAATACATTCTACTTTATGAATTAAAATCTACATCAAAATTTGTGACAATTACGATTAAAATTTGTAAAATTCTAAATCAAAAATAGTTTACTTTGTTAAATTTTAATCTGATTGTCTACAAAAAGCTTCAATTAATGAAAATGACGCTAGAAGTAATTTTTTTGCCGCATGTAGAAGAAATGGCTAATTCAAATATTTTATTTTATTTTATTTTATTTTTATTTATTTTATTTCAATTTAATTTAATTTAACTAATTAATAAAATTATTTATTTATTTATTTTTGAACGGTTTGAATGTTTTTTTTTCTTTCAGAAATGGGAGACTTTTGTTTAACTTAATCATTTTACTGCTCGTCGACCTAATAGTTAGTAATTTATTTTTAAATATGTAAATATTTTTACAATTACATACAAATTAAATTGCCTTGTCCCTCAATGAAAAAAAAAAAGAAGTAGTAAAGAAAATAAAAGAAAGAAAGAAAAGAAATGGAAAAAGAAATCGTTATACGTTTATTTATTTATTTTATTTTTTCGACATAAAAAAATAAATGTATTTATTATTCACGGGCAAATAAATTTATTTCCTTTTAATCCGAAAAAAACATGAACGCGCATTTATTCTTTTTTCCTTTGGCATCAGTTTTTTTCCTCTTTTGTTTAGTAATTTTAATGTTAAAATTGGTTATTAAAAAAATTTTGAACCAATTATCTGATTGAACTAAAAAATACAGCGTTGGCTGCATTTTATCCATTAATAAGTGTTCTTAAGTGTTAATAAGTGTTCTCATTTCTTAGTGATCTGTTGAACAGATTCAAGGCAGACACAGCAAATGATAACGAAGTAAAATGTCTGATTGGAAGAAATAGCTTTGTCATACTAAAATAACTATTAATATTTCTATCATTTTTGTAAGGTTTATCCTCTTCGCACCAGAGGTCCACATATGTGGACCTCTATTCTTTCCTTTATAAAATCTATATCATTTAATGTTTTCATATTTTGACTAAACTAATAAAAAACTGACTAAATTGGCTTTAGAAAGATACCGGTATATGGCAGCATGAAACTAAATTTATTTCTGTAATATAATGTTATTTTGTCGACTTTCGTAAAACGACTTCAAAATAGTAGTCGACCACGCAGGGTCGAAGAAAAGTACACAATTTTCATAATTATTTATTAAGCACTTAGACACTTGTCAGAATAAGGAGAAAAATAATATTGATTGATTTATTTAAGGGTATCAAATTTTTAGTTGTGTTACAGTTAGGAAGATTTATGTAACTGAATAATTTAGAGTTTAGTTGTTTAAAGTCATACATTTGTATCGTACATTACTAAACCCCTAAATTATAAATGTAAGAAAATTTTACTTTTTAGTGATGTACAATGTGAACGTATATGTCTAAAAACCTTCAAGTGTAACTTATGTTGTTAGTATAGCTTCCGAAGAGGTTAAACATATACTTTTTTACCCTAGTCGTAAAAACTTATACTAGTATCTTTCTCTGTTCTAGCTTTTTAATTTTCGGAAAAATAAATATATATTTTGCTATTCTTATGGACACTTTTTTTTTTCTTTTTTTAAATATAAGAACACGTTAGATGGTTGTACATTTTTGAATTTACAATATTTTCTTATAGTAAATTTGAAATTTTTATAATAGAATTTCTGTAATATATATTTGTATAATAGAATTTGTATAGTAGAATTGTCATTGTAACAATAACACAAAATGAATTTTACTTGAAAGTAATTACAATTTAATTGGAAGAACATCTGTAAAAATTTATTTTACTTAATAGTGGAATATGTTTTTTATAATATTGACAATTGACTCATATTCAAGAATTGTAAAAATATAAAAATTATTGTAAAAATCGATTTTTAAAATGTTTCTTAAAAGGTGTTTAAATAATTCTAAGAAATTTGCAAAATTATCAAACACTTATTTCTAATTCTATAATTACCTCTAATTCTAAAAAATTTTTGTACTTTTCTCAAATAATAATGCGTAATAATAATAATAATAAAATGACTATTAGAAGTCTAAAATATTAATTCAAGACAAAGACATTAATATTTCATTAAAACTCTATAAAATAACAAGATATTTTAAATACAATTTTTGCTGTACCTCATAACCCCATTTTCTTTTGGTTTCCTCCACCTTAGTTCGTAATTTAATTAGAATGATCAAGTTTGAAAGAATTAAAAAAAAAAAAAAAAAAAAAAGAAATAAATAAAGAAAAGAAAAGAAAAAAGAAACTTAAGTGTCACTTGCATATTGGAAATTTTATGACATGACGCAAATTCTTGACATATTTACTCTTATTAAAATAAAAAATAAAGAAAAGAAAAGAGAGAAAGAAAGAAAATTTAGAAAGAAAGAAAAGTGAGGCTTAACTAAATTTCTCAATTAGTAAAATTTCTGGAAAAGCTCTTTAAAAGAAACTTTCATTTTATAACGAGAAAATACAAATTTATTTATATGAAATAATATTTATGCTTCTATTTCAAAATAAACATTCCTTTTAATCGATCCGGTGTAAGATACATTAAATTAACTTTAAAAGGAAAGATGAGTTAAATTAAAAGGAAAGAAAATCATTCTTACCTTCTCTGCGGAAACTATGTTTGGTAAGATTATCAGGCGCATAACCATCAGAGAGCCTTAAAGGTTTGTCAAAAAAGAGAAAAAAATATTATATATATATATAAATATATATACATATATTTCTTTTCATATGCGTAAAAAAAAAAAGTGAAGGAATTTTTATGTCGTCCTAATTTTGAAGAAATTACCGTGCTAAATTAAATTTAAATGCTGATTACCATGACATGTGATACATTTAAAATCAATTGCCTACGAAGCCCTTCAACTTACGTATATATCCGATATTTAATCAATAAATCTGTTCACGAAACTTAATGAAGCTCATCTATTTAACATTTCTGTTAGTTAAATTTTATTTGGGGTCTTATTTGCAAAAAATAAATGGATACTGAAGTGTAAAAACTGTTATACTACTTCAAAGAAATTGATTGAGTCCTTTCTTGTTCTTTATAGAGCAAACATGTGCCGATATTTTAAATGTGTAAATTATACTGTGCAAAACCCCTAAAATATTTCCATAATTAAATCTACTAGTATATAGGGTTAATAAATAAGGTTTCTTTTGATGTTTTACTTGAATGAATTTTTTTAACTTATTAATTGGTATCGTTATGTGAGGAGACTTTCCAATTTCAGGCATTTGAAGATAAGAAAGTTTATATAACTTAAAGTTTAAACTTAACATTTGTGGAATGAAACTATACATTTTACTTAAACAATATGCTATTGTTCACTCATTTCTTCCTGTTTTTCAATTTTGCGATTGCCATAACCCTCCATCATCTTAAACTTCCTACTAACGAAAATCTTATAAAACGAACTTTTTTAAAAAGAAGGTTTCACATATTTGCTTACTTGCTCAAAGAAAGAAAAATTTGTAGCAAAAGTAAAAAAAAAAAAAAAGAGAGAGAGAGAGAGAAAGAATGCTTATTGTTTAAATTTGTTTGACTACGAAAAGCATCATGGGTGAAAATAACTTTCTAATTTATAAAAATTCTTTACTTTGAATGTTTAACAAATAATTTAAATATTCAAGATATAAAAGAACACATAAAGTGCGTTCCATTTTCGTCTATTTTTTTAGATGGAATTACTTAAAACACTTGTCAATAAGCACGAGAAATAAAAAAACACCAGAAAAGAATCGTTTTCTTATTTTGTATTAAACTTTACAAAGGCTACCCCCCCCCCAACACACACACACACACACACATACGAATAATACCTTTTGTTTTATTGGTACAAGGGGGGGGGGGGACTCATTTTCTTAGCTTTCTTATTTTGTAGATTTAAGTTATTTACGTTCACGATTTTTCAACTTGAAAGACTAATTCCATTTTCTTTAAGTAATTTACCAACGCAAAATGTAATTTCCTTTTAGATAACTTCTAAGACTTTCAGCTGACAGCATAAATGGTTTCTAACTTGAATTTACCAGACATATTACTTCAATTTATCTGATTCAAAACCCAAATCTACGCCCTTTATTTACCTTCCTCCCTTAACTCGCCGGCCAAAAATTAACTTTCTTGATTAACAGTACGTATTCCGCAACTTCTCCAACTTTCCCGTAATAATTGGATAGTCATTCAACAAAGAGCGATTTCACAAAACGGAGTCTGCACGTGGTTCTGCTCCCCCCTTATCAAACCACGCCTTTATTGAATGCTTTCAACCAATCATCACTCTGTCTGAAAATTTTTAGAGGTGGAGACTTCCGGCGCAGAATCTGAACAATGGCACCTGTGAGAAAATGTCTTTCCCGGCAAACTATTTTAATTCGCCCCATTGTGTACCGGCAAGATACATATGAAACATCACTGCTAAAAGGCGCATGTGAACAGTATGTCTTCAATATTATAAATGTAAATGTTAAATAATCTGTTCTTCAGTTGTTTTTAAAATGATGCAAAGTTTATTTAATGAATTTATTGAATTTCGATTTTCATCAAATATACGTATTTCATTTATGAAAGCTTTTAAAATCGACTTTATATTTTAAAAAGTGTTTATTGTTTTTTATTAGAAAGAAAACCATTCACCAACACAAAACAAAATCGTTCTTTATTATGAAACATATAATTTGTAATCTCATAGCAAAATGAGGTTTTAACTAAACTAAAATATATACATATATATAAAAACATTTTTTTAAATGTTGTCTTTTATTTAAAAACTTAACTGATGGAATAAAATTTGATGATTGATAAATTACAGTTACAGTTTTTGTAGTCTGTTTCAAAATAATTATTACCTTTGAATATACTTTCTCATGTCGAACAAAACTATTACACAAGAAATACACAAGAGTAAAATTTTAAAAATGACTGAAACTCATTACACTCAAGCTGCGAAATATTAACAGCAAATATATAAACTATATGAAAAATTACAAAACTGTTTTAGAAAACTTTAATGACTATATGGATCAGCAAGTTTTTGTTCAATCTTTAAACTGAAACAGCAAATGTTTAGAAAAAGTAAAACCATAAAAACATTTTAATCAAACAATAACAGAATCTTCAATTATTATTTTTAAAAAAGGTTCCAAACAAAAAGTCAAGCTGTTTTCACCGGGGCCTAATTCCTGTTTATTGTTTAGGTAAGTACACATTTTGTATATTTAATAGTAATAATATATATATTCAATAATTATAGTAATTTAATTTCTTATATGGGTTCTTTATTTTATTCATTTATTTATAATTATTTATTTTATTGTTTTTCTAACTATATTTTCCAGTGATAAAATAGATGAATATAAATATTATAAACTGTTTTTTTCCCCCTTTTCTTTATTTAATAAACACAATGATTGTGAAATTTTTTTTATTAATATATTTCTCATATTTCTTGAATATTGTGATATAATTTTATTTTATTTAATACGATATAAAACTAAAATTTCAATTTAGTTCTAACATGTATTATGCAACACTTATTTCCTGTTATTTTTGTTACAAGTTTATGGAACATTAAGGAAAAAATAAATGAAATAAAATAAAATAAAAAATGTTTTTAATGAAAATATGATTGCAATGAGAAATTCCAATAATTATAATTGCAGTTTAGTTCTGTTTATAAAATCAAATTTCTCTTTATTTAATTGCGATAATGACAGATGATAAAAATGTTATTATTTAATTGTAAAAACATTTTTTAATGGAATATTGTTACAAAGTTTTTTAATTTTCAATTTTTATTATATTTCATTTTATGAGCTTGTAATTTGCCTACGATATTTCGTAAAAAACGTCAAATATCATCATGTCAAAAAGTGTCAAAAATGTACTCTTAAAATCAGATATTACTCTAGTATTTAAAATAATAATAATTATAATAATATTACAAATTTTTATTCTTTTTATTTGTTTCATTTTTTATGTAGACAAAAATTTATTTATAAAATTAAAAATATGGAGATTCAGTTTTACAATTTTTTTTCTTGAAAACTATCAACTGTTATACCTAAATTATCTTCTACAGTATATTATCATTTGTATAATAACTTCATATATAATTTATATTAATGTGTGTAGAACTTACAATAATCGTTTGCATTTAGTTAACATTATATAAAAATTCTGTGTATATAAGTAATTGTGTATATATTTGTATGGTAACAAAGTAGTGGAATGTAGAAAAACAGATAATAAAATGCCTCCGAAATCCACAAGAAACAAAATGAATTAATAAGTAACTTAAATAAACCGTAACATCAATAAAAAGATACATAACGTTGCAAGATTGTTAAAAAAAAAAAAAAAAAAAAAAAAAGCCATATCTAGTGCCAAACTGTCAAATTTAATCAGAAGAACCAAAATCGATACATCCAGGAATTCTTAAAAGAAATGAAAACATTCACAAGATTCACGCTATAATAAACCAGAAACACCCACACTCCCCGATAAGTAACATGATAAAAATATCAAATAGAAAACAAAAAGGTGTATCAGTCCACACCGAAAACTCTAACATAAAAAAGAAAAAATGAATAAACATAAATTATATTAAAAATTAAATAATAATAATAATAAAATATAAGTAATATCAATAATAATAATTCATTATAATGATCAAACACCAGGAAGAAAACTGATTACAACGTACCAATTATAAATGGTAGAGATTAATCTATTGTATAAAAATAGTTAAATAATATCTATTTTTTTATTATTATTGTTTTTTGTGTTTTATAAAATTATGGAAGATTCGGCCAAAAACTTTTAATATATATATATGTATATATATGTATATATATATATATATATATATATATATATAAAGAAGAAGAAATAATATGTTCTTTAATAGTTAATATAAGTTTAAATCACAATTAATGAGGAAAAAAAAAAGTATTTGATTAATTTATTTTGACAAATAGTAATAAGTATTCACCATTCACCACCTCTTCCCATCTCAGTACGTAATGCACTGTATAATTAGTAAGCGTAATAAACTTTTACAAATTTATTAAATACTATATAAATGTTACGATACATCATAGGTAATAAAAACCTAAACTGTATTTGATTAGAATTTTTTTGTTTTTTTGTTTTTTATGTTGTAGCTGTTGATTTTTACAAGTTATACAACTTATAGAACACTGTTCTCAAAAAGTAAATCGTTTGACTTTCTTGCCTAACTCACTCATTTTTATCGAAAAGTATTTTCAAATTTCACAGTAAAAGTAGTCACATAATTAAGTTTAAATTAAAAAAGGAAAAATGAAATGATTGAGCGAATGAAAAAAATATAGCGATGTCTTTAAACGGAATAAAATTATATCAGAAGAATAAAATTACAAATTAGAATTATCACATTTTAGGATTTAATGTGATAATAATGATGTGATTAATGTGTTTTCTATAATGTGATTATTAATTAGAATTATCACATTATAGGAATAAAATTACATCAGAAATTATTAAACAAATCTTTTAATAACTTTAATTATAAAATATATTGAATCTGAAAAACATATCAATGAACAAAATATACTTTATGTATTTTTTTTTTTTTTCTTTTCTGTACTATAAATAGAAAAAAGAAGATATATTGAAATCATGTTCAAAGACCATTAACACACCTTTATTTCATCTATAAGCCTTTCTTATAACGGTTTTCTTTTATTTATTAATTAACTCATTTTTATGTAAGACAATTTCAGTTTAGATTAATAGCATTTAGATTGAATTCCATAGTAATTGTTTCAATAAAGCCAGTAATTGATTTTTGATTTTTTATAATAATATCGTTCGATAATGGTTTTTTTCCAATGATTTATTTAAGTTGTATTTATTATTAAGCATTTTGTGTACTTATTTTTAATTCCATTAACACTGTTGAAGTCATTGTCTGTTGTATTAAATAATAATAAAAATGAAATGTTTGCAGTAGTATTATTGGTATATGTATAAACTTGATTTTATATATATATATATATATAAACTTAACAGAACAAAAAATATTTTGATACGAAGATTTGGTGTATGCTCTTTAAAATTTCCAAGGTCAATTGTTTATTTGACTTTTATGTTTTCATATTTTTTGGTGTACAGTCATTAAAAATAGACAGAAAAATTAATATTCCATTAAAGTTTTACGTTAAAGTGATTTATAATTAGTAATTACTTAAATATTTTATATGTTTTACAGTTTCATCTCATAGTTTTGTTTTATAGTTTCGTTATAGTATAGTTTCAAAGAAAGTTTTGTTTTATGATATATATATATATATATATATATATATATATATATATATATATATATATATATATATATACATTTAATTAAAATTTAAACTTTTTATTAATTTTTATTGATATGAAGTTTTACACATGAAATTATTTGTAATCAAGTAATTTAAATACTAAATAAAATTTCTGTATTCATGCTAAGAAATATTCGGATTTTTTACGTATTGAAATAAGTTTTGGACTTTTAATAAATGAAGAAATATGTAATTATTGTACCATTTGTCTATATCTTGATTTTGATTTGATTTGATTTTTTTTTTTTTTTTTTTTAATAGCGATTTTATATTTTTATATCATACATAAAATTATCATGTCATACATAAAATAAGTAATTAGATATTATATTTTACATACAATTAATGATTAGTAAAGTTTCCTTGAATTCCAATTAATAGCAAATAAATAATTAAAAAACTACACTGCAAAATAACAATAAACAATTAAGACTTATTTTTATGTTTAATATATAATTAATGTATACATTATCGTTTCAAAAATCTGAATTTCAAATTTGTCTAACTTTATGAAAATAACCATATTATAAAAAATTGACACTTAAAATTTCTGGTGAGTCTTTTTTAAACTTTTTTACTTTTAATTATAATATGGATAATTATTATTATTATGTCTTTACTATTACCAATATCATATTATCATATTATTATGCATAGATGTGAAATGTTGTTTGCCTCTTATCCTGCATATAGCTTGAAAGCATGCGTATTGAAGAATGAAAAGAATATATACATATACACATTTTTGTTTTTTAGAAAAATGTCAATAAATGTAAAAAAAAAAAAAAAAAAAAAAAAAAAAAAAAAATGACGTTGTTCAAAATTAATTTTGAATGTGAAAGGTTTAATAATATTGGAATCTTTTAGACATTAATATGTTTCAACCTAATATAGAAATCATTTAAATTTGAATTAAAAAAAAAAAAAAAAAAAAAAAAAAAAATACGTAATATATATATATATATATATATTTTTTTTTTTTTTTTTTTTTTTTTTTTTTTTACTGTTGTATTTATTAATTTTGTTTATGAAATGTTTATTTTATTTATATTTTGGTAGGAATTAGTCGTGCACTCAATAGAAACATATAGATATTACAATTAATAATGTATAGATTACATTACATATTAATGTATATTGTCTTCTTTTATCACAAATAATTAATGAGAACATGGATTTGATAACAGCGAAAGAAAATTTCTTTATATATGCTATTTATGATAAGACTTTTCAATTAAACAGTAAAGTTCGATTAAAAAGTATTTATTTTAATGAAGAATCAACATAAATGTCAGTAAATTTTGGGAAGGGGGGAGGGGGGATCTTGTTTTGTTTTTCGATTTGAAATATAATCAAAATCAGGAAAAAAAGAAAAAAAAAAAAAAAAAAAAAAACCTTGGTAAGAAAGTAACAGTAAGAAAGTTTAAGGAAACATTATCTTTTTAGAAAACTATTTCGTGAAACACGTGTATTATGAGCATGATTTTGCCTATTATACTTGAATCGTTTTTCTCTTTTATGAAAATTATGTATTAAAAAACATAAAAATAAAAATATTTAGATATATTTTTTTTAATTATTATTTTTTATGTTGATTTTCATATTTATAATTAAATATTCTAATTAAATTTTCTAATTAAATTTTACAATTTTCTTTTTTTTACTTTTCTTTTTTTTTCTTTTTTTTTCTTTCTTTTTTTTTCTTTCTTTCTTTCTTTCTTTTTTTTTTTTTAATAGCATATCGATTTCTTAGTTGATGCATACTTTGATTACCACAAATCTCTTTAAATTTAAAAATCAAATTCTTTTCTTTTTTTCAATACTATTGCATATATTGGCTTAAAGCATTAAGTAGTTTATTATTTTATATCAATTTAGTATTAAAAAAAAAGAGAGAGAGAGAGAGAGAGAGAGAGAGAGAGATAAAGAAATATCAAATAATAATCAAAAATTATTTCCGTTTACTTATATCTCATACAACTTTCTTAATTTGGACGAAATGCCTCAAGAACAATTGTATGAAGATTTTAAACATAAATTTGAATAATTAATGTTATTTATCTATACTATGAAAATGATAATTGATAAATGATAAATGATAAAATATATTAATTAATTCGAAATTTTACCATATCCTTTTATTATTTGAGCATTATACAAGCAATTGGTTTTTTTCTTACTTCTCATAGCTTATTTTAAAATCCGATTTTATATATTTAATTCTCGAATTTTATTTAGCTGACGAAATAATAAACTTTTTAACATGAGTATGCATGTAAACTTATAAAAGTTAATTAAAAGTCAAAAAGTTAAAATATAAATGTATGTGGTACATAAAGAATATATATATACAATACTTCACATAAAGAAAACAAAATCTTATTCCGTATGTCTGTATTGAATATCCGAAGATTGTATAAAGATGAAAAATTCTATACCGTTCAATCTTCCGTATCATTCCATTGGATTCAGGATCAGAAGGCAAACTGCAGAAAGAATAATGTTTAGAGAAATATTTCTCTTTACGGAAGAGGTATTTAATTCTAAACAATAACAGGCGATATTTATTTATTTAACTTTCGATAGGAAAGATTTTGTTATATCTCTGTATTGCACACATCTATACAATATATATTTATAAAGTGTTTAATATTTCTAAACAATTAAAAAAATTAAAAAATATATTTCTGAACAATAATAATAATTTTTTTTAAACCTTAATTTATTTCACATTTCTTAAAATAAAATATAAAACGTACACTTGTAATATTGGCAATTAAATTTAAACTAAAAATGAATAATTTATACTCTATTATCTTTAATTTAAAATTATTTTCAATAAGACATTAAAAAAAATTATGAAAGCATAACATAAGTGAAAGATAAAATATTTTGCAATATAATAAAAGTATTGCTAAAATAATTGCACTTTTATGTCGATATTTTTTGGTTAATTGAAATCTATCACAAGTAAAATAGTTAAATGCTGTCTTTTCGGACAAAATATTTCAAAATTTAATTATTATTATTATTTGTTGATTGATTAAAATCAATATTCGTTGAGATTCAATTAGCATTTATAATATTCAGAATAAATTAAGATTTTTTTTTTTTTTTGCAATATTAAAAAAAAAAAAGAAGAAGAAGAGAAGAAAGAAAACTTATTAATAATGAATTTGTTATAAATAATATCTTAAGCACTTAAATTCATCAATTTTACTTTAAAATTTTTCCATGATAATCAGAATAGTAATTAATTAATTAAACTAAGATAGGATTTAATAGTTTTCCAGAGTATTTTTATTCATACTCTAGCTCTCAGGCAAATGTCTAGAAGATGAAAATGACGCATTATTTTACACTATCTTAATTAAACAATGACGATTGTCAATAAATTTTAAACATACAAGTTTGATATAAATTTACATACAAGTAAAGCAAACATAGATTAATAACATTAATGTATTATCACTTTAGTTGCTATCATTAAATTATGTATTTTTCAATGAAAAAAATATATATATATATATATATATATTTAATATTTCCATCTGTTTGTTAATCTTTTTTTTTTTTTTTTTTTTTTTTCCAATCCCGTGCAATCTTGGTTTGTAGTATTATAACCAACTAATAATATGCCACACATACATATTAATTCTATGTCATTGGTGCTGTCGGGGAAATCAACAAAAAATCAATTAGTCAAAAAAGTCAAATGTGTAAAATAATCAATTAATTTCTTTTTAAGTGATTACTCCACTATGAAACAGATTGGGAAGTAATTATGCTTAAATAAAAAAGCAAAAATTTTAATAAAAAATAAGTAATGTATAAATATATAAATACAAATACTATAATTTATATACAAATATATAAAACAAATTATTATTAATTATCTGGGTAACGTAAAGCAGATTAGTTAAATATTTGTGTATTTATTAGGATATAGATAACAGTGTTATATATAAATATTGTGTATTTATTAGAAATTAGATAATAAACTAAAAGTAATCATGGTTAGTTTGAAAACTTAAATCGTAATCATTCCATTAAGTTTTTAAAGAGAAAAAATTAAATATTTCTTAGATGTTTATTGCAATTGTAATCACAAGAACAAACTATGCTAATTAATTAAGATAAGAATATTTAAAATATGATACTATTACATTTTAGTTTTTTTTATCATATTTCTGCATCTATAGAAAATAACAATAACAATAACAATGATAATTAGATTTAAATATATATATATATATATATATATAATTGCTCTTTTTTTTTTTTTTTTTTTTTTTTTTTTCATATCGATCAAGATTGTCTCAGTGAGGAATGTCCGTACTTGTTAATTCAATAACTTTGACAGACAATTGATATCACCATTTATTGAGCGAGCACGTTTATCAGAATCAGATTCATATAGCGCATATTTTGTGCAGAGTGTGGAAATATCTTGCCAAAAATATTACATAAAACATTGGTTTTACTATTTTTATTTGTTTTGTATGTGTGTGTGAAATGTTTCCAATTGCTTCTCATAGTACAAATAACCTCATTTAAAGCTACTTTTTGTTCTTATTATAATTATTGGAAGTATTTTATATCTAAATAATCTCAATGCAGTTTATTAGTTTGATACAACTATTTATACGGAAATTGTCAAAAATACGGTTTTTCATAAGGTTATTATTATAACAATGACAACAATATTCGTGATTTTCAGCTCATTTGTAAGGATCATATGACTAATGAAATATTTCATATTTAATTGCATCTAAATTTACAAAAAGAAAAATGTAAAAAAAAAATTAGGAATTAATTTATTTTCCACGTTTAATGAAAATTAATAGTGTAATAGTGTTAAAGCATATTCTGATATATTTGACGAATTTTAGAAAACACGAAATATATATTTTAGGTTTTATCTTTAAAATATATTTCAGCTGAAAGATAAATTCACATATTCTTTAAAAGTTAAGCAGCTGAAAGCATACATAGAATTTTTTGTCTAACAATTAGACTCATTACAAATGTATTTTTGTATCAACGTGCAGCCAGCAGCAAAAGTATTCGAGTGCTAGCAAAAATTCCTATATAAAAAAAGCACACTTAGTACAGTTTTCCTAAATAAATCCTTGTCGAATCCTGTTCTTAGACTGACTAAGAACATGATTCGATAAGGATTTATTTAACAAAACAGTATTAAGTGTTATATATATATATATATATAAAATTTTGCTAGCGATCGAATAATTTTACTGCCGAATATATTACAGAAGTTTATGAATTATAGAAATGGAATTCTTAATGCACTGAAATGAATATGTAAATTAATATATATATATATATTAAAATTCATTTTAGACTTGTTCATATTTATAAACCCTTGATAAACAAAGAATAAATGTATTTTTTAATTAATGTCAATATTAATTGTGTATGAAACATATTGAAAGATCCTGATTGAAATTGAATATTAAAGAATTCCATACTTGTCTTGAAATACATAAAATTACAAAATTCTTTATTTAATACATAACTTATTAATAAAAAAAAAAAAAAAAAAAAAAAAAAAAATCATTCGTTGTGTTTAATTTCAACAACTTTTTCGTTCTAAAACTCTATATGCATTCAGAAAATGTTGCGCTATTTAACTTGTATAATGAATTAGTTAAATCCTGTCAAATAATATTAAGGCTTTTTTTTTATGTTAAATAAAGTTAATAATTAGCATACTGTTAAAATCATATAACATATAGATGCATGTTATCAATAAAACTTTATAAGCATTGAAAAGGTTGTTAATTTATATAGTAATTGTTATAAAAAATGTCAAATCCTAGTTTTTTTTTTTTTTTTTTTTTTTTTTTTTTATAAGGTAATGTGTAGATTGCTGATAAGAAATATATTTTAGAGGAAAATTAACTACTTTTTCCTTTTTTAAAAATATTTTTGAAACTTGTTTGTGTTATACAGTCGGTAACAAAAGTGTCTGAACACTAGTAAAAATTCCTATGTAAAAAAGTACACTTCATACTGTTTTGTTTAAATAAATCCTTATCGAATCATGTTCTTAGACTGACTATGAACAGGATTCGACAAGGATTTATTTAACAAAACCGTATGAAGTGTATTTTTTTTACATAGGAATTTTTGTTAGTGTTCGGAAACTTTTGTTACCGACTGTACTTGCATTCCTATATTGATAAACAATGTAGACAGGAACTGATTTATGGCAGTACACGTGCCAGGGTTCCCGATGAAAATAAGGCGCAAAGTATCTGACACATTTGAACTGTTTCTTCTGCTAATGAAAAATGTTTCTTTTGAAATTTAAGTATTCGGCCAATATCATACATCGACGTAATTTGAATTATCATCTTAGTAGTCAACAAGATCTAATTTATTTTTCTTTGTTTATTTGTGTAGTTGTTTTAACAAAGGAGTGTGTGTGTGTGTGGAGGGGAGGGTGTCTCTCTAACAAGAGGGGGGGGGGGGGTAGAATTGTTGAGTTAGCAGAGCAGATTATCTCATTTATGATCTGCACTTTTTTTTTTTTTAATAAAATATGCATTTAGCTAACCCCAGAATTGTATATTTATTACAGAGTTATTTCTTAAAGAATGTTTTTGAAAAAAAAAAAAAAAAAAAAAAAAGGACAACCATTTATTGAAATTTTTAAAATGGGAGGTTTTTATTGATTATTTCCGTATGTGGTAGATTTAAAGATTTTAATTTTGCAATGCTGCTCTTAATTTCAAATCTTGATATTGTCAGGAATAATTGGGTGAAGAAAAGGTAGTTTTTGCTGATTATTTTAAACGACAATTTTTAGAGGGTATACATTCTTTAAAGCTGCACAGTCGTGTGTTCTCCTGGTCACCCATATACATAAATGTGTTCATGGGTTCATGGATGTAGATTCAATGTTAAACCTTTCGCACTTTAGGTACGATCAGTTTAATAAAAGAAAAGAAAAAAAAAAAAACAGAAAATCACTTTTAGCTTTAAGCATTAAATTAACGTTAAGGTATAGAAAAATATTGTTTGAGGAGGAATTATGTAACTAATTATTTATAAAGAAAGTAAATTTAGGGGATCATCCCCTTTCTGAAAATTAAATTTAATATTTTTAGTAACATATTTTAGATTCAATTTCTGTTCTAAATTAAATTTTATTCAAAGATACCCACTTGAAATCATTCGATAATCAATTTTGAGATTAGTTTTGCTTCGATTAAAATGTGTTCATTTTCCTGTACATTAATTCCCAATATTACAAACACAATTATGCGATTTTAATGAATTTTTGTTCTTTTTATGTATTAAATGCTATAATAATATATATTGTTTTAATGTTAATGAAGTCCTTTAAACAATTATAAAAAACTTTTGCGGTAATAGGTTTTTAGAAGGTTTTTGTATGTGTATACATCACTTTTTGTAATAATTCTTGAGTTAGCACAATATCAGTACATGTTGGGAATAATTGAACATTAGAAGTATGATGATTTGTGAATTATTTCTAGATGAATGGTATAATTTGCATCACATTATAAAAAAATATACTTAATTTTCTTTGTTATGATCTCTTGCTATTCTTCACCATTGGAAATCTTAAATTGGTGGAACATGACCGAACAGAAAAAAGAAAGAATAAAGGAAAAGCTTTCTCAATTTTACATTTGATCATCTTCATTAATAAAGTCCGTACACTTCTAAAATATATTCATATTAATCGTCTGATTTGTCATTTTTGATTGATCATTGATTTTGATCGTATTTAACTTTGATTATCTTTAGCTATCAGACTGTTGAACAATTTGTTAAACAATATATATACATATATACATATCTATCTTTTTTTTTACGACAATTGACTTTTATTTATTATTTTATGAGTCATTAAATTTGCGTCACGTTTATTTATTTATTTTTTCCGCAGGAGTCCCGATGTGATCCGGTGCTCTGGGCGGTGGGGTGCCTCGCAGAGGATGGAAAAAAGTAAGCTGAAATATTTTTTTTTTTTTATATATATACCAATATCGGCTGATTAGCTAACACAGTACTACATAACATATTTTGCCATTTGTGTGGTGTTTATCATTAATGTTTCTCTTTAAATTATTTTTTTAAAAACAGATATTTTTTATAAAATTCAAGAAATTGAATAACAGGTTTTAAAAAGTACGGCAGTAAACTCAGCATTCAGTTACAGTTAACGGAATGCAAGATTAGATAAATAAAATAAAACATAGCGCCGTTTATTTTTATTGGTGGGGAAAAATTTTGACCTAATATCCTATTTTTATATTTAATATATAGAACGTGCGTGAATAATTGCTAAAGAAAAGCTGATAGCGTTATTGCATTAAGAATTTATAATGATCCTTTGATACAATAGCGGAACAATAGAGAAGAAATGCTAATTCAATAACGGTTAATTTTTCGTATTCTTAAAGAGATTTTTATATATATTAAAAAAAAAAAATGTTTTATGCAAAGTTTATGAAACATTGTAAAATAATAAATAAATAGACTTCAAATAAACAAACACATAAATAAAAGGAAGATTTTTTTTTTAAACATTTTAAAAAAGTAATTATTTTTACTTTTCCTTTCTTTCTTTCTTTTTAAATATGGAGATAGTTAATAGAAATATATATATATATATATATTATGTAAAACTAAAACTAATCGTAGCAGTGTAAATACATACAAAGTGTCAAACATTTATCAACAGCGAGTTGTTTTACCATTTAAGTTATAAAACAATCAAAATTTGAAGTTATGCTCTAAAGAATCCCACAATACCTGCTATAAAATTTCAAGTTTTTCATCTTCATACAATAATTTTAAACTGATAATTTTAAATTTCTACGCTTTGTTGTTTATTGAGACATCACGTGTAATACGTAAACTTTCGGGTAAATATGTGTAACTTTAATCGTTCTGCCAACATTTTTATGGCAGAGGAAAAATCGTAATATTATTATAAAAACGTAATATATGGCTCGTGATTTGAAGATATTTATCTGTTTATAAAAATTTCCTAATTCAATTATAATTTTAAACAACTCATTTTTTTTTTTTTTTTTTTTTTTTTTTAGCTTTGCCAAAGTTTTTAAGAAGACAAACAAGACACAAGTCTATTTTAAATATATTTGTTTCCCAATATATTGCTTCTTAAAAAATTTACTATCATAAAATCTATCCCTTTTTTTATAAAATGTGCCTATAAAATGTAATTATTTTAAATCTCCACTTTTATTTTAATTATGTGTTTTTTTTTTGTTGTTGTTGTTTTTTTTTTGTATTCAACTGAACACATCTGGGTATTTAGTTTTTTCAGTTACAAAATCAATATGTCAATTATAAAATCAGTTACGAAAAATAATTAATTAATTAATTAATTAAAAAATAAAATGTAAAATTTATTATTATTTTTTTTTTTTTTTATGAATTTTTGTCTAGCGATTGAATTTGAAATTTCATAATAAAGCAAATATTTTCTTGATTTCAAAATAAATACCCAATTTTGTAATAAATACACTGGTTAACATTTATGCAAATATTTAAAAGGATTAGATGAAAAGGAATTAGCACGGAGCACTATAAGTAACTGGTTATTGTTGAAATTAGGAATACAAGAAAATTAGTTTTAATTTTAAAATTTTGTAAAAGATTTTTAAATATTCGCTTTAAAACTGTAGAATGCTATTATTCTAAAATTATTATATAGCTTCATACATTTTATATTAACTATCTGGATATTTTTAATCGCATAGGTTTTGGCAATTTTTCGCTGTCCTTTTCTCCCCCGGAAACAGAATATAATCATATGCTCAATCACAACCAATATATATGAAACAATCAAACTTATTATCTATATTTTGCACACAAAAAGATATCATTCAAATAGATTTTTTGAAATCTACTTTTTTTTTTTTTTTTTTTTTTTAAGATGTGTACATTCAAAGAAAGGATCTGATTAAAACTACAAAATATGTTTTACTGGGATTTTTTTCCTATTTTAAACAAAATTTTAATTAAATGTAAAAAATAAAATAATAATAATAATAATAATAATAATAGTAATAATAATGACTTTTGCTAAGACAACACAAAAAATATTTTTTTTTTAGCAAGTTTGAAAAATTTCAACAAAATTTCTTTAAATTTGCTTATAGTAACAATATAATTTGTTTAACTTTACAATAACTTTTATGCATATTTGTAAGTAAAAAAAAAAAAAAAAAAAATAAGTAAAACAAACAACAAAAATTATTGTGTTAATATAAACGTAATTTATATTGTAACACATTTAAACCAAAATTTTTGTTGTGAGCACTAAAAATTGGTTGGTTTAACAAAACTGCTCACTATATGTAACTAGGTATGTTTCAACGTATTAGTTTAAAAATATTCATAAATATGCGACAATCTTAAAATGCTTTGCAACACCAGTGCACAAAATACTTTGTATAGCCTTTGTTTTTCACTCAGACCTTTTTTGCTTGAAGTCCATTTGAGCTTATTGTTACTTTTGCGATTTTTATCTTTAACATTTATCTTTTACTATCGTAGATAAATGTCGCACTTTTGCTGCATTACTATGCATTAACAAACACATAATTATATATTTAAATGAATCAGTTTTTAACACTTTTATTTTTATGTACAGCCTAGATATAAAAAATTATGATGATCAAGTATTTAAAATAATTCGAATTTAAAGGAATTAATCAGCTAACTAATGAAGAGTATAAAAACGCAAGGCAATGTTTCAAACCTTGTTTTACATAGCAAACACGTAATATATATATAACAAACACGCGTTTATGTAACAAATAAACAAAAAAATCGTTAATAAACTTTTCGAGAAAATTAATTGTTTTCATTCAATTAAGTAAAAACTGAAATGCATATCTATCTACAGTCAGTAACAAAAGTGTCAGAACACTAGCAAAAATTCCTATGTAAAAAAAGTACACTTCATACGGTTTTGTTAAGTAAATCCTTATCGAATCATGCTCTTAGACTGACTAAGAACAGGATTCGATAAGGATTTATTTAGCAAAACCGTATGAATTGCACTTTTTTTACGTAGGAATTTTTGCTAGTGTTCGGACACTTTTGTTACCGACTGTACCTTTATATTAAAACGTGTACCAGATCTATTTGATTTATTTCAATCAATGAAATTATGTTTGAAAAGATAAACCATTCATTCATCTATTTATGAATGGAATGAGAAATTACACATATGCTTTAATAAGAAATAAGTAATAAGAATATAAAATAATCCGAAGATCTATGTATATGTAATATATGTTTTTATTTAATATTCTAGTTTCTTAAAATCCAGAAGTGAAGCCTGCAAATATCCTCATATAATAATTTTAAAATATTTTTAACTAACGATATAAACTTTAAATGAACATGGATATATAATCAAAAAAAATTTAATTTTAATTATAGAAAGCAAATTAATTGATAAAAAGTATTTACAAAGTATTAAAAAATGTACAAACAACGTCTTTAATGTATTTAACACGATTTGTATAACAGCATATAAAACTTTTTAACTCAAAAGCTGATTAATCTCTTTAGAGCTATAATCTTAAGAACCTTTATTTTAATATGTAAACGCTCTGAAAAATTTAATTAATTAATTAATTTTTTAATTTAGCTTCATAAATGATTTAAAAGATTCACTCCTCTTTAATCTGAAATCTTTCCGGAAAAAAAAAAGGAACATTAAGAAAAATTTAAGCGCTGGCATATTTAAAAATTTTTTCAGAGAATATAAAGATAAAAATTACTTTATTATACTATATATACAGCTTTATTCTTTAAGTTGGGATTAAAAATTTTTCAAAACTGGTGTTTTTAAGCCGAGTAAATAAGCCTCGCTAATCTTTTGGATGAGTTTTACTTTCTCTAAAAGTACATTTTAATAAAGTTTAAAAAGAAAGTCATATTTACAAAAGCTTCTTCGAAGCAAACTTTTTCCTTTTTGTGAAAAATAACTACTTTTTCTAATTTTTATTACACATTTAAAGCAGTTCTAAGATTTACAATATTTAGATGAGGTAAAAAAAAAGCATACTTTTCCACGAGAAAATATGCTCATTAAATTTACTTTAAGCTCAAAAACAGCAAAACTTCTCGTGTATTTTAGTACACTGGGCTGAATTTTAAAAAGGTATATTTATGTACTTTATTTTTTCTTATGTTTTAATTTCTCTTTAATGAAAACGAAAAAAAAATTGACATTTGCGTCGCTAAGTTAAAACACTTCGTGCGTGTGGAAGAAATTTTTATTGAAAAATTTCCCACAAGCTCGCAAGAATACAGCCTTAATATTTTTTTCTTCTTTAGTTTATCTTAAGTCGTAGTGCTTTTCAACGTTTTTTTTACGTCTTAAAGTCGTTAAGGTTTTGAATATTCCATATTAATGATTCTTTTAATGAAAATATAAAACATTTTAATTAGTTTAGCTTGTGCCTTAAAAATGAGTTTTCTTCTACAAGAAGGTTTTGTAAAGCCCATGAATATGAATAGTCTAATTAAGAAAAGGCAAATGTACAAAAGAACGGGATTTTAGAAGGAAAAACTGCGTATTTGTTCTGAAGAAAGTTGAATGTTTTAAAGTAAAAACTTTGAGAATTTTTCAAGACTTTTTCATGCTTTTATTACTTTATGCAGATATGATCAACTGTATACTGAGTAAAATTAAGTAGGTATAAATTTTACAAAATTTAATGATTATTTTATCATAGTAATTTTTAGTTTTTATAGCAGTTTCTTTTCGTAAAATAAAAGTTTTCTAATGTTTTAGAATTTTTGCTAAAGAAAAGAGGCTTACTTTTTAAATGAGTTTAGAATATTTTACATAAAAGTTTTTTGCGCATTTGTGAATTTTTCTCATTTGTTTAATATTTAAAAGATCTAAAAACATATATGTAATTAGATATAGTTTAATTTTAACAAATCTGCATTGTTTGGTTATAGTGTTTTTTTTTTTTTTTTCTTTTTAATATTTTAAAGAATATGTCTAAAAATATTTTTGTTTTCAAATAAAATCAAAAATCGTGATAAAATTTTTACGTTTTAATTAAAAAAAGGTGTAGAATATATGTATAAAAGAGATCACGTGTTTTTAGAGCTAAAACATTAGAGTTTTTGAGAATTTACGCCATTTTTGCCATTTGATTTCTTCTTATTATATTTGTTGATATTTATTATTTAAAACACTTTGTTTTATTATTCAAAAAGAAAAAAAAATCACAAATTTACTTTATTTCATCTTTTTTTTATTAAGTAATTCACGCATTTATTAAGTTTATTCTCTCTACTTTATTTTTCTTTTATTTATATGACTCACGTACTTTAAATTAAGAAAAATATCTATGTAAAACAAGTTCTAATATAAAATATGTTATTCTCAATGTATATATTTTTTAAATTTAGGGTAGATTTATTAATATCTGTCATACAAGTTTTAAATCATTATTATTTTTTCAATAGTAAGTAAAGTTATTGAAGGAATTAAGAATTTAGAGTCCATTTTAATACACCAATATGATGATTTGTGCGTAGCATAATGCAACTAATTAGTTAATTATTAATATTAGTATTATTTATTGGTAATTATTAATTATTAGTAGTACGATATAATAGTTAAAATTTCACATGAATCTGTAAGCTTCTAGAACTCATATTAACGCTTCAAAAATATTTCTGTTAACAGTTCTGGAAGATGTATTCCCAGAAATAAGCGTTCAATTAAAAGCATGCGAACTAATATTTAAAGAAAAAAGTTCCTATTATGTGTTATTTGCAGTATTAACAAATTTTAGAAGCTTTTATATTCAATATTTACCACTATTTTTTAAATGTAACATTTATCTAGTTGTATGCGTATTGTATGTGCACTTCTTTCTTCAAAATTAGGGCTAATTTTTAATTTAAAATGTCCCCAGAAGTTGTCTACACTGGTTACTTCTAAACCGTTACTTGTAAAATGTTACTTGTATAACGTTACTTTATTTTATTTGTCTGTTTCTTTTTTTGTTAACGTACACTTTATAAATAATAATACTGGAAATATCAATCATGATTTTCTCGTCATCTAGAAATTAAAACCTTTTAAATTGCATTTTTAAAAAATTAGATAATATATATAATTATATATTATAGACTATAACTACAACACTTAAAATAAATATGTGAATATGCATTTCATTAGGCTTTAACTCTATAACGTTCTTTTTTTTTTTTTTTTTAGAAAATTTCTAAACAAATTTCGAAAAACAAGTTAATTATAAATGTATGAAAGGAAATATTTAGCATTTTTTATTGTCCGGAATTTTTTTATTTAAAAACATTTATATCATCACTTGATTAAATTCAAATAATAATAAATTTAATAAATAAAAAAAATTCTAAAAATAGCACTATAAATTTCATAGAGCTCCAATTGTTTCAGAACAAAATAATAATATGGCCTTTTATAGAGAGAAAAATTGGGCAAGTGTCCATCATGAAAGCGTCAAGGTAAACTCGCGCCTACGAAGAAATTTAAAGGGACTTCCTACATTCTGCATATGGCTTCCTCTGTAACGTCATTTGTTAAATTTCAGAGTAGAATTGCTATCTATTAAACAAAGAAGGAACAAAATTTTAAAAATTGGTTAAAACAAGAAAAACATATTCAAATATTGTTTCATAAAAAATGTTAATTGTAAAAAAATTGTTAAACTACTGAATGTAATTGTTATGTCGTCATTAAATAAACTTTAACATAAATTAAAACTCAGCGGACTCTATTAAAGAGTGCATTTTCACATGCAAATTTTCTCCACATCACATTACTTTCGTAAAAAAAAACACAAGTTCTAATTGCACACTCTCCCGCTCAGGCGACAGGAGAAAATTCAAACAATATCTTTTCTCTCTTTTGAGATTAATACAAAAACCACGGAGATAAATTTAATGTAAGCAGTTAACAATTCTCAAAACCCAAGGAGGCAAGATTCAACATCCTCCCTCCGACTGAAATTAAACATTTCAATAATACTTAAAGATATTAGATAAAATACATGATAAATAAAATAGATAAATAGATGAAATTATACGATCATTTTAACACATGTTATATAAAACAATACAATAACAAATCACTGTTAAACTCTACAATTCCCAAAATAGGCAATACACATATATTTCGAAAATTTCTTTTTAAATTATGTCCACTTGGTAATTTCAGTTTAACAACACGCAGTTTACCGTTATCTCCTGGAAACACTTCTTCTATTCTAGCTACCTAAATAATGAGCCTGTTTTTAATAGATAAAGAAAGATTCTCTTACATTCATAAATTTATTCAATATGGCTGAAATATTTACTTTAAATTATGCAACATTTTATTAACTAAAATAAGTAACGTTATGAATTAGAAATATTGCATTTATTTCCTTATGCACTTTTCAGAAATCCAATAGCAAAATTGATATATTTCATTTATCTTCCAGCGAAATATGTAAAGCTAGCAAATCAACATATGGTAGAGATCTAACTAGGAAAAATGAAACATTTTAATGTCTATTTTTCTAATTTTAATCTTTGAAACCATTTAAAATGCGTTGTTATTCTCAGAATCTTGATTACAGTGTTTAATTACTTTGGATGTTTTTATTTTCTCTACTGCATAATTTAAAACAATAACGAATTCTATTTTGTCATTTAAATATCTCATATTTATCTAGTTCATAATAAATTATAAATGTTATTTTAAATTTTTATTTAGCGTTGTTTCGGATGTTTATGTACAATCTCTAATAATCAACTTTTAATAAGAGAGTCTGATTTGATGCAAAGCAAGAAGCTTCTACTCGATAAAATTTGTAGTCTGACGTTTTAACAATTTTTAATTAATTTTTATACTTACTTAAAATTAGTGAATCATGTCACTTAAATTGTCTTAACATTTTAAAAATCTTGATGCAAATGATTTTAAAAATCTCACCATTATCTGAATTATATTTTCAACTGTTAGCTTAATAGCATATATTAAGATTTTTAACTTTTTCCTTATTTGTGACCTCGCGTAAACGTCATTTTATCCAAGAATATGAAATATGTTTAATTATTTTTGTAATTGCAATATGTTGTATAATGCTACGACATTTTATAATCTTTTATGCAGTAAATACCTTAAAATAAAACAATTACTTTTACACTGTAATATTAATATTCTGAATTGTAAATATATTTCTACTGTAAATAATACTTTTTATATTTCATTTTAGTAATTCAATAATATTTATACATCTAATTTTCGGTATATTAGTTTTTATAAAAACCTGTACACAAATAAGATTTAAATAAAATACTGATGATTTAAATATTGAAAGTATTTATTTCACATGACAATACAAAAGAATTTATAGTATATAATTAAAGCTTTTGTTTATTTACAGATAAAATTCCTTTTAAAATTAGTACTGTAAATACACTGAGAAAAAAAATATATATATACCACCTTCATCTAGAACGAATAAGTGTTCATTTTATAAAATTCTAAACTAGAAATATAGATTTTCCGGCTATGCGTATAAGGTACACCAATAAGCTGAATAGACGAAATGACCGAGAATTTCTAGTCTATACATTTCTAGTTGGTGAAATAATATTATGAATATTATGAATATTACAAATTCTTTGTTTGCGAAAAAGTCTCCCTTGATTTTATAGAATTGGGTCATAAACCAAGATTATAGCTGCTAAAATTCGCCTCTTGTATTCGCATTTATTTTCAGAGATTTTAAAATAAGTTTGATCTCGATTATATAAGCAAATGCTCTAGAATTCTAATAGGGATTTCTAGAACTCGCTTTCAAAGGAGACTAGAATTAATAAGGATGACAATGAACTACTTTTACTAGAGCCACAATTTAGATTCTAAATATCTGTAGCAAAATGTTTTCGTAGTGTAATCTTTTCTAATTTAAATTATGTAACTTCATGAAATACACCAAGAGACTTTTTAACAAGGCATCTATGTCATACTTTTATTCGTTTTTGCACTTAAAAAAGTGATGTAGTTCCTCCTTTCTTTCTTTTTTCTCTTTTCTTTTTTTACTTAAAATCGTATAATATCGCATACTATAATAATAATAGAATGGTTTGATCATCTTTATTTTGTAGAAAATATTTTAGAATGAATTATATATGAGTAAATAGCATTAGAAAATTATGCTTTTTCATTTCATTTCATTTAAGCAGTGTAACAATTATCACCAAAATGTGTTACTTAGCTACACATTATATATCATATAGGTGGAAATTTTTTCACACCACTATTTTTTAATAAAATAAAGACTAAAATTCTGCAACTAAATAAGGCGAGCATACCTATTTTATTATAGTGGTGTGAAAAAATCTAAAGAACTGGCAATCTATGATACAGTAAACCATCTTTTGCCCGTGGCAATGTGGGCCGAGGATACCGAGGGTAATGCGATCAGTCGTAAATCGAGGTGGAGTTACATATTTAAATATAGTTCAGTTAAAAAGGCAACACAATACATACATATAAAAATTATAGACTGCAGTACTGTAGAGTAAAATTTGTCAAAGATATCTACGCCATTTTTCAAAAGTCACGATTCCTCGGGGGCGTAAATTTTCGGGACTACCACGGTTAACCGAGAACTCAGTTAATTGGGACTCGGATAACTGCGGCTTTGCTGCATATTTATTAATGCTGACAACAAAAATTGCATAAATATATTAATACTCTTTTTTAAAGAAAAGTAAGTAAATGTTACTTTTCCTTATTTATTATATATTTTAATTTCTTATGTACTTTAACTAGTTTTATACTGTACTTAAACGTATTGTTTTTTATAGTATAATTTATTTTTAACAATTTATTTTTAAGTATTTATTTGGTTACATAATGCTTTTTGCTTTCATTTATTTATTACCTCTTCTATTAAATTCAGTTTTTTTTTTTTTTTCTTTTTTTAAATCTCAGTTATATGCTTGCAATTAAACAAAAATTAACTGCTATATTTTTGTATACTATATTTCAATATTTGCCCCACATGAAGTATTAAGTTATGGATTTTTTCATCTTATCTCCCTTTTTGGAACTTAAATTTCTGTTAGAAAATATGCTACAGAATTTATACATATATATATATATATATATACATATATATATATATATATATAATGAAAACTATGAAATACTGAGAATGAGAGCGTTTATACCTATTATACCTAACGAACAAACAAACAAAGTTAGATATCAAGAAAACTTACGAAAAATATTTCTTTGCTGCCAAACAATTCACACTTTTATGCCTTTTGTTCAACTTACCTCTCTTTTTGGAACTTAAATTTCCATCCCAGTAATATGTCACAGAATTTATATGAGTGTACATATATATATATGTAGATATAATAAAAACTATTAAGCAATCAGAGTGGGAGTACATAAACCTAACAATAAAAAATAAAATTCGTTAGATGTTCAGAAAATTTAGAAAAAATATTTATTTGTTGCCAAATGATCAATACAATCAAACATAAATGAAAACCATGAGACAGTGACAGTGACAGTACATAAACCTAACAATAACAAATTAAAAACAATGTTAATAATGAAAAATTTTTAGATGCTAAAAAATTAAAAAAAAAAAAAAGATTTTTTTTTTTTCAAAAAAATTAGCACACTGAATCCTCATGAAAACTATAAAACAATGAGAGGGAAAGTACAACCTAACAATAACGAATTATAAACTTAGTAAAAAATAGACAAAAATGTTAGATGTAAAGAAAATTTAGAAAAAATATTTCTTAAGCCAAAAAGTCAACAACAGAGAAATTGTTGAATTGTTTGGCTTAAGAAAACATTTAAGAAAGGTTGTGTATTACTATTATTACTGTTACTATTTTATATTGTTTATAATAATGTATTTTAATTTAATCTTTTTTTGCGCATTTAATGTAAATTTATGTATCACCTGAATTTGCTCTTTCTTTCTCTATAATATAAATTAGTTCAAAAATTATAGTGAATGAGTGATGAATTTAATTATTTAAATTGATAGGTATTTGGTAATCGGTAAAGCGTTGCCTTATTTATTTTATTGAACAAATGCTGCAATATTTGTTCAATAGTATTTAAATATTATAAGTATTTAAGTTTTATCCTCTGCAATTTATGCGATAAATGTCACTGGTTAATATATATGCTGACGAAACATAATTAGTTAAACTCAAATACGTAAAAATCTTTTGTAAAATAAGCTTTTGTTTTAGAGGAATGCCTAAAGGCGGGGCTTACCGTTTAAAACAGCCAAATATCGCTGTGAAAATTTAAATAACAGATTGCGTAAATTGTCATTTCTTTCCTCTGTGATTATGATACTTAATTATGTTTTCTAGCTATCTGAAATTTACCCTATGTCATTAGAATTACATTACATTAGAGTAAAAAAAAAAAAAAAAAAAAAAAAAAAAGAAAATCTGGAACTTTCTTGGGAAATTTCAGTCAGTTCTGTGCCACATATTTACCAGTAACCATCGAATATATTATTAAAATAACTCACAAAATTCTGATATGAGAAATGTTTCATAGATAAAAACCTGTTATTGACAGGAACATATTCCAAACTTATAAATACCAGGAGCGTACCCTGTATATGAATAAAATTAAAATATTTTTATAAGTAACCATAAAATATATCTATAAAATTGCTATTAAAAATTCTAAAATCCGGAGAGTTACATAGAGAAAACGGGATATAATAAGGAGTATTTTCCAAACTTATAAAAACTAGAAACTTTTCTGATACATAAGAGGATAGCTGCCAATATTTTAATTTATTCCGGAGTACTTTTAGCCCCGCCTTTATTTCGTACCACTTATTTTTTAAAGGAATTTTTTCTTATTTGATCGAAGTTATATATTTGAGAAAAATTTTCTATATATAAAGTGGTGCGAAATAAAGGCGGGGCTAAAAGTACTCCGGAATAAATTAAAATATTGGCAGCTATGCATAAGAGTAACGTTTCCAAAATTCTGAAGTATACGTTAGTTGCTCCTTTGATAGTGAAACATATACAAAATAAATTAAGAGAAATTAGGTTAAAATCAAATGTAAAAAATAATAAAAAACAGAAACTGTAAAACATATGTTCAAAAGAGATGAATAAAAAAATAAAAGAAAACGTGCATAAACCAATATTTCGATTGTAAAATTTACTACAGAATTCCATTTATAAATGATCTCATCACATAATTATAATTAACCATATCATAGAATTAAAACCACATGCAAATATTTTTTTTAACATAGATCACGAACAAAAGTTTCAGAAATATTTCTTTATGGATTTATGGGTTTTATAAAGTAATTTTTCTTTTGGTATTCGGCTCATATTATCCAGATCATCAATAATTCTAATAACTTTAAATATTAACTTAATTTATCAAGAATCTTTCGACTTATCTTTACTTTCAAAGAAAAATATTGTGCTAATTTTTTTTTTCAAATTATCCAACCGAATTCTTTACGTAATTGCTAATCCAATAATTTTTAGTCAATAATGAGTTGGAACTCAGATATTTTTTTTTCTCTGTGAGAAAATCTCTGCTACCTCATCTTTCTTCCATGAAGTTTTAAATATTCATTATTAATCGCTTTTTTAAGGAGGGAGAATGAGTGTGGAGAGTTTTACATCAAGTTGAACTTAACTTTTTTTTTTTTTTTTTTTTAACTCATATAATCATCTTAATTTCATAGCTGGTATGTGTATGTGAGGTTAAGTCCTACTAATTCTGCCTAAAAAACTTCAACCTTAAACTTTTAATCTAGTAAAAAACATTTATCAAATAAGGGCAATGATCAAGTTAAGAAAAAGTAAAAAGAAAGTTGAAAGAAAAAAAAATAAAATAAAATACCGATAAAAAATAGTTCCTGCTCCTTACGAATTTTTTTTTAAACATAGATTTTGAAACTTCTTTAATATATTGATCACGTTCTTTGGCGTTTAATGGCGTAACAGATTAGCATGGAAAAATAAATTGCTTGTCAGTAAGGTACATTAAAAAGAAGAAGGGAAAAAAAAAGACATTTCATTTTTTTACTAAAAACATTTTTTTAATACAAAGTCTCAACCACACTCTGTTTACACACTCGACAGTTTCCGTGTTATATTTTAAATTGTTTTGTGCACACTTGATATATTGCGATGAAAAGAAATTGTGTGTACTTTTTAAAAACAATTTGATTTTTAGGCTGATGAAAATGATTTTGACGTAGATTAGAGGCGAAAGCTTCATCAACAGATTTTGCTTCCAAAACAAGTTGAGTCGAAAAAAAAAAAAAATACACAGTTGAGATAAACAGCAAAATTTACGCCTTAACAAGTTACACATCTAATTAAAAAATAAAATGTATCAGAAAATATTTTTAACAAAAATGTTTTTCTTTGTGTTGATGAAAAATCGAGATGCATTGTAAATATTACACTGTTAGGTAAGCTTTTATATTTTCCATAAAATTTCAAGTGTATTTTATAATTAATTATTTTACAACGGATTTACGTAAATTGTTTTGAGCTATATACATATATATATGCTATATAACTTTTTAGAGAAAATTACTAAAAAAGAGTTTTTGAATTAAAATAAAAAGAAAATTAATATTATCCTTCGTTATTAAAAAAAGTTCTTTTTTTTTTTTTTTTCCTCATTGGAAGATTTTGTAGTAGAATATACTATAAAAACTAAATTAGTCAAACCTCTTTTCCCAAGGATTTTTTTTTTTTTTTTTCAATTTCATGAATTTCTTCTACAATTCGCTGTTAAATTGATCCATAATTCTCTTTCAAAACAGAAGCCACATAAAAATGTAAAAAAAAAAAAAAATTAACTCTAATATCTCCGTTAAGAGTGAAATGAAAAATTTTTTTAAAGTTTCTGTGTAAAAAAAAAAAAAAAAAAGAAAGAAAATTTTTTTCACATAATTGAATTAGCCTTCATATTTCAAAATTACTTGCCGAACATACATAAATAACGAAATTATTGTAATCATGATAAAAATTGGACTATGAGATTTTGGCGTATTTATACCTCCTAAGCTCCAGTGAATTCATATTTGTTATTTTTACGGTGGTGTATGTTTGTGTGTGTATAGGTGTGAGTGAACACAATAACGTGTAAGCACTTTGATCAACTGAGCTAAAAGTTGATATGTATATTATAGGTCATCGTCGCAAGAACTGTATAGATCTTGATGTTTCTAGAACTTATAGTTTTTTTTTTTTTTAAAAAACAGGAACACTAAGTATTATCATTATGGCCTATGGGCTCAAATTATTTAAAGTGAGATAGCACCTAAACGACTCATTCGAATGAATTGAATATTTATATATGTGTTATAGGTCACCGTCCCATGGATTTTTGTGAATTTAGTGCTTATATATATATTTTACAGGGACACAACGAAAAATTATTTATCATTTTGGCCTTTGGGCTGAAGTTATTTAAAATGCAATAGCGTATAAATGCTTTATTCGATTGAACTTTTAATTTATGTACATGTTATGCATCACCGTCGCACGAATTGTATAGATTTTGGTAGATCTAGCACTTATAATATTTTACTAGGGCATAACGAAAAATTCTTTGACCTATGGGCTCAGATTAATGGAAGTGCAATAACGTTAAATTAAACAACATTGTTATATCCAAAACTACATCTCCTAGCTCAGATAACCATGTGAGGTTGTTTTCCCAGCGAAGGAAAATGACGAAACGCTTACGTAGAAACGTTCGTCATAAAAACCCACGTTACCTCGCACCCAATGAGATTTAGTAATAAACTTTGTCAGTCTATAGCAGTCTCTCTTTCACAAAGGATCACAGAGTTTCCTCTGCGTGTTTACTTCTTTTGAAATGTTCTAAAGTTTAAAATGTAGCGTCGCTTTGACAGCACTGTTTATGCTTTCATTTAAAATGTAATCCTTGTACACTGAATATATTGCGTTGTTGTCATCAATAAATTATATCATGCGCTACAGTCGTTGCAGAATTATTGTTCCCTAGTCTTCCCTGTCGCCGTTTTGATTTAAAATTGGTTTCATGGGAAAAGAAAATAGTAAATCCTTTGTTTATTTTACGTGCTCTACCAAGCTAATCTAGTGTCCAGTAGCATAACATAGCGTTTGGGGGAAAATACTCAAACACACCATTATAATTTTCTCTTTTGTTTATTTAATGACTTGTCTTACTTTAATTTATTTATACAGCCGCTAATTACTTAATGTTCGGAAAGTCGAGCGGAGTCACTCCAGATATTTAATTTAGAAATAGATTGTGTTATGGAATCATTCAACCAAACATAAAACTTAAGGCAAAATAATAATAATACTGAATAATGCAAAAGAAAACAACATCATTTGTCTCCAGCAACTTTTAGCGTCGCCAATTGCCCATTGCGCTGCACTAGTGCTACGTAAAATTCAACCAACCAATCAAAAGTTTTTGGACGATTTCCCCCCAATGACTGTTTTCTCCCTACAGATAATAGGAAAATGTTTCGTTATGTTTCAGCGAGACATAATGTTTGTGCATGCGTGCGCATGAATCTGCAAATAAAATCGAAATTTATCACTACATATTTTTGTTGTTTGACCCACATTTTTTTTTTCTTTATCAAATATGGGAAAAAGTTTCGTAATTTATAATGAAACATGATTTTACTATATGTGTACGTGTGCATGTGAAAAAAAAAATTGCTCACTTTTTTCTTTCTTTTCACATCCAGTTATTTTTCCTTCAATATTTGGGGAATGTTTTGTAATTTTACTGTATGTTTTGTAATTTTACTGTATTTACTATTTTTATTACGCTTCTGTGCATCATGTGTACACAAAGTTCAAGATTTTAGTAGTTTAGCCTATTGCCATTGTCAATAATTTTCCAAAAAATAAGGGAAAGAGTTTCATAATTCATGAGTAAAATATAATTTATTGCGTGTGTGTGTGTGCATGCGTGTAAATGAAATCTGAGCTTGTTTCACTTTAACTGTTTTATGTTTATTAGTAAATTAAATTAAGATATTAAATAAATAAATTAAATTAATCTTCAATTTTTTTTCCGAGAGAGAGAGGGGGGAAAGATAATTTTTAATTATAAATTTTCTTTATAACTGTTCCTTTTCACTTATGCACAAATCTGTTCTCATTTAAAAATTTTCCTTTTCTGCACTTATTTTCTGCATCAATTAATTAATTATTTACACTGACAAATAATTTTACTTATTTACCTGACAATTAATTTTATTTATTTACACTGACAATTAAATTTTCGTATATGTCATTGATTACTCGAGGGTGAATATTTAAGGTTACAATTTGCATCTTGCTTTCGCTTACCTTCTTCGTTGAAACATTATTATTATTATTATTAACGAAACTAATCATATTTATCAAAATAACTAATGATTTTATAACTTTTGCACCTTTATTAATATATTTTTAAATGCTTTTTTTCCGCTGACCTAGAAAGAAAAAAGAATATATGATGAAATCAGAAAATGTAAAAATACAAAACATATTTTCTTTTAATATTTTGTATAATTAATATCTGATCTTACGTCATAGAAAGGAAATGGATATTTATTTATTATCCTTTTCTTCGAAAACATTAAAATTGTTTATTCAGTTCGTAAGTCAATATCGAAACGAAAGATTTTCGCCTTTACTTATCTCACAATTGATTCATTTTATTTTTTGGTATTCAAACATAAGCATTAAAAATCTTAATAATTTTGTTCATTGTAGAAATTTAAATAAATTAATTTGAAAGTAATGCTTTTTTATTTACAGGAGACAAAAAGAGAAAAATAAATGCTGTATTTATTTTTCTAATTTATAATAAAAAATATCACACAAATAAGTTTATTTTGTTTTAATATTTATTAACTTTTGACGTTAAAGTTTTTAGAGTAATATGAAGTGCATGCATCTGCCTGTATTAGATGCATAAAACTTTTTAAATAATATATATATATATTGGCTCCTGAAGAAGTCCTATGGCTTTTAAGCTATTTTATTTAATAATCTATCTATTTTTTGTGCTATGGTCCAGAAATATTTTGTTAATCTCAGATTTTATTATTCATTTCGTTATTGTAAGCTCGATTTTTAAAACTTTTCTAATGCTATCCATTATTAGTAGCACCTTCTTTTCTACTGCATTACCTTAAAAGATTCCTTTATTGTTTTATATATTCCTTTATATTCCTTTATATGTTTTCAACAAGTTTTGTAATCTAATAAGTTTTAAAATTAGGTAAGTAATTTTATTAATATACTAAAAAATTTAAATTAATATAACTATTCAAATACATTCAAATTATTAAACTTATTCAAATTAACTAGATACCTAATTGACATTTGTGGATGTTTGTGGTGAATATTCAACTGTTTAGTTTTCATTCGCATTCTTTTCATTATACTCTTGAAAAATTATATATATATATATATATATATATATGCTTACTCAATAGCTTGATTTTATGTTTCAATAAAATGACACTTTTAAGTTTATGAATTTTCGTAAATTAAGTTAATCTCAATTTTTAATCAAAATTTAATTTTAAATTATCACTATTAGGTTAATTATTAAAATCAAACAGTTCACTCAACTTTATCGTTCAGTTGACAAATACAAATTCAAAAATAAATTAATCGTTCAGTTATTTAATACAATTCCAAAATAACTGTGAATCTAACTGTATACAGCCACATGTATGTTTAGTGATTTGGCTTTCCGTGCAAGCTACTTATACAAGTTTTTCATGTGTAATGTATGTTATACTTTAGTTTTATTAATTATTACTAGTATTTCATTTAACTATTATTATTAGTATTTAAATTAATAATATTGAATATGCTGCATGAATTTAAACATGTTTGATTTCATTTGGTTTTTCACATATCTTTTCAGTTTAAATTTTCTCCTTTTTTGGGGTGTTATTGGGTATAGCTTGTTGTAAATGTTTAGTAATTTGCATACAACAAGACAGGAATAACACCTATTTTACATGCAACATTCATTCTATACCCTTGAAAACATAATGAATTTGCATGTTTCAATTCATGGATGTTTGATAGTCGCAATCTTTTTTTTTTTTTTTTTTTTTTTTTTTTTTTTCTGTTTCATCTTTTTCAATGTTTCTTGTTTTCATCTATTCAATGTTTGAAAAGGTTTTTTCAATATATATATATATTATATATATAAATTAACTTCAAAATAAATGATAAAAATTATCAATTTGTATAAAATAGGCTCTATAGCAGCACTAAATTTATATACAAAAATATAACTGTGAAATTAAATTATGATAAGGGAAGATATGAAAGTGGAATGTAAAAACAACAATAATAACTTTAACAATGTTAATAAACAAGAAAATAAGTTTAATTTAGCACTATTCAAGCTAAAAATTTGCAATCGATTTTTCTTCGAAGAAAACACAGAATTAATTGAAATATTTTAGCTTGAATAGTGTTAAATTTAACTTATTTACTTGTTTATTAACATTGTTAAAGTTATTATTGTTGTTTTTACATTCCACTTTCATATCTTCTCTTATCGTAATTTAATTTCATATATATATAATAAAATAATAATGTATGCGCAAAACTCATGACCATTTTCCTTATAAAATTTTAAATCCCGCATTAAAATCCCTTCATTACATATGAAAACATTCTTAATTCTACTAATACATTTTCATGCAAAATAAAAAATTGTTTTAAACTTTTACCTGAAATGGTCTTAAAACGTTTGGAAACAAACACACAAACAAAAAAATATAAACAAATGAAGAAGGAATTCTGAATCGTTCAAAATTCACCTATCTTCCTCCTATGACAAAATGTTTCAGGGCAAAATGCAAGCATAACTAACGATTTGGAGTTTAGATTGATCAACGGATATGAAAAACAAACGGGATACAGAAGAAAAAGAAGATAAACTGCGGCTGAAAAGTCGTTTAAAAAAGAGTTTCAAGTCGTTTTGTGTGTGTTCTGGCATATGTGTGTGCATAAATCAGTAAAGCAAAAGACAGTTCTTTGATTTGAAAGACTGTAGGATTGGAAAAGACACTGGTTTAAGTCATACATTCGGAAGAAATAATGTTAAAAGAAAACATTTTGATTTTTATAAAATTTTGCGTTTTTCAGTCAGTGAAATTTCGGTAGCAATATGATCATTATCATATATTTACAATGCAAAAAACTATTGTTTAATGACATTAGATATTGATAAATATTGTCTTTTAAATTATAAATTTTTGATAACAATTTATTTTATTTTCTTTAAAAATTAATTGCGGCTGTATATATACATATATATATATATATATTTCTCTTTTTTTCTAACTGTAAGGTTTTATAGTTTATCTGCTTGGTATATCCCAATCTCTTGATTAACAGCATTCATCAAAATACTTTTCAACTTTTAGTTTTTCCTTTTTTTCTCTTTATTTAATTGTAATACAGACTTATATTTATTTAACTTCATATTAGTGTTTTTTAATTATATTTCTTCATTGAAATTACTATTATTATCATTATTTATTTTATTTTTATTTTTATTTTTTTTCTGTTACGATCATATACATAAAATGCATAGGCAAAATAATTCTGAGCTTGATATAAATAAAGATAATTTGATTTCTTACATATGATAAACTTTTGTGACTATACTTCTTTTTTCTTTTCATTAAAAAAAAAAAAAAAAAAAAAAAAAATGTACACTATTAAAAATTTTAGTTCAAACATGAACCACTATATAGAGTAAAGCTATAAGCAATACCATAATATGGTTCAACCTCATTTTTAAGTTTTCTACTTCTTGAGATTGAATTTAAGTTAACTCTCCCACATGGAACAAGATAAGACCCTAGAGAAGTTAGCCCTTTTTATCAAAGCAATGAAACACACACACACACACACAGAATTAGCTGGCAAGAAAGTCTGACACAATGCCAGTGTATTTCACTTGAGACAAGAAGGTCTTCAATACAATTCCCGTTTTGGTCGAATTTTGATTTTTTTTTTTTTTTTAACCATAATAACAATACTTGATTCAACATAAAATTACGAAATCATGGTAAAAGGTTGAACCATCGAGTTGTTGCAGATGCTTCGGTACTAAGTTTTGGTACAAACTAACGCCAAATTTTTTAATAGTGTAGCTACTTTTATTATTATTATTTTTTTTTTTACCAGGTTTTCTAGTTTGATTGTTATCCTAATTTCATGATTCACTACATTCATCAAATATATTACTTTTATTGCTTTTAGCTTTTTTATTCTTTGTAATATTCACTTAAATTTGTTCAACTTTATTATTAGCTTTATTGTTTATTTTCTTATTTGAAAAAAAAAAATAAAATAAATATGCTCATATACATGCAACACACAGGTAATATATATATAATAAAATGTAAAACTGTTAGAAATAAAGATAATTTGATGTTTTAGTGATCAGAGTATTTTGGAACTTTCTTTTTTCTTTTATTTTCTTTAAGTAAATCATTGTGGCTATATTCTTATTATATATATATATATATATATATATATATCGGCATGTTTTCTAGTTTGCCTGATTTATATCTTAATTCCTTGAATCATTTCATTTATAAAATATATCTTCATTGTTTTCTTCTGGTAAATATTTCTTTGAAAAATTGATTTAGATTTGTTCCATTTCATTATTAATTACATTTGATTATGTAATTATTTTAAGATTTTATAAACCGTTATAATCACTTTTACACACAATCATAATAAAAAATTTCTAGTAGTTGAAATTCAAGAAACAACTCTATAAAGCAGATAACAATATAAATTGAGACATACACTGCATGGCGAAATAAACAAATGTAATTCAAATCTCTGCTTTAAAATAATAATAATAATAATAATAATAATAATAATAATAAAGAGGAAGAGGAAGAGGAAGTAGAAGAAGAAGAAAACTTTTTCACTTTTGTTGTACCATAATTCTGTAAAATCAAATACTATGATAAATTAACAATATTTTAATTGAGGATTATTATTTAATGAATCTGGAAATCGTATTTAACATTTTCTATATAGAAACAAAAGTAACATAAAGCAGTGAAAGTACCTAATTTTACTTTAAATGCTATTTTAGCCTAAGGAACAATAATAACTCCTGAATGAATGAATTATAAGTGGGTGGTTTACAAGAAACCAAGCACTGCGACCAGGGGTCTATTGTACTAACCCACAAAACCTAATCTTTAAAAAGACCTGTGGCAGAAAGAAAACCCAGCAGACATCTAACCGGAATATCCTGAAGCTCCCAAGGCTCAATTATATGCCGCCCCAAGTGCTCAAACCTATAGGCAGAGAAGACTTTACATTCACATAAAATATGTGTTGCAGTTTCCTCCTTGTACTTGCAACCCCTACAAAATGGATCACTAGCAATACCCATGACATAAAGATGTCTTTTTAAGCGACAGTGTCCCGTAAGGAGACCAATCACCTTGCTGATGCTATTTCTATTGAGCTTCATGAGCTCCTTAGCCCTTGCACTAGGATTACCACAGTTAAGCTCTTTAGCTTGCCTGCTCCCCTCAGTCTTGAGCCAAGTAGAGTACTGCAAATTTCTCATGATGGAGAAAATTGTACCCCTCAACAGACAACCAGAAATACTCAGGACAGGTTCAGGACCAATAAAAGATGTATCAGAACCCTTCCTAGCCAGCTCATCAGCTAACTCATTTCCCAGGATACCAGTATGACCTGGTACCCAATACAGGAAGATTTTATTGTTAGCAGCAAGAGCACAAAGAGTGAGATAACACTCCCAAACAAGAGAAGAAGTCATTACTGACTTCTGTAAAGCCAACAGAGCAGCCTGACTATCAGAATAAATGTCAATATATCGATTCTTATAGCCCCTATTCATGCAAGTCCTACAACACATAAGGATCGCAAAGACTTCAGCCTGAAAGACAGTAGCATACCTCCCCAAAGGATAGGAAAGTGAAGTACCATCCTCAGGACAGCAAACACCAGCACCAGTGCCATTATCCATCTTGGAGCCATCAGTGTACCACTTAATGTGATTCGTATTACCCCAAGGTGGAGTATTCATCCAAATGTCCCTAGAGGGCAAGTGGATAATATACGGCTTAGAAAAAGCATACCTAGGGAGAACCTTATCACACTGCATAATAAAATGCGGGTGATCCGAAATCTCCTTATTAAGATGCTTCCAGTTCAGATAATTGGAATAATTATTCCAATGCCCAAAACTCCTTAACCTCTTTACACACAAGATAGCCTCAGCCTCAATGCGCATATGCAGAGGGATAAAGCCCAAGAGTAACTCTAAAGCTCCAGTTGGTGTTGTCCTTAAACAACCAGTCATCGCGACACACACCATCCTTTGAATCTTATTAAGATTCTTCTTAGCAGTGTCAAGTCTAGTCCTAGACCACCAGTTCAACACAAAATTACGAAATCATGGTAAAAGGTTGAACTATCGAGTTGTTGCAGATGCTTCGGTACTAAGTTTTGGTACAAACTAACGCCAAATTTTTTAATGGTGTAGCTACTTTTATTATTATTATTATTTTTTTTTTACCAGGTTTTCTAGTTTGATTGTTATCCTAATTTCATGATTCACTACATTCATCAAATATATTACTTTTGTTGCTTTTAGCTTTTTTATTCTTTGTAATATTCACTTAAATTTGTTCAACTTTATTATTAGCTTTATTGTTTATTTTCTTATTTGATAAAATAAATAAATAAATAAATAAATATGCTCATATACATGCAACACACAGGTAATATATATATATATATATATAATAAAATGCAAAACTGTTAGAAATAAAGATAATTTGATGTTTTAGCGATCATAGTATTTTGGAACTTTCTTTTTTCTTTTATTTTCTTTAAGTAAATCATTGTGGCTATATTCTTATTATATACATATACATATATATATATATATATTGGCATGTTTTCTAGTTTGCCTGAATTATATCTTAATTCCTTGAATCATTTCATTTATAAAAGATATCTTCATTGTTTTCTTCTGGTAAATATTTCTTTGAAAAATTGATTTAGATTTGTTCCATTTCATTATTAATTACATTTGATTATGTAATTATTTTAAGATTTTATAAACCGTTATAATCACTTTTACACACAATCATAATAAAAAATTTCTAGTAGTTGAAATTCAAGAAACAACTCTATAAAGCAGATAACAATATAAATTGAGACATACACTGCATGGCGAAATAAACAAATGTAATTCAAATCTCTGCTTTAAAATAATAATAATAATAATAATAATAATAATAATAATAATAAAGAGGAAGAGGAAGAGGAAGTAGAAGAAGAAGAAAACTTTTTCACTTTTGTTGTACCATAATTCTGTAAAATCAAATACTATGATAAATTAACAATATTTTAATTGAGGATTATTATTTAATGAATCTGGAAATCGTATTTAACATTTTCTATATAGAAACAAAAGTAACATAAAGCAGTGAAAGTACCTAATTTTACTTTAAATGCTATTTTAGCCTAAGGAACAATAATAACTCCTGATAAAACTAGTAATAATTCAAATAAATTTTAATTGTTAATAATGTTGTTAGTTTGGAACGTTGTTTGAAATGAGTCTGAAATTCTAATTTCACATTTCCTTATATGTTAATAAAAAAATACATAAAACAGTGAAAATTACTTAATTTTATTTTAAATGCTATTTTAGGCTAAGGAACAATTTTATTTTCATAAAACTAACAAAAATTCAAATCAATTTTACACGGTTTTATTTAGTTTAGAATGTTGGTTTTTTACGTGGGAAGTTCGAATTTAAGAATTTTATTTTTTCCCACTTCCAATCATCTGATTAAGCTGAAATTTTATATACATGTGTAGCTCCGATGTTAATACATGCTCAGATTGTAACTGACTTAGGTGTGACGTCTGGGGGAGGAAGACATAGGCTGTCAACTCCTGTCCGATTTTTAATTTATTTTAAATATTTTATTTCTTTTTTCTTTTCTTTTTTTTTTTTTTTTTTCAAGTTTAATAACAACGTCCTATCGTCCGATTGAGATGAAATTATGCACACATATATAATTCCGACGACAATACAAACTAAAGCAGTAACGGATTCTGGGGAGTCCTGAGGGCCTGGACTCCAAACACGAGATGAATATTTCTTTTCTAATTTTAACCCAGTTCCTATAATCTGACTGAACTGAAGTTTTGTATACAAGTATATTATCCGTATGTTTTTATGTGGGTAGTTCAAATTTAAGAATTGAATTTTTTCTCACTTCCAATCATCCAATTAAGCTAAAATTTTGTATACATGTGTAACTTCGATGATAATACATGCTCAGATAGTAACCGATTTCGGTATGGCATCTGGAGGAAGGTAGAAGCTGTTAACTCCTGTCCAATTTTTATTTTATTTATTTTATTTATTACTTTTTTTCAAGTTTAATAACAACTTCCTATCGTCCGATTGAGATGAAATTATGCACACATGTATAATTCCTACGACAATGCATGCTCAAGCAATAACGGACTCTAGGAAGTCCTAAGGATCTGGAGTCCAAACTCGAGATGAATATTTGTTTTCTAATTTTCACCCAGTTCCTGTAATCTTTATGAACTGAAGTTTTGTATACAAGTATATTATCCGTATGTTTTTATGTGGGTAGTTCAAATTTAAGAATTGAATTTTTTCTCACTTCCAATCATCCAATTAAGCTAAAATTTTGTATACATGTGTAACTCCGATGATAATACATACTCAAATATTAACTGACTTAGGTATGGCATCTGCAGGAGGGAGGAGGCTGTTAACCCCTGTCCAATTTTTTTTTATTTATTTTATTTATTACTTTTTTTCAAGTTCAATAACAACTTCCTATCGTCCGATTGAGATGAAATTATGCACACATGTATAATTCCTACGACAATGCATGCTCAAGCAATAACGGACTCTGGGAAGTCCTAAGGGTGTAGACTCCAAACTCAAGATAAATATTTGTTTTCTAATTTTAACCCAGTTCCTATAATCTGACTGAATTGAAGTTTTGTATACAAGTATATTATCCGTATCCACTGATGTCTGTATAGGTTACACTTCCAGAAATTTCCGTTTCGAAATCATCTTACACATCAGTAAATCATATTAAAGAAAAATTCGTGAAACTGACATAAAGATTAACAAATTCATATTTTTAAATTTTAACAAAAAATTACTGGATTGCGAAGGATTAGTATAGTAACTTCCATACAGCGCATTCAATATACAGGGTGATTATAAATAAAGTTACGATTTCAAAACGTTATCTTTTAAAACTACCCATCAGAGCAATTTGATATTTTACCAGAGTAATCGTGAGGCAATGAAATATGGTTTTGGTTTTAAAAAAGTAGTTCCAACATGTTGCTATAGATGGCGCTGTTATGGTAATGTCAGGGGAAACGCCTAAATGGACTCATTAAACACAGGAATGTTGTTAGCAACACAATGGAATAGCAGGAAACAATAAACTTCAAGGGTTTACTACAATGTTTTTAGCAAAAAGACAGGAATACGTGTTTACAGCGGAAAGAGTCATAGTGGAAAGAGAAAAAGAGGAGCTTTGTGAAACAAATATTTTACGGATAATTAACGGCACTTTTTGGAACTTTTTTTTTTCTTTTGCTAAACAAAATTTCATTGCCTCACGATTGCTCTGGTAAAATATGAAATCGCTCTGATTGGTAGTTTTAAAATTATAGCGTTTTGAAATCGTAACTTTAATTATAATGACCCTGTATATTAAAAAAAAAAAAGAAAGAAAGAAAGAAAGAAAAGAAAAAAAAAACTTAGAAATGTATATTTTAGAAAAATTGATGCGAAGATTGCAAGTATATGAAAGTCTATTTAATTTCAATAATAATTCGTAAAGATTTTATTATTATTATAATTAAAAGGCATTTAAAATAGTACTGCACTAGACTCTAATTCATTAATAAAATAATATTAATAATACTATATAATTATTCTTGTATTTGTGCAATAATTAAACGAAAACAAAAATGTAAAATGTAAACGAAATGCGAAACTTCGAATAAATATTTCACTACTAGAACGTAATATGATAATGTTGGACTCTCAAACGACACCACTTTTTCTCTGAACATAATGGACTTTTTGTAAAATGCCACTTTTAGTCAAATGGGTTGCTTTATCCAAAACCCATCATTTTAAGACTGGTAAATATATGCAGTTCATGAAAGCAGTCAAGCATTTTAAACGTAGCTAGGAATCTTGGCGACGTTTCACATTCCTTCATCGAAAAAAAAAAAATGTGCTTCTCTTTTGGCATAACTTTTCAACTTCTTGAATGCCTAATGTTTTATTTTTCCTTCTGTTTTCTTATCATTTTGGAGTTTTTCAACTGCATTTGTTCTGCAAATAAATGTTCTCGAATGGAATAGACATAAATCCTATACATTATTTATAGAGTTTTGTAGAAGTTCTTTTAGCACGATACTAATACATTACTTTTCTGAGGGAACTGCATACATTTGTCATAATTATTTTTAAATAGACTACTTAAGTTTTTAATGTATTGTTTTGTAATAATTTATTTAAAAAAAAAAGTTGTACCTATTATTTATGAAAATATGGATTTAAATTCATTTGCATTTTTAAATTTAAATAAAAGTGAATGGATATAACTTTTGAATTCTGCTCATTTATGTAGTAGTTTTATGTAGTAGTAGTTGAAATATGTAGTATTTTTATGTAGTATTGTGAAGAAGTTTATTATGGAAAATTTTATTAAGCTATAAAACTTGATAAATCCTTGGTTAAAATCGTTTCAAAAAACATTCCAAAATACTGAGATGTTAGTGCCAATCGTCTGTAAGAGGTACCTAGCCATGAGAAGATTTTCTATGTGAGGGCCTACTAGGCAAACCTAGCTTATCAGAAAATCACGGAAAACTTCGAACGGTTAAATCGATGAACACGACCTGGGGTCGAACCTGATACCTCTTGTCTACCAGCTTCTACAGCAGAATCTCTCGGCCACAAATAGACCAATCGTTGCTTTTTTTCTTTTAAATAACATAGCTACCTAGTTGGAGTTTAGATGAATAAAAGACAATTATACACTTGATATCAGTTTTGCTACCATCTGAAAGCAGTTTTTGAACTTAAGTTAAAGCGTACAAATTTTCCAGAGAGTACTAAGTGAAACGCTGACAAATTATATTAGCTACTAATCTTTCAAGGTGTAAAGTTATTAATAGTGATAACTCTGCAGGTTTCAATACGCTATTGTCTTGAATACAAAGTAACAATTGCGAAATTTTAAGTTTTTGTTGCCAGATCCTTCCAGCGAAATTTTATTATCTTGTTGACAGGTTTTAGGTGTATTTTGCAAAGGTTCTTGAGAAAGATCCGTAAAATAAATTTAGAACTGTCGAATTCATTTATTATGATGGTTAACTAACAGAGCTTATTATATTTGGGTGTAAATTGCAAATTTTGTGATAATAGATGCACTAAATTAACACACGTGTCGGTCGTTTGGTGTATTAAAAGATGTTTTCGCCAGTAGTACAGCAATATTGGTCTAAAACCTTCCATTATTTACAAATCGTCATGGGTTGATGAAAATCGACATTTTAAAACATTTTGTCCAATATTACATGATATTGACCGATGTTCGATCTAAAATGTTGAATTTTCTTAAAGGTTAGACAGTTGGTTTTCAATTTAGATTTAATTTATTTTTCGAAAAACTTATGACAGAATTTTTTTTTACAATATAATAAATATTGGAAACTGGTATAAATTTTTATCTGCTGGCCCGACGTGCAGCAATGTCGGCCGATATTGGTTAAAAGTCCATTTCATTCAATATTGGTCTGTCCGGTGAATCCCAACACTGGCCGATACCACTGTGATGCTGGAGTCTCAGCAAATTAGAGGGAAGCTTATCTTTTTTTCTTGATGCTTAGCTCGATGTTCTATGAGCTTAAGTAATTAGATAATTCAACTTTGATAACCTTAAGTAATTAATAATTTGACGTGAACTAACTTAATTTTCTTGCAGTTAAATATTCTTTTTATAGACAGGATACAATGATGACTTTACACTAAATGCTGCCGAAACATAATAATTTTATTTGGCGTTAAAGAAGTTATCTGTTATTACTGTGTTTATTAAATTTTCTTATTTTTGTGGGGGGGGGGGGAAGGGGGGGAGGTTATTGTCTGTACTGTATATGGATGAGTACACTCGGATAGGAGCAATCTCTTTAACAATGCTAAAATAAAAGAAAGAGGGGGGGACTATTTTCATTCCATATTTTACAACATCAGAAAGTTATTATCAATATCCCATCACTTCACAACATCGCAGTTATTGTCAATAATTATACAGCTACCAACATATATAATTTTATTTTCGAATGGCATATTACAACTTCGTTAAAATAATATTTAACTTATTTATTTAATTGCAATAAATTGATCTAAGAAAAAAAAAATGAAAGAAAGAACGAAAGAAAACTGGCAAAAAAAACTTTAAAAAACAAAATATTAACATTTTTGCGTTGAAATTTAAATGTTTTCACTTTACGTACATATCAAGTTGTCAAGATAAAAATTGCTGATAAAATGTTTGATGTTCCTGTTATTGTTATTATTTGTTATTTATATCAACATCACATCTGGAAATACATTTAAATAATAATAATAATAATACATTATGTGACGATAAACTATAAACAATCAAAATATTTAAAAATATAAAAGTGTGAAAAATTAGATCAGATATTGTATCACGGGAAAATTAAAAAGAGCCAAACAAATGTCTGGTGATATTAATTGATACTTTAGGTATGCAGCTTACAATACTATATCCAGTACACGTCATACTATATACATTATATATGTATTTTATAAAATTTGCGATTCTTTGCGAATTGTTTACGATATAGATTAATAGTAAAATGCACAAATCGTAATTTATTTTAAAACAATTAGTACGTGCGCATTCCAATATAACTTTTTTTTTTCCAATCGAAAGCAATTAGGGTATAATTTTGTTGTTCAATTTGTTCATCGACTCAAATTAAAATTCTACTTCTGAAAAGTGATTTTCACATATATAACACAGAATAAATATATTTGGATTACAAGTGACATTCGAGAAACTAAAAATAAAATATTAATTTAATTAATTTATTTTAATTTAAGCATTTTTTACATAAAGTGGATTTATCATGTTTAAGAGTAAATGATAGAAGCTAAAATGTCATTTATAAATAATAAATAATACTGATTCAATAAAAACTTTAAAAAACATTATTCAACATATAAAGTTAAAGAACAAATGAAGCAGTTTTATAAAATAAAGAAAAAAACTTTTATTTAATTTTTCTTACTGAAATGATGTTTATAAATAGGACGTATCAATCCATTAAAATTTCAAGACAGACATTCTATGGTTAAAGTGAAAAAACGGTAATTTTTTATTAATGATATGGCAGTGGTTAATCGTAATTTTGAATTGAATTGAAGTGACTGAAACATTAGTTCGAAAATATATATATATATTTTTTTTTCAGAACTGCTGTTCAATGTTCATTATGTTTATACATTCGCATACTGAGATTTTTTTTTTATAGTGATCATCTGTTAAGTTGAACTCATGGCATGCGGTTAATATGAAATTACCAATCATTATAAAGTATATTATATGAAAATAACACAATTGTTCTTTCATATTTAATACAATAGTATTACACTATCCTGTTATATATATATATAATGTTTTATTTAAATAAAAAAAAATAAAGCTTATTTACTTATTTGTTTAAAATAAAAGTTTCATTATTTGTTAATTTTTTTTTAATTATTACACTTATATCATATTTAAGTAATTTCATATCATAAAACGTTTCTAACTAATGTTCTGCGGCTATCACAAAATCTTTCTTTATATATGATTCTAAATTACAGCTGCATCTACTGGTTACCAAGAACAAAAGTTTGAAAAACTTAGCTTCTTATAATTAACACTTTATATCTGCAGTTTAGTGAAATATTCACCAATAAATGCTGGGAATCTGTCCCCTGAAAAATGAGAGAAAGATATAACAGCGATATGTTGCTCACCATACAACCAAATTGAATCAGCATAGATTTTCATAATAAATATGTCATATGCCGAAATTGGTACATTTATATAACGTAGAAGCTGGTATATATCCTTTACATAAAAGGAAAATAGCAACATGTGGCAGAGCAGAGCAACCTATCCACCGATATATACCTAAATATAATCAGCATAGTTTTGCTAAATATCTATCCCACATATAAATTTTGTGTATATACATAAAAGATAAGATGTTGCTTTCCGCAAAAGGTATCAATTGCTGCATAGCAGTGAATTATGTCGGCTGAATATGATCAGCATAGTTTAAGATTATAGTCATTTCGTATACCAATTTTGGTGCATTTATACATTATAGAAGCTAAGATATAACTATCCCTTAAATTGGAGGATATCGTTAGGGCCCTGAATAGAGAGAGACTGGACATTAAACAAATATGGCGGAGGTTTATTCAAAAACTGCTCGATAGCTGTATGACGTAATTTATTTTTACCAACGTCTGCCACTTTTCTTTTAATTTAAATCTTGATAAAACGTTTCCGTTTATGTGTAGAAAGCTTACAGAGTGCCATTTGAAATTTTCTAAAGCGTAATGGTAACGCATATGACAGTTTGAATAAGCATGGCGGATCGGCTAGCGGGTCAATGTCCAGAGCATAGCAGCAGCACCTGTTGGGTCACCATATGCCAAAAAGCTAATCAGCATCTATTTAAGTCAAGGTCCAGCGGAACAATTATTTGGGTTAAATTCCATTGTTTAATTCGTAAGATACAGCTTAAACAAAATTTTCCTAATACATGCACAGACAGACATTTTTTTAAATAGTCGAAAAGCATTCAGGACTACTCAAAACGTGTGCATTCATTGAAAATAGGAAGGAACCCAAAATTTTTCACGAACTTACTTTTTTTTTTTAATGCACACATAAGAAATATTAAATGTATATGTAATTAAAAAAGAATAAAAAGAATAAAAAATATTTAAGGGATTTTATTATTATTATTATTATTTATGTAATGAAAAAAAAAAAAAAAAAAAAAAAAAAATAGAAAAATTGCTTACTCTTTGTAATCTTTGAGCGTGACCCTCCTTCCATACCTATCTTAAGGTAACAACTCGACAAATCCATTGATTTAACGAATAGTTCCTTAACACTGCTTTACAAGCATTTATATAAAACCAAGAAACATATATTTATAAGCCTATTTTTCTCATAGATAAATTTTACCCCTACCACTACAGCATACACGCAAGAAAACTAGAAAACCAAATCCTCACCCTGTATTTCCTGGTTTTTTCACACGAATCCCAGAACTTATACATCATGCATCAATCCAGAAAAGCGTTTTTGTCCAAAAGCCGTGGAAAAGTAAAATCTTGAATTCGTGACTTACTCCTAGATTACCAAAACATGAGCTACATAGATAAAAGTAAAGGATGGTGTTCTCAATGCATTAAGTTTTGCCTTTTCTCACGTTAAAAATTGTACTATTGAAAATCCGTTGGATTTCTAAATCTCGGAGATTCGGAAAAGTATGGTAATGTAAGGAAGGGAAAGGAGACATATTGAAATTTTTTAAGTGTAAGTAAATTTTAACTTCAATTTTTAAAGAATTTAAATTAAATTGAATAATAATTGTAAGTTTAAGACAATACTTTCAATAAATAATAATAATAAAAAAAAAAGTAAATAAGGTAATTTATTTCAGAGTAATACATTGGAAACTAAATTAAAGGTATTTTTCAATGCACTGAGTTTTTCATTTTTATGTTAAAAATTATACTATTAGAAATCTGTTGGACTTTTAAATCTGTGAAATTGTAAAAAATATGCGTGGAAGGGAAGGACAGTATTTTAAAAATTTATTGAGTACAAGTAAATTATACATTTACTTTTAAGCATTTAATTGATTTATTCTGTTAAGGTTGACATTATACGCGGATTTCCTAGAAAACATTTCCTAAATTAAAAAAATAGTTAAAAGTTAATGAATAAAGCAAATAATTTAGTATTTGTATAATTTATTTCATATCTAATACGTAAAAGTTCAATAGCGGATATAAGCAATTCAACTTTGATTTAAATGGTATGCCAATCACAGCTTAAAGTTTCTGAAAAAAGAAAATTTTTAATTAAATTTTACACCAATAAATATTTATAGCAAATTTCGGAAAGTTAATTCTCAGATTGTTCAGGATAAAAAAAAAATAATTTTACGTAGTGCGAACAGTTCAACTTGAAGTTGCATCCTTTGCTATTAATGATATGAATGGTTATGATACAAAAAAAAAAAAAAAAAAAAAAAAAAAAATGTATTGCAAAAAAGAAGGTGAAAGATATTTGCATATTAATGAGCGTAATGTTGCATTACAGGAAATATATACAACGAAATAAGGAAAAATAAAACAAACATATCGTTTTTGCTTGCAGGATATTTAAAAAATACCTGTAAATTTAAATGTTTTAAACAGGCGTTAGGAAAAAAAAAAAAAAGGAATAGATTTGGGGGTCTTTAGTTAAGACTCCGTAGAAAAATAAACTAGCAATGAATTTGGTGAATTTGCGGTGTAGTTTATTTTCATCAATATAGATAAATTTAAATTACATTTCATTATTCGAATTCTATTATTTTGAAAAGAACATAATTGTGTTTTAAATAACCTTTCCTTATTATTGGCTATTTATAACGACATACATATATCCATGTTTTTTGATTTGGTGAACATGGCTGTTTGTCGGGAAAATGTGCAAGCACTAAATTTGAAAAGAGGTTCAATTTAACATATCGACCGTCGAAAGCCGACTAGTTATTAATATTTGGGTAGCCATTAAAAATTAGATTTTGTTTATTTGTTAAAATAACTAAATATAATTATAAATAACTAAATGAAATTTATAAAGTTCATTTCAAACTAATATTTTTTGTATAGCATATTTGACAAATTTTACACTTTTCTGTTACAGGGAAGTTTTTTATAGAATTTTATGCATATTTCTATAACAGTTTTCACTGATTAAATAAAGATGAAAACTTTTATTAAAATTTCCCGATAACCGAAAAACGTAAAAGTAGGCAAATATGATTTATGCCAAGTAATTTGTAAAAGTCAAGTTAAGTATCTGACACTAATACATATTAATGAATACACATTATTTTCTTATATATATATATATATATATATAATCCAAAATTTTTTTATTATTTTTGTCTTTTATATATAAATTTAAAACTCTTAGCCAAATTAAGAAATTGTATTTTATGCTAATTTCATCGTTAAAATTCTGAGTTGTCTTGCAGAAATCAAATGAAAATGAATAAGGGCGAATATATTATTGCGTACTCGGATTTCATCAGTGGTCTGAGAATGAAAGGAGAATATTGCAGAGGCTAAAAAGTGCATTGACAGAAAATTCTAGAAGAATACAGGTATATAAACCAAGTACCAACTTCAGTTTCACCAGAAAACGCAGCCTAAATAACAGCTAACAACATCAAATTCACAGCGTAAACTGTAGCATAGCATTAACACACAGCAACCGGCTGTAATCCAAAGATGCTCAGTGCTCTTTAAGCAGCAATCAAAGCCTTGGTGAAACTGACTCACTTGGTCAGATCGGGCTATCTTTTATTCCCTTCTATAAAACCCAGAGTGTTCTGGTAACTTCACAGGGTATCAAGATGGAGCTTAAATATTCAAGACTAGTTTGTTGAAAGGCGACTAAGGCGGCCGTTGAAAAATCATGGTTTTATTTTATTTATTTCTCCCTCTCACTTTAAATAATTCATCTGCTAGCAAGCCCGTGCGAAATTTTCTCACTTTGTTTATCTCTTCGTTACATATAAAATTATTATTTTATTTTCATATGCATGAACAAATTTATTTTTATTTTTAATTTATTTTTTTACGGGAAAGCATATTTCATTTTATGCTGAAAAAAAAAAAAAAAAATGGTAACAATTAAAATTTTAAAATGTATTTTAAAGCTTTTATTTTCATACTTTAATTAATTTTAAAAAATATAATTATATATTCGTTACGAATAAGGTACCAAATGAAAGGCGCAATTTTTCTGAATCCGTCTGTTTATCGGACAATCACATTTTTTTAAATTGACTAAAGTATGAAAATTAGGAGACAGAGTTCAAGGAAATCTCTTAAGCCTACTCTTAAGCCTAAAGTGTGACAGAATCAGCCACGGGTGAAGGTAACTATATATGCTGATATCGATAATAAGTATTTTCTCTACAAGATCGCCAAAAAAATCGCCGAATTTGGCGTAAAAGCCATTACCTGCCTTAATGAAGTTTTTTAGCTTTTTTTTTTTTTTTTTTTTTTTTTTTTTTAAGCTATTTTAACTCGAAAACGAGCTAGAAATGCTGAAAATTAACATTTTATAACCTGACTAAGCCAATTTGAAAGGTTTTACATAGAAATAAATTCTCATATTTACAAATTCGTAACAATATATAATGACAGCTATGATTGCTAAGAAATTATTCAACATGAAAATATAATTAATGTTAGAATTGAACCATTAATTCTTAATAGAGTTGGATTTTTATGACAAGGTGTTAATTATTGATTATCAGAATGATTTATCATTTGTAAAAATACGTTACTATACAATATGATTTTTAAATAACAAGTTCTTATCATCTGATGTTTATTAACTTCAATATTATTTTTCTTCTCAGTTTAAGAGCTGAAATATACAGCTACCTTCTGTAATTATTAGAAAATAATTTAGTAAAAAAAAAAAAAAGAAAAAAGAAAAAGAAAATCAGCATTGTTATGGGAGTTTTTCTACTATAGTAAACACATCCTATTTTTCATTATTGTGTAAATTTGTCTGCCATAGCCAAACACTATCACATTATTCATTATTTTATTATTTATCTTTGATGTATATTTCTGCAAGTAAAAGTAAATTTTAAAACGGATGTTCGCATAATACCTCTTAATAATGAAGACGTACATCGAGTTATTATTTATGTTTTCTCTAAAACTGTTAATGTTTTCAACGTTTTTACTTTTATAGAAGCCTTTACATTAATAGCTTCTAGACATTTTTAATAAAGAAGTTGGATTTTATGCAAATTTTATTGCTAAATAACTCTAAGATTTCTTTCAAAACATCTAATCAAAGAGAATGAGAAACGATTAAGATAATGACAGCTATGATTACTAGTAATTATTCTTCACGGGAGTAAAATGAATGCAGATGGCTATAAATGAGTTAACATAACAGTGTTAGTTTTTTTTTTTTTTTTTTTTTCCCTACAACCAATTAATAAGCAGCATAACTGGGCTTTAACGTGCAGTTATTACTTCCTGTGAAAGATTAAATTTATTATTTGCACTTATACGGTCTATTTACTTAATACTTTTACACACTTGCACTAAGAGTTGATTTTTTTTTTTTCAACAAAGTCAAGACATGAAGTTAAAATGCATCCTTTTTTAGTTTTTTGGTAATTATTCTATAATCGTAGAAATTTCTAGCTTCCATAATTTAGGTTGCTAATAATACAAATAATTATATGTTTCTAATAATACAAACATCGCTTAGTTTTTGACTGAATAAATTTACTACTAAAAATTTTAGGGAATTAAATTGTAATATCAGAATGCTTTTTGACGAAAATGGTAATATTTTTGTTCTCAATTTAAATTTCCCTTTTTTTTTCCCTAAAAATATTTCTATATTTTTGAATAAGTTAACTATATTTTTTATTTTTTAATATAATCTAAAATCTAAATCAATTTAGACAATAATACTGAAAACCAATTTAAATTCATTTACTCATATTTCACATTCTTTCTGTTTATCAGTAGAAAGTGTGCATGGGTTTAACGTTTAAAGTCACCAAACTACTTCCAGGCAATAAAATTATTAAATTTAATACTATTATTGTCACACACAAAAAGACAGAAAAATATAATATTATCCTCACTATGTTCAAATAGTGTTTCTTTTATATATTCATTGTAATGTTCTAAATTCATGATAATATAATGTAATTTTATAATAAAAATAATACCGAAGAAAGTATATTTAGACAATTAAATTTCTGTTTTAATATTTTGAAAATTAAATACATACCAATTAAATACTTTTTAATCAATCTTTAAAATAATTCTTAAATATTTTTAGAATATACATTTAAATTATATTAATACGAATCTGATGAAAAAATTATAAAGTAGTTAGTATCCACACTGTAAAAAAATAGGTTCTTAAAAATAAGTATATATTGTCTCAAAATAGCCCCGAAACAATATATACTTAAATTTGAAAACCCATGTTCTCATTTTTGAGTACATTGACATGTCAAACATGGGGATATTGGGATTCTTATTGGTCAATACCATTTTTGAGCATGTCAATATACTCAAAAATGAGTACATGGGTTTTCAAGTTTAAATATACATTGTTTCGGGGCTATTTTGAGACAATATATACTTATTTTTAAGAACCTATTTTTTACAGTGCATCTTTTAAAAATTTTCAAACAGTTCAAAATTTTGAATTTTATGCCGGTTTTAATTTAAACAATATTTCAGAATTTTTAATATAATTTATAATGCTCCTTCAACGCATATGTATGCAAAATTTCCTAATTCTTAGACAGCAATTTATAAAATCCAATTAAATTGTCCATCATCCCAGAAACTTTATAAAACTTTTTAAGCCCACAAACCTGCACCATACATTTATAACTTGATGTTTTGTTTTTGTTTTTTCCCTTACGGATAAAATTGGTAGTTAAATCAATGTAAAAAAATCTTAGATTCAAAAGTATTGAAAAGTAGATGTACTTAGGTATTTTATGAGTTTCAATATTTTTAAGTGGAAAAAAATAGTACTTGAAATGTCTAGAAATAAATAAAATCAATATTTATATATAAGAATCTTTTAAATTAGGTGTCTTATTTTTATGTTCATCATAAAGTTTTAGCTGAGAAAACGAAAATCAATACACATAAAATTTTGTTTAGTACTTAAAAGGTTGTACATTATAAAGAAATGCAATTCAACTTTGCTTACATGCAAAGCCGAATGCACTCATAATTTCTTAAGTCTGCGAGTTTTACGTCCATTCAGCTTTTTCTTAATTCTTTATCTGGTATCAGCTTTTAAAAGCTACAAAAAACTCATCGGAAAAAATTAAACTGAAAGTGCAAAGGGAAAAAAAAAACCTAAATGATCGATTTAGTCACAGTTCTCAACAAAGTGTACTACACTTCATAGGTTATTATTATCTTTTAGAAACGAAAGAGGAAAAAAATCAGCTTTTAAAGACTACAATAAGTAGAGGGAGAAGTGTAAAAAAAAAAAAAAAAAAAAAAAAAAAAAAAAAAGCATTGAAAAAGAGAAGTGGAAAATAAATATTCTAGTCATGTAGAGATCATTACTAATGGACAATTTTCAACATATTTTCCCTTTTGGTTTCCGTTTTTTTTAATACACTTTTTATCAGATAGTTTTTAATATTTTTTTTAGTTGAAGGAGATGGCAACATAGGTGCTTTTTTTTTTTTAACCTCGCGTTTTCGTGGGTAAGTGTTAAGAGTTTTTCAAGTGCTTTTAAAAAGGGTGCCGAAAAAATATTAATGTGGCGAGAGCGAAAACTAATATGCAATTTAATGTATCTTAAACTGATAAAAAATTGTATAAAGAGGTTTTGGTGAAACTTATTAAAGTTGCATTTAGTGAGTTTCTTCGGCCGTTAGAAATAAATGCTTTATAAGTTAGCATGCATGCTGTCGAATTAAACAAGCGATTTAATAAATAAATGAAATAAAAAACAGATATTTTTAGTGAATTAAACAGATTAATGAATTTCTTTTTAAATGAAATGTTCAAGAAGATCATTTTTTACAATATTTTATACAAACTTTTAAAGAGCCCTTTATCTACCGCTTTACGGAACTGCAAAAAAATGTATTTGAAACTTTTCTTTTTTAGTTAAAAGTATTTTTTAAAGACATAGGCAATAAAAATTTTGCCTATCACCTCATAAGAAAAATCAATAAGGATTTATTGAGGGGTTCTTTAGCGTACAAGTGGTACATTTTAGTGTACCACTGTACCACTGACCAAGCAAACCTAAAGAGAGCACTCTATAAAATCCTTTCTGAATTAATAAATAAATAACGCTTACACGTAGCGGCTAATCCGGTACAATGAGATTAAAGTGAGGTACATAATAGTATTTTTTAAAGACATATGCAATAAAAATGTTGCCTTTCACCTTATCATAGAAATTAATAAGGATTTAGTGAGGTGGTTCTTTAGTGTGCTACTGGTACATTTTAGTGTACCACTGTCCCACTGACCAAGCAAACACAGTGAGAACACTTTATAAAATCCTTTCTGAATAAATAAATAAATAACGGTTACATGTAGCGACTAGAGCGGTACAATGAGATTAAAGTGAGGTACATAATAGTATTTTTTAAAGATAAGTTAATAAATAAATTAATTTAATAAATAAGTAAATAAATAAATAAATAACGGTTACATATAGCAACTAGTGCGGTACAATGAGATTAAAGTGAGGTACACATACATTTTATTCCCATAAACTTTGACATTTCTTCCTTTTATTCGACTTTATATGCTTTTTAAACTAATGGTACTTAAAAGTTATTGTTAGCAGATAAAGGGTTAAGAAACAAGAACGAAAAATTATGCTGTATGCATTGATTATTTAACACTTTTCAACTGTACGTACTTGTTGTATCGTAAAACTTTCAATTTTCTTTGCATTATAACACAACGGACAGGCAGAAGCACTGAACGGCATACAGAGAGACTAACTGAATTCATAATCACTTTTAAACATTGTTGTAAAACGTTAAAAATACTTAACGCAAAAGAAAATGCAGCCCATTAATTGTAATTGCGGCCCTTAATGTATCTGAATATTTTAGTGTAACCGTGTAAGTTTGAAGGTTAACCAAATCATACTCTATACAAAACATTATTTTAGTATATTAAAAATACGTGTCAATTTCTTTATGACTTTACAGTAGAAAGATATTTAAATGTGATTTATAAATATGTCTCGTATAAAACAAAATGCATTGGCATTTTTTCGGTGTCCCTATACACGAAAATGTTGTACAAGACCCATTAATACCATTTTAAACAGAGAACACAACATAGTGAACTTGAATAATATATATCACTTTTTAAAAATTCTGAAAGTATTTATGGATACTGGAGGTGAGCAGACGGACAGATAGACAGATGGACAGTCGGACAGACAGACACACAAACTGAAATCATATTCGTACTTCAATATTGTTAAAAGTGTTAAAAACGCTTAATGTAAACGAAAATGCAGTTCCAGCAAATTTCTAATAAAAGGCTTACTGAACATTTTTGTGTGGCCCTGTAAATTTAATGCTTATCATGCTATATTCTATATAAAGCATTCTTTTGTGCATGTAAATAGCATATGTCAATTACATTAAGATTTGTGTAAAATAAAGGTATTAGAATATGGTTTATAGAAATACCTCTCATAGAACACAATTGTTTGGAATACTTTCGGGTGTCCCTGTACACAAACAGCAGAGAATAACAACCCAGTCCATTTTCAATAGAGGACATCCGATAGTGAACTTGAATAAACATATATCAGTTTCAAGAAATTCCATGAATATTTACAGGAGTTAGAGCAGACACAGATAGACAGACGAATAGACAGACAGTCAAACCGAAGTCATTAACAATAAAAATACATTAAATTAAGGATCGTCAATTGAAATATCGGTTATGAAAATGAGTTAGTTACTGTTAAGCATGGTATAACTCAAAGTATACGGTAATGTTTCGTGGAAATATTGATACACAGTACAAAAGAAAAATTACGGCGATTCAGTTCCTGCCACATGGGACCCAGAAGTATTTTACAAAATAATTAAATGAAAGAAAATATGTCTATTTTGGATGCAGTTATTCAATTTTGCTTGATTTATTAATTTAAATTGGATACCAATTCTTCGAAAGCATAGTACGCATCACATTCTGCGAGGACATAGTAATAGAATTTTACACTGTACTTCTAAATTACAGTCGGTAACAAAAGTGACCGAACACTAGCAAGAATACCTATGTAAAAAAAGTACACATAATAGAGTTTTGTTAAATAAATCCTTATCGAATCCTGTTCTTAGTCAGTCGAAGAACAGGATTCGATAAGGATTTATTTAACAAAACCGTATGAAGTGTACTTTTTTTACATAGGAATTTTTGCCAGTGTTCGGACACTTTTGTTACCGACTGTACTTTACACGCCTCTATTGAACTAAACATTTAATTAAAATATTCTTGATATTTAAATTCAGAATATTTATAAATTTGCAAGATTATCGTATTTATAAATATATTCATGAGGAATTTGATATTTAAGATTCTCAAGATAAATTTTCGTATGTATGACTGAACATTTATTATCATGTTATTATTATTATTATTATTATTTTAGATTATAAAAGAATTGTGGTTCCAAATATTACTCTTTAACATGAAAGTTAATAATTTATTTAACCTTTTATTCATATAGCGAAAAATAAATTCAAAAAATAAATATTTATTTTACCTGCTTAACAACTGTCTTTTTTTTTTTAAATATAATCAATAAAAATTATTCATATCACATCATCATTGTATTTAACAAGAATTTTTTGAGACGTTACTTTAATGTATAGTCGGCAAAAAAATTCACCACTCCGCAACTAATTCCTTCATAAATCTTCATAAATTATAGTAGAAACATGCAACTGGTGCCGATCGAATTGTAATAACATCTTGTTATTAATTAGTTAAATTTTACTTAAGGGTCGTCTAAATATTAAAATTTACCTCATATTCATTTTTTTTAATAGTAACACCCATTTTTGATTGCATATTCTAATTTCTGAGATCAAGACGGTTCCGAAAAGGTATGGTTTATATACTTTAAATTAATTCTTGATAGAGCTATAAGCGAAAATGTGTTAGGGTGTAAATCCTTATATTTAAAAAAATTAAATTAAGATCCCACAAGGTAACGTATTATGTCCATCCAGATAATAACCAAAAAAGAAGTATGACAATTTTAAATATAATATAAACCAAATTAATACTAATTAAGAAATTATGTGTGTATCTAAATTTACTCAATAACATTTTTAAATCATGTGTATGTATGCAAAGCTATATATGAAACAAACGGTAGAAAGTGACAATCCCTAAGAGCAATAAAAATTGAAATATCACTGTTATTCGAAAAAAAAAAAAAAAAAAAAAAAAGATAGGCATGATCTGTGAATTTGAAAACCCGTATTTTTTATGATGTCCGTTCTATTCGTGTAAAAATTAATATAGGTCATAATTCATATTTTTTTAAAAATATGAATTTATTAATAATTTTCATAACTCAAAATATGTTTTTTAATATGCATGGAATATATTTGTATCACTTCATTCTAACGCATAAAAAAAATGAAATTAGAATGTGATTATTTTTCGGAAAGATATGAATTAATATTTGTCACATCCATTAGCATCCCATATTTTGACAAATTATAACTCTCTGAAAGATTGAGAGAAATATATAAACTGCACCCTTTTCCGGACTCATTTGATCAAAATATCCCCCCCCCCCAAAAAAAAAAAAAAGTCAAAAATGAAAATTGCTATTGAAAAAAATAATAGTGACAACAGTTGTAGGCGACGCCCTAAGTAAAATCTAACTGTACCGTTACCTTAACCCATTAACGCCCGAATTAATTTTGCAAAATATTATTAGCTGATTATTTCACTTCTAAATTAATATAGACAACTGACAATAAAATATATTATCGTAAACAATTATTTTAATAGCTTTAAATTTAAAGTCTATCCTCATTTATTAACGTTTAGTGTTCTAGCGAGAAAACTACGAGATAGAAAAACTTTGAGATAACAGATTAATTTCCTATTATATGCTGACAAAGATCTCGAAAGTAAAGCATTATAATATATATTATTATTCAACTTGATTTAAGTTAGTATACTTGCGCAAAAAGCAAATATATGTGCGACGAATGAAATTCATAAAATGACTATCCAAATTATGAAATAATAATTAATAGTAGGCACATAAAACTTTCAGGGATCATTTAGAGTGACGCTATAAAACTGTGACTAAAAATCATAAATCATTCCAAGAAACCACAAAAAATATACGTGCCATTTTATTAGCTGTCCACAAATGAGGACACTGGGCGTTAACTGGTTAAACAAAATCTAAGTACTATAGACATTATTACTAATCGATTCTCGGCAGTCGCATATTTTTAGGACGATATGCGACAAAATTAATTGGGGCTGACGATTTTTTTTTTTCTTTTTTTTTTTTTTTTACTAACTGTACAGAGAGATCAAAACATAGATCAGGACTTGAAAAAAATAATAATAAATAAAAAAGTATTTACTGTTTGATACTTTTATTTATTTATTTATTTATTTTCAAAGATAGTTGGTGGATTCTTGAGGTTACGTATAATCCAATTATAATACGTGTGAAGATCATAAGAAATGTTTATCGAAAACAGATACTGCAGTACATAAACGTTCTATAAGCTCAAATTTTTAACATAAGTGGATACATGTAAGGCTTAGTGTTTTGTAGTGAGATTAAAGGGTGGTATATGTGTCCTATCATTATAAATACTTTTGGAATTTCTTCCATAAACTCGAATTTATAAGCTATTTCTAATGTTACTTGCACAGTACCGTCTGCATAGATAAAGGATTGAAGGATTAATGTTTCATTTGTTATATATGGTAGAAAAAAAACATATTCAAAAAGTTTTTTTTTTTTTTTTTTTTTTTTTTTTTTTTTTTGTTCCCAAGTTATCATAAATAATATAACGGTTCAAAAAGCATTGTATAAAGCACAATTCCTATACGTTATGCTTATACTTTAAATATTATATGAAGTATAATCATAGGTATGGATATCAACTTTGTTTCGGTTTTGATAGGCACAATAAGGTCATTGAGCTCACTTGTTTATTCGAGTACACCCTCTCCTTGATAATACTAAATTGAACAACTTTAACCCGTTAACTCCCAAATTAATTTTGCAAAATATTATTAGCTGGTTATTTCCCTTCTAAATTAATATAGACAACTGACAGTAAAATAGATTAACTTAAACAATTATTTTGATAGTTTTAAATTTAAAGCCTATCCTCATTTATTGACATTTAGTGTTCTAGCGAGAAAGCTTCAAGATAGAAAAATTTTTATAGAAAGATTTCCTATTATATGTTGACAAAGATCTCGAAAGTAAAGTATTGTAATATATATTATTATTCAACTTGATTTAAGTTAGTATACCTGCGCAAAAAGCAAATATTGGTGCGACGAATGAAAAATCATAAAATGACGATCCAAATTATGAAACAATAATTAATAGTAGGCACATAAAACTTTCAGGGATCATTTAGAGTGACGCTATAAACTGACACTGAAAAGCAGAAATCATTCCAAGAAACCACAAAAAATATACGTGCCATTTTATTAGCTGTCCTCAAATGAGGACACTGGGCGCTAACGGGTTAAACGGGTACAGGTCCAGTGAGTAAAAAGATGAATTAAAGCTTCCAGTGAAATATTCTTGCAATAAAATGCAATAACAAAATTATATAAATGTATATATATTATTTTCTTCTTATTATTATTTTCGCTTGTACCTAAAAGATTCTAACACATTCGTAGTCTATCCTCTAAATTTTGTGTAACTGCAAAGGACCTAGAAATATAAGTGTAAATGAAATAAAGATTAAAAACATAAAAATCGTATATAAAAATTTAAACTAGTACTATAATTCATCATATTTAGATAATATTGAATATAGGAAGTAAAAAGCGGACGTGGAAAGTGAAATTAAATGGAACAGGATAATTTAATTTAGTTTAGTTTAAAAAGCAGATGTCATGAATATAAGTAAATTATACTTTACTACAGTTTTTAATAATAAAAAGAATGCGGAACTAGGGTTAGATAATGTTTTGCCATGAGACATTTTAAATTGAATTCTGAATTCAGTCGGTAACAAAAGTGTCCGAACACCAGCAAAAATTCCTATGTAAAACATGTGCACGTCATACGGTTTTGTTAAATAAATCCTTGTCGAATCCTGTTCTTAGTCAGTGTAAGAACATGATTCGATAAGGATTTATTTAACGAAACAGTATGAATTGTACTTTTTTTACATAGGAATTTTTGCTAGTGTTCTGACACTTTTGTTACCGATTGTAGGTGTTTTGTTAATATATTAGAAGAAGAATTAGAAAAATAATAAACCGGTATTCCGAAATTAATTTGAATAAAAGATTGCACGATGACCAAAATAGCCCTTTTCCATCTAACCAAGCATTACAGTGCGATAGAAAAAGTGAAAAATAAAGTTAACTATGGTGAGACAACACCAATTAATGATAGCCTTTAAGCGTATATTAATCATAATTATTATCCGGTACCGGAATGAGTTCTACTTCCCTCTACATCATGTCTATAATGGTGCATCAATAATCTTTGCATTTATTAAAGAATTAATTGGCGTCAAAGCAATTACTTTTGACATTTTAATGCTGAATGTTTCATTAAACATTACAGTAAATTGTGATGCTTCTCCCGAGGACATATTTTAACGAGAACTGTCATTATCGCAAGGGATTAAATGATTCATTTAAAACTGAAATAAAATTTATATTTCGATGACATTTGCTCGGAGACAAACAAAAAACGCGGGAGAAGATGCAAATAACTGCCGTTCTGATGCGATGCAATATGAATAGAACGCAGTTGAATTTTAGAGGGAAAACGAGAAATTTCTTTTATTTAAATAAGGATAAAATGGAGCATATATGTATTAATTTTCATTATTTTTAGGTATCAACTGGTAATTGTTCATAATTTATGTTTGCATATTATAATAGAACAGAAGTGCATCAGCGTAAATTTAAAATCTCTGTTTTTCTTCTTCTTCTTCTTCTTTAGATAGCAATTAGGAATTACTTAATCTTAAAATGTATGAATTATTCAAAAAAAATTTGAATCTATTTCATTTTCAAAAATTGAAAAATAATACATTTTTCTTTTTTAAATTTCCTAATAAATAAATAGCTAATGCAATTAAATAATAATAATATTTTTTTTAAAAAAATCTGTCAATACAAAATGGAAATTTTGAAACAGGAATGAAAATAATAATACAGCAATTTTAAACTCTGCAATGTAGCTAATAAAAAAGTAATTACAAAAATATTGATTTGATAAAATGTTAGCGAAACAATCAACATTATGATTCTCGCAATATTTCCCGCGTTGTTACGTGTGTGTATGTATATATATAATTAAAAAACAATTGGCATAAACTATGTCAGTCGGTTAATTGAAATAATATTCTAAACGAAGAAGGTTTATTATTGGTCGGTTGGCTGGCTTTTAATGGAGCGAGGTGCAAAAGTGGACATACTACGCCAAACAAGTTTCTTGTATATATATATATATATATATATAAATTATTAAATTTAAATTATGATAAGTAAAAATGAAAGTGGAATGTATAAACAACCAAAACAAATTCTTTTAACAGTAGGAATAAACAAGAAAGGGGATAATTTCAAAACTATTCCAGCCAAAATTTCAATAAAGCTTTGCCTTCTTCGTCAGCAAGTGGGAACACAGCCATTAAAATCTATGTAATCCTACATAGGATTACATAATTTTTTATTAAATTTTTAATGGCTGTGTTCCCACCTACTGACGAAGAAGACACAGCTTTATTGAAATTTTGGCTTGAATAGTTTTGAAATGAACCTTTTTCTTGTTTATTACCACTGTTCAAAAAATTTGTTTTGATTGTTTATACATACCACTTTCATTTTCACTTATCTTAATTTAAATTTAATAATTTATCTTTTTGTATATAAATTCAGAGCTGCTTTATGAGCCTATTTTATACAAATTAAATTTTTCTTTGATTTTGAATTTTATGTATATATATATATGTGTGTGTGTGTGTGTGTGTGCGCGCGCGCATGTGTGTCTGTGTGTGTGTATTAAGTGTAAGAAGAGCTTAGTATAAAAACACACGTAGAAAGAAGACATCTTGCATTAAAAATTTAGAACATTCTCTGGATGGGAATCCCACCCAGGCAGGTAACGTAAATAAAATATATGACATAAGAAAATAAGTTACGAAATAATGAAATATACTAAACATGAAATGATATTGTAAGAAACTGCTTCTTTTAAATTTTTGTTCAGTTCAAAATGAGGTTTAATACCCATAAATTTAATCAGATTTGGTATGATGATGAAAATTCATAATGCAGTCGGCAGCAAAATTATTCGAACGCTAGCAATAATTCCTATATATAAAAAGTACGCTTGATACTGTTTTGTTAAATAAATCCTTGTCGAATCAGGTTTTTAGACTGATTATGAACATGACTCGACAAGCATTTATTTAATAAAGCAGTATTAAGTGTACTTTTTTTTTTTACATAGGAATTATTCCTAGCGCTCGAATATTTTTTCTGCCGACTGTAGAATACTGAAACTGTATGTACAGTCGGCTGCAAAATTATTCGAGCACTAGCCAAAAATTCCTATGTTTAAAAAGTACACTTAAGACTGTTTTGCTAAGTAAATCCTTGTCGAATCATGTTCTTAGACTGTTTAAGAACATGACTCGACAAGGATTTATTTAACAAAGCTGTATTAAGGGTACTTTTTTTTGGCAAGGATTATTGCTAGTGCTCGAATAATTTTGCAGCCGACTGTAAAATTAAGGAAAGAAATTCCACTCATTCATATACGAGCATGCCTTAAAGGTTTCTCAATATATTTTGTGTTTTAAAACATCTTATTTCTAGAATTTTCGTTGCTGGGAAATTTTTTTAACAAGAATATCAATCGTGTTTAATTCAATAATGCTATTTTCAATTAAATGTTTGTGATGTAAAAACCTTTAAGATATTACAGATTTTTTCTTTTTTTTTTTTTTTTTTTTTTTTTTTTTTTTTACTTTCTTTATACATAAGGAGAAAGTATTGGATACGTGAAAATTTTCGAACTCCAGTTTTCGATGAATTTGTATGTTTTGAGATGTACTGAATTCGATTTGACTGGTTTTAGAAAAAGTCTGTCTGTGTGTGTGTTGGTATCACAAATTTTGTGGACGTTGTATTTCACGAACCAATGAACGAAATTTAACAAAACTTGGTATTTAGTTGGAATCTTACCTAAACTGGTGCTGATTAGATTTTGGGACACATCGCTCTACAGGTGGCGATGTAATCTCATCTTTTTTTAAATTTTTAACATGGCAGTATAGGAAAAAATTTCATTTAAATGTACAGTCGGCAACAAAAGTCTCCGAATACTAGCAAAAATTCCTATTTAAAAGAAAAGTATACTTATTGCAGTTTTGTTATATAAATTTTTGTCGAATGCTGTTCTTAGTCAGTCTAAAAACAGGATTCGACAAGGATTTATTGAACAAAACTGTATTAAGTGTACTTTTTTTACTTAGGAATTTTTACTAGTGTTCGGAGACTTTTATTACCGACTGTACATAATGATATTTATTTTTAAGGTGTGATTGTAAAATTGATATGAATTACTGATAACGGTAATAGTAAACTAAGAAAAAAAAGTTTGTGTATGTAGCAGTATAAATTTCCTTTCTGGGGGGAGGGGGAATTTTAAGTATGGGTATCCTTCGAAAGAACTAGTTAATACTTTAAAATGATTGTTGAACCGTAGGTCTGTGATAATTTGAACAAAGCTATCGATTTTTTTTCACTTAAAATAATAATAATAATAATAATCGCATTTCCCCTTTTGTACTCCCTGAATTTGTGTAAAATTTTATAGAAGAATGTTTTGTGGTGGCCCCAACATACTATTTTTCATTTATTTACTTTCTTCTCCTCACAAAAAATATATTCATTATTCATTCAACTGTCTTGTAAAATACATTATGCATTTAACATTATATAAAAATTCAATTATTCATTTATAATTTATGTATTTCATTCAATGCAATATTCTTTCTTTAAAATTTGAGAAAACTCTTAATAGTTAATAGTCTTTGCTAATAGTTGACTAAAAACATAGAACATGTCAGTGTGTACCTGAATGAATGATAATTAATTACAATGAAATAATCATCACAAAATTTTAGAAAATTTTTGCACAAAAAACACGTTTCTCAAAATATGTCTTTTTAATGTGATACCGACTCTATCGCTGTGGAAATAAATTTAACAGATAGTACTCAAAATAGAGTTATTTTCTCAAGTGGCATCACTTTTATGCTGATTTTCATCTAAGAATACATAATTGCATGGCATAACTAAATGTGAAAATTGTAGTTAATATCAAAGTGCCAGGCTTCAGTTTATGCAATTTATGCCATAAGCTAAAATAAAATAACTTTTTTTTAAACTTTTCAAACGATGTGTAATCGATTATAATTAAAATAACAAATTATATTTTCGTATGGATTATTTGTTAAATTACACTGTTCTAGGTTGACTATGACTACCAGCAGTTATTTCAACACACACAGTGCATTAACCGCATATGCATTTCTCTTAAACTAATATAATATAAGAATGACTGTAATTACAATTACTCTAATGAAATAAGTAGCTGGAAAGTAATTACATTTGACAGCTGCAAAGCGAAATTCTTTATTAAAATTTTGCTTACAAGCGAAAATTCGCTTTTAGTCATTTTAAGTTTGATGACTAAAGCTACGATAATCAAAACGACACGTTCAACATTAAATAATAAATTATTTATATAAAATCGAAATAAAGTGTCCCTCTATTCGTATTTGTTTATTATGAAACAAAAAGCAAATGTTATGCCATTTGAAATCGTTTTCGTAAGATGACGCGCGAAAACAAATTGCTGCTGATGAATTTTGGATTAAAGAACGGCAATATTTTAAAAAAATTGAGACGAGGATGACAATTGTATTCATTGTACTTGAAAATTTAGAGATCCAAAATAATTTTAAAAAATCTATAAATCATATTACAGTCTATAAGTATTAATTTTTTTAGGTTGTGATAACTATTATATTAAAAATTATTTAAAATAATATACGGAAAATAAGTTTAAATGCCCTTAATTGCCACGGTATATTTCAAATTCAATAAAAATAATGATTGCTTTCTTTTTACGAGCGACAGAAATTTTAAGAAATTAATAAAGTAATCGTTTCTAAAGAACATGATTTCATATTTTAACCTTTTCTGTACCGCGTTATGCAACAAGCAAAAATTGTATTTGAAACATATATTTTACGTTACATAGGGGTATTATTTAAAGATATGTACAAAAAAGTATGCATATCACCTCATCTTAATAATTAATGAAGGTTTTGTAAGGTGGTACTTTAATATACAGTAAAGCACCGTTTATACGTCTTTCAACAGACTGATATAAAAGATCGTATAAATGAAAAGACGTATAATCGAAATTTTAATAACACTTTGATTACTACAAATTTAATGGCACTTAAACAAAATGCATGACTGGGTGCTAATTACATATATCATACATTGAGTATTACATTTCTTAAGAACACATTTTGAATATTAATTATATGTATTGTGTATCTTTAATAATAAGCATACGATTTATGTCCATACAGATAGTTATTTAAAAACATTAAAAATCTTTAATATAGTCGTCTGATTTGCTGCTTGTCTATGAGTATTAAAAATTCTACTGTGAATTCAATTGATTCTTTGATCAGTATTCTTCGATCTTTCCTGTGTTCCGCCGTTTAAGATGCTTTCTAGGAAATATCCGTCCTATTTAGAATGGAAAATGGTGACAGGTCGAGAAATTTTGCGAATTTTAGTAAAGTGGAAAAGACGTATAACCGATATTAACGGCGTCTAAACGAAGAATTTTTTGCATTGAAACGAATAGGAATGAATCGGGACTGTACTAAATGGACGTATAAATAAGACGTATTAACGGGACTATACTGTAAAACGTTTCTTATTATGAATAATTGATAAACACTCGAAAAAAAGAGATAGTCTTAAATTGTGGGTTAACTCAACCGTTAAAATACCAGAAAAATTCAGAATTACTTTCATTCTTTTTCGAAAAAAATTTACTATTTTACTGGTACTGTATTACTGTATTCTTTACTGTATTACTGGTACATAGAGGTCGAAAAGGATATTTCGACCTTAAAAAAGTGTAAAATAATATTTACTTTTTATGTTCCTTATGTTTTTTCTAAGATTGGTGGGAAATACTTGAAGTAATATAGGAATTAATTACACACATGAAGATCTTGAAAAATTCCAAGCAAAAACAGTGAGAGCACCCCACAAGACCCTTTCTGGAACAGAAACGGCTACATGTATCATCCAGTGACTGGTAATGAGATTAAAGTGAAGCATATACGTTCTATTATTATAAATATCGTTTACATTTCTTCTATAAGTTCGATATTTATAAGCTTTTTTAACTAATACTACTTTAAAGTACTGTCGGTATATATAAAGGGTAAAAATTACGAATACGATTTTTTTATGCTTTTGTATATCTAAATCAGAGTATATAAAATATCTAAAGTATATCTAAAACAATCTATTATATTATATATATGAAGAACAACCGCACCAAATAAGTGAAATTTATATAATTTGACACAATGTTTGAGAGATATAACGATTGTTTGCATTGCAATTTCGTAACCATATGGAACACTGAGAAAAATTTCTGAAACTGATATCTAGAATCTAAACTGTGGCTCTAGTAAAAATAGTTCCATGTCATCCTTATAAATTCTAGCTCACATTTCAAGCGAGTTCTAGAAACCTTTTTTAAAATTCTAGAGCGTTTGTCTATATTATCGAGGTCAAACTCATTTAAAAATCTCTTGAAATAAATGCAAATACAAAAAGCAAATTTTAACAACTATAATCTTGGTTTATGACCCAATTCTAAAAGATCGTGCATGAGTTTCTCACAATACAAAGGATTCAGAGTATTCAGAATATGGTTTCACCATTTAGAGATGTATAGAGCAGAAATTCTCGATCATTTTGTCTATTCAGCTTATTGGCGTGCGTTATAGGCATAGCTCGGAAATCTATATTTCTAATTTAGGAATTTAGAAAAGGAGAACTTATTCGTTCTAGATGAAGGCGGTGTATATATATATATATATAATTTTTTTTCTCAGTGAATTTGTATGTATTTTATTTCACTTCATGTGAGTGAAAAGAAAAATAGTTTTTATAATTGTGTTAAGTATACAGAAAGTTTAATTTAAAAAAAAAAAAAAAAAAAAAAAAAAAAAAAGGTACAACGGATTTTCTATATTACTTTATTTATTTATTTGTTTATTTTGTTTTATTATTATTATTTTTATTATTATTGCTCTTTTTGTCCCAGTTTTAATATAACATTTTTTTAACTTATTACCAAAGGGAAAAACATTCAATGTGAAACACAACAAAAGATGGCGATGCGAAATTTTTAACTCAAAGCATCAGTTCTGTCGTACTGAAAATGAAAATAATAAGTATAATAATAATTATAATAATAAATAATGACTTTTACGGTAGATTTCAGTTTTAGAAATTTTTTTAAATACGAGGTCTTTATTTCTTATTTGTTTTACTGGTATTCTGGTTTTACCTTTTTTTAGCAAATTCATTCTACCGAATCTCGCTTTTATCATTTCGTTATAACGATAATAATTCACATATGTTCTTAATCTCACTATAAAATATTTTGTGGAACATGTCAACAAGAAATCTATAGTAATATTTAATTGAAAACTCAGATTTTCACCATATGATTAATTCTACGGTTAAACTAATGATTTTACACAACTGTGCATAATTCTGTTTGAATAGTCACAATCCAAATGAACCACCATTTTCAAATTTGAAGTTTACAAATTATTTCATATTATTTTCCTGATAAAGCACTGCTGATAACTTATATATTCTCCTTTTTATTAATATTATATCCCATTTCTTGCCACTACTAGCTGCATACATGTAAGTTAACTGTATATACTGTTATTCAAAAGCCAAGCCAAATGCAAGGTTGACTGTAGAACAATTCTATTACTTAATTCTTGCCTCCAGGTACATTAGTCAAATAATGCTGTGCCAAATTGCATCTACATATAATCCTGCTTCAACTGCAATGTATACATTGATGTGATCATTCAATTTTCTCTTGAAATAAGTTACACAGTGACAGTTACTCTTGACATTTAAAAGCTAAAAGGTTGATTAAATATTAAAACTAAGCATAATTTTTAAATCACATTTTATGAGAACTTTTTGAATCAGACCATTTATCAGACTCTGACTACGGATCATTCCAATTCAAAGATATCAGAAATTATCACGTCGTTACTTTAAAGAGAATAACGGAATTTTTTTTTTTTTTTTTTTTTTTTTTTTTTAAATAAAACATGGTTATATAAATTACGTTTAATTCACTGTAAATAAAGAACGAGTATTTTTAATATTTCACAGTATTTTTAATATAAAGACTATAAATAAATAAATAAACACATCATATTTGTGAATCAGGCCATTTATTCGATTGTGACTACAGATTAAACTGATATATAGAAGTGAGTACGTCATTAAATTTTGAAAAAAAGAATGATAATATTTTGAATACAAACTAGAAAATTATGGAAATGGGGGAGAACAGTGGAAAGAAATAAAGTAAAAGCTTTTTCGTAGGGGCATCATGAGAAATAATATGTATCACAAGCACAAGCAATAAAAGGGAATGCAGAAAGCTATACTCTCTTAAAATCAAAGATTGAAAATAACTCAACTTTGATAAATTTTCACTCATTTTCTTAGAAGAAACGCGCTCTATCATCTTGAGTTAAATTGAGTAAATTGAATGAGTTAACATAATGCATTCAAGCTTGAATTATTTATCGTATTTGAGTGATTGATTTATTTTATTAATGATTTTAATGCAAAGGATTTTAATAAACTGGATAACTTTACAATGACGTTGCCCGATGCAATTGTGTGCTACAGAAGAAATGCGCTGGAGCGAGAGCGATGTTGACGCTTACAACTGGTTGATTCAGCAGAAATAACTCAAGTATCCGAGAAATATCGGTAGCTCACGTTCGCTTCAATAAAAAGCTACTAAATAGCTCAAAGAATTGCATTTTTAATTCAAATCGATTTAAAAGAAATAACACCTACTTGACATAGAGAATTAACTCATCTTATACTATTAAGTGAGCAATATTTGTATATATATATGTATATTTCACTGTTCTCGAAAACGGTAGCTCGGACAGTCACGTGATTTAACACAAAGGTGCCCTCCGTAGGGTCATTGTGCCCATCGAAGTCAGATTTTCGAATTTTTGATTAGTTTTCTTTTAATTAATTAAAATATGAAAATAAAACTTCCCATTGCTATAATGACGCAGAATGGAGAATCTCAGGAGAGATTTGATTGGTTTATTTGATTTTCATTGATTTGAGTGTATTTTACATTGAACTACAGCTACGTTATGAGAAATTACTAGAGATTTGAATGGGTTATTTGGTTTTCATTGATTTGAGCGTATTTTACGTTGAACTAGAGCTACGTTATGATGAATAACGAGAGATTTGATTGTTTTATTTGATTTTCATTTATTTGAGAGTATTTTACGTTGAACTAGAGCCACGTTATGATGAATTACGAGAGATTTGATTGGTTTATTTGATTTTCATTGATTTGAGTGTATTTTACGTTGAACTAGAGCCACGTTATGAGGAATTACGAGAGATTTGATTGGTTTATTTGATTTTCATTTATTTGAGTGTATTTTACGTTGAACTAGAGCTACGTTATGAGGAATTAGGAGAGATTTTTTTTATTTGATTTTCATTGATTTGAGTGTATTTTTCGTTGAACTAGAGCTACGTTATGATAAATCACGAGAGATTTGATTGGTTTATTTGATTTTCATTGATTTGAGTGTATTTTACGTAGAACTAGAGCTACGTTTAGATTTTATTTTAAAATATTTGAATTTTTAACATTTTAATATTATGCGACTTTTACAGAGAACAAATTACGATTGGCGCCGCAGTCGCCACAGAGCATGTTTTTTGGTAAAAATTTTCATAGGTCTCTGACCAGCTAGCTGGTAAGAGAGTATATGTCATAAAGGAATCGTTTGTTTAATTTTAAAAAAGACTATGTTTTAGTGAAATTAGTGATTTTTTAATGTAAACTGCCATAATTTTGAAAAAAAAAAAAAAAAAAAAAAAAAGATGTAAAATGGGCAGCATACGATGTCAATTTTGGAATTAGTATCCTCCAAAACTAAATTTTACTAAAAAACATGCATTTATAAAAAGTTCTTTGTAGACTTATGTTCTTTGCCGTAATTTTACATAAATCTTAAATAATTCTTAATTGCATTTTTTAACAGTGTAACCTATTATAAAAAGAAATTTGCTACATTGTTAATAAATTGTTCATTATTCATTTCGAGAACCAATGTTTAAAGAGAAATAGACAAAAAATTTTTGAGTATTTCAGGGCTTTGTTTTTCTTCCGTAATGACTATAGTGTTACAAAATTTTCTTTTAGGGAACGAATAAATAATTCTTTGAATAAGATGATTATGGTTTCTTTTCATACAATTACTTTTTCTTTGCTCTGAGAAAAAGCTTTTTCTTTGTTTCCCTCCTTTGCAAGTGTATTTGGTAAAAAGTAAAATTTAATAAAATTCATTATTTTATACTATTTACTGTGAAATATAATATATAAGATTAATTACAATTAAATATTACTTTACAAAAATCTTTTGATTTTCATCAATGGTTTTATATTTAAGTTTGTACACCGTTAAAATAAAATGCAACTTTGCTGCCAGAAATTCTCTGTAATTTGAGAAAAAAGTCGTAAATTACGGAAAATTTACGTTGACAAAACGTATTTTTCTGTAATTACAGAGAATTTCCGGCAGCAATTTTGCATTTTTTTAACAGTGTATAATCCTGTTCTCAAGATGTTAAAGCTGGTACAATTGCAAATATGAAGTCGTGTATCTTAGGAATGGTTACTATATTCGTTTCTTAAAATTTCTTTTTGCAGGTTTTATTTGAATTTTAATACTTTTTTTTAACTTGTTGCTAAATGAAAAAACATCCTAACATGTTCATGCTAAAATACAGCAGATGATGACGACGAGAAATGACCGGTTTAAAGCAATTATCCTGTCGCACCAAAAAAAATCACAATTATTTGAATAATTTTTACATCTCTGTAAAATAAAATAAAATTTTATTTATCTTTACCACACTAAAAATAGGAAATGAAGCAAGCAAAACAAAAACATGCAAAATACCAGCATCCTGATAATATTGCATATTAACAGAATCTCACTAAATTTCAGAGAAAAAGGTCAACAGTTCTTTACTATTAACTGGTATATAAAATAAATAATCGGGCATAATTTTCAATTTTTTGAAGTTGCAGTCAGTATGATTTCATTTATTTATTTATTTATCATGCCATCTTCAAAATCTTATCAATAAAATACTTTTTTTTTTTTAATCAATTTTCTAATCAGCGTATATAGTTACGCTCAACACTGACTGACTGTCTCTGTCACGCTTAAAAAAGCTAAGAGATTTCGTTGGACTCTGTCTGTGTGTGAACGCAAGCTGCCACCTAATTTTCATACTTTATTTAATTTTTTTTTAAATCTAACTGTCCGATCGATAAGCTGTTTAATCCGACGAAATTAGAAAAATCGTCCCTTTCATTTAATACCTTATTTGTAACGAATTTTTGATTTTTTTTTTTTTATTATTATTAATTAAAATATGAAAATAGACATAACTTCAAAATAGATATTTCAATGTTTAATTGTTGCCCCCCCCCCTTTTTTAATCATAAAATGAAATATTCTTTCACGTGAAAAAAATATATATATATATATTTAAAATATTAAATTTGCGTCTATATGATGCCGTGATGATCTAAAAAATGACGTCTATAAAATAATAATTATTATTTTAAATTTTATAGGTAACGAAAAAATAAATAAAACGAGAAAAGCTCCTCTTATATATATATATATATATATATATTCAGTTTCCTTCTATTGTGATTAATTATTCAATTTCTTGCTTATAATCCATCCACAGTTCTCATAAATCAACTTTACACCAGAAAGTGCAAATAACAGACGAAGTTATATTCGTATGAGACGTCTCTTCAATGAAATATTAGAACCCCCCCCCCCCCAGTGATGCCAGATGGTCGGAAATTATTACACCAAATAACAATAAAGCTATTGAAAGTCTCCAGTCGTAGGGATAAATCCTTACGTTGCCAACATTGACAGAAAGTTGAAGAGCTCCCCAGATTTGTCCCCAAAATTTTTAGAATTCCCCGAAAAAGTCCCCACAAACATTTGGTCCCCAAAATTATCCCCAGAAGCCTCAAAAATCCCCAAAATGGGGACAAAATCCCCAATATGGCATCACTCCCCCGCCCCCCCCCCCCTTTTTTTTTGTTTTTGTTATATAAGATTTCTGGGGTAAAATTTATTCTTCTGAATCGTGTATCATTCGTGGAAAATTATAGTTAATAATAAGTAAATTACAGAATTATTAGAAAAAAAATTGTATGGGCATGTATATTTTTTTTTTCTATTATGTTTCTTTTGCAAAATATCTATAGATTTTTTACATAAAATTATCTAAAAATAGACTAATTAAGTTATGTATTTTCACCAACATAAATGTACATAAATTCTATAGTATCGGTACCGGGTACATATGACATTTTCTTTAATACAAATAATATTGTGCTATATATTTCAACAGTGGCGGACATGTGTAATAGATTAACACTATAATTTCCGAGATAAAAGTCAAACATGTAACTTATTGATATATAATTACACAAACTCTCTCTAGCTCTAGGCATGTAAGCCATAACAATTCTAAAGTCTGTAAGTCTAGAAATTAATTACATTTCAATATATATTTGTTGAATAGTACAGATAGGGCTACAACAATAATTACTACATTTATCAAAGCTTTAAACTGTATGATGTAGCATTTACTCTTGACTGCAATAAGCTGAATATACAGAACTAAACTTTAGTAGTGAAAATCATATTTAAGTAAAACATGATTTCCCGTACTAAGCCCAATTTACACGGAAACTGTCATAATCTAACGCATACAACGAACACTGAAGATTAAATTATTCATTTAAAATCGAAATAAAATTTACGTTCCATTTATATTTGCTCAAAATCGAACAAAAAGTACAGCGCGGGAGCACATGCAAATCGCCATCATTCTAATGAAATGGCATATTATCAGAGCGCCGTCGAATTTCGGAGGAAAAATCGGCAATTTCTTTTATTGAGATAAAAGTAAAATGGGGCGTATATGAATTGCTTTTGTGATTTATTAAGATCGAATTTGGATTTTTCTCAAAGATTGCATATGTTCTGCTGTTACTCACAAGGAAAAAAAAATTACATCATGTTATTATTATTATTATTATTATTATTTTACTAAATTGTTACAGAGAAATTCTAAAGCATTGACTGTAAAGATTAGTCAGGAAAAAAGGTAGCTAAAGTCCTCTTTTTAATTGAATCGCATAATTGCATGTAATTTAAAAGATAATAATTCACGCTCGTAATTTAAAATACACTTAACTCGGCACACACAAATTTCCGTCAAATAAAACTGTTTATAAAACAGTTTAGACGTATTCTTTAAAATATTTTATGTATATTAGATAACTTACATTGTGCACCATAAGTAGGTCTGTAGTAGTTGTGATATAGTCAGTAGAAGGGGCCGATGACATTTGCACTTTTGTTAAGCATCTAACTTATTATTTTAGTAAAACTCAAAAAAATAAATACTTTTGTGCAAAACTTAACAAAACTTTAATAATACTACGTTTCAACATCCTGATTATACAGGTAAAACATACAACATGCATCACATATACCTGTGAACCCTAGCATGTGTAACATTTACAAAACATTCCGGAGAACGACCTTTCTCTACACAGTTATAATCCAAGTCTCCAGATTTATTATCTGAATTTTCAGTTCTTCCAAAAATCTTCATGATATGCAAAAAGGGGGGGAACCATTTTCCCACACGATAACCACCAATCAGACAGTCTTTGGTCATGTGAAATATACAGGTTCACACCCAGTTCAACAGTTCATTAGTGTTTCTTCGGCGCCAGAAAGGTGGGGTACCACCCTCGCTCGGGAGCGCAAGGCGGCAAAACCAAAGTCAACCGTGAAATTTCGGCAACTTTGAAACTAGGAGGGTGAAAAGCCGCATGGAATGTCCGATTTCATGAGTCTGCAGACAGTGTGGTTCCTTGGACCTCACACAGGCAATCGAGTACAATGGACACAACCTTGGCGATGTTACATAGTGATATGTGTAGGGTAAAAGAAAGTGGTGCGAGTACCCCCACGAAGGTTATTATTTATTGTTGCTGGGTTCTAATTTTAATTTAGTATATACTTAATGTTATATTGTTTGTTTTATACATAGCTGTGTTTACATTGTAAAATAAACATTATAAAACATTTATAAAACATGTATAAAACATGTATAAAACATTTTCAGAGAAGAGAGATGCATACAACATGAAAGTTTGAAAACGAAAATATAATGCATAAAATCATGGGCAATAATACTGTGGACAATTTGATTAGTAAAAAAAAATGTGTTGTGTTATTGTTTACTTAAATATCAATATAAGAAAATTTCTATTACTTAATTTATCAGTTTTTTATTTAATTATTATTTTTTTTTTCATATAGAGGTTATATAAAAAAAATAGAAAAATAAAAATTCTAGTGTGTTAGTGTTGAGTTTAAGACGAATTCACTATGCGAGAATCCTAGGTTTGGGTGATGCTAGCTTCATTGGAAGTCTTTCTAAAGTATACTAGTCCGTATTCTCAGGAGTTTTGCAGATAACCACAGAAGATTCCGAATGTTAATACGACGAGCGCGACCTGGGATCAAACCCAGCAACTTCCGTCTACCAGGTTTGAGAGCGCAAACTCTCAGCATCTGCTGGAACTAAACGGTGAGGAAAATATGGCCATGAATAAAGATTGCAGTAAAATAATGATTTAATTCGCTGATGTTTTATTAATTTATTTAAAGTTTTTTATTTAACTACAAAATTTACAAAACCCTATTAATCTATAAAACTATCCATTAACCAGGTATTTGAGAGTTTTTACATTCGTTCATAGGCATATAGGAATCTATAGAAATGAGACTGCAGATTGGTTGGCGAAAATTACAACAAAGAAAATGTTAATGATGATGTCAATGTTCCAAAGGAATTCAAATATAAAACAATTGAACACTGTAATTATGCATACTTTTCTTCAGGTAATGATTATTCTTTCCAAGTACCCCAGAAAGACATATAAACAAAAACTTAAAACTCAATTTTAAAGTTATCCAATTTCTGACGGGTTACAGAAAGTTTAATGTTTATGTTAAATTTTAAGTGTTCAAATTAAATTATTAAATTATTAAAATCGGTTAAATTTGAAGTGTTCAAACTTGTTCACTGAGATCTCAACATTGAACAAAGTGCTTTTCACTTAATTTTTCTCTGCCCTTCGCTTAATTATGCAATAAGTTCATTAAAACGCAAGATAAAAGACATTAGAATTTCTTCGCCCCCTAAATCTCAAGAATTTGTCACTTTGCCACACGATTACCTTGCTTTCAATAACTTTATTGACACTTATTTTAAAGTCTTGTTTTCATATTTCATAATGTTTGTTTCTTCGTTCATTGATTTTCTTCCTTTCTTTTCTTAATGTTGTTTTTTTCATCCATGTCTGAAATTATTATTTAATTATGATTTTGACTTTTTAGTTTCGCATCATACTATAGGTATGAGGAACTTAGGAAATCGTGAAATTTTTGGGCCTCGGTCTTTTTAATTTTTTACAGGTTTTCAGGTGTGAGGAATCCAAAAATATCAAAATGGGTATGGTGTCTGTCTGTAAGGTGTCTGTTAGTATATTAGTGTGTTAGTTTGCTAGTCTGTGTACACGATATCTCGCGAACAAATGATCGCAGAGAGTTCGGACTAATTTTAAAATATTATTTATGACACTGGCAAGAACCCTATTCATTTTGCAGCATTCTAAATAAAAACTTCAGAAGTTATTTGAAATGTAGGATTTTCTTAACACGGGAGAATAGGGCATAATTTCTCTTAAGCGTGCATGAAAAAAAAAAAAAAAATATTGTAAGAATGTAAGAACAGCTTTTAAATATTGGTTTTGATGCCGAGATGAACATCATTAACTATAAACATGATACTTTGAAATTTTTGCAAATTATTCGAAATTTACGAATTTCTTAACAGGGTAGGATACGGCAAATTTTCGCATAAATGTGCCTTTTGAGGTACATTTTCTTCGTAAAGTTGTCAGAATACTTTTAAAATATTATATAAAATACTGGTATAAACATCATTGACTATGAATTTTCCGATTTAAAAATTTCGTATGTCATTGGAAATTCACGATTTATTTATGATACTTGTTTGAACATGATTGACTACAAATATTCTAATAGGAAAATTTCGTAAGTTATTCGTAATTTAAGATTTTATCAACTTAGCAAAATCGGGCGTTATTCCATAAAAATGTGCATTTTGAGGATTGTTGCATTGGAAATAGAAGAATGAAAACTAAACTACGAAATTTGACCCTAAAATAAAATAATAGATTAGAAGGAGATAAATATATCGAAGTGAACAGTGGATAGCCTATTAGGCAGGTATTTCATTCTGTAACGGTATCAAGTGTTTGGTCAAATTCATTTCTCTTAACATGATTATAATATGCCATGCATTAGAAATTTATGAAAACATATATATGATGGGGAACTGAGCAGAGTCCACCTATACCAATTAGTTTTACTTACATTGAGTAAGCCTCGTGTGAAACTTTTTGGTGCACGAGAAGAGCATTATTTAATCTATCTATATTAATAAAATCAGACTTTTGTCTGTAAATTTGTCAAATTTTGGAATCAAAAAATTTTGCGATATCTTCACGTTTCACACCCCATGAAAGCCGAAAATGACTTCAGAAAATTTTGCCTGTGTGTGTGTGTGTGTGTGGGTGTGTGGGTGTCATCGTGTCCGTATGTCGCTTTTTTTGTCCGGGCATCACTTGAGAACGGCTGGGTGGAATTCAACGGCGCTTGACAGGAATTTAGGTCTTTACCCAACTTAAAATTATATCTATCAACTTTTCAGAAATTCCCCCCCATTCCCCCCTGGGGGGTAAAAAACTAAAACACGTTTGTCCGGGCATCACTCGAGAACGGCTGGACGGAATTCAACGGCGCTTGGCAGAAACTTAGGTCTTCACCCAACTTAAAATTATATCTATAGTAATTTTCAAAATTATGAATAGTGTTTAAATTACGGGTAAAAAACGCCTACGCATGCGCCATAAATATTTTTTCACTAAAACGCTTTGAATGGAAAAATAAAATATAAAAATAAATTTTTAAGTTAAAGACTTTTTTATTCGCGTGATTCGGACTACAAATTATGAAAAGATTGAAATGAAGTGTTGCCATCTAAGTTTCATACTTTAGTTAATTTAAAAAAATCTAATTGTTGTATCGAAAAACTGTTTACACCCCAGGATTCAGAAAAATCACTCCTTTCATTTGGTACTGAATTTGTTACGATAAGTCTGATACTTCTAATTTATTTTTCCCTTTTTACGTTTTTCCGTTGCCACTTAAATTTCATACTTTAGTTATTTTTAAAAAAATCTAATTATCGCATCGAAAAACTGTTTGCACCCCTGGATTCAGAAAAATCGCCCATTTCATTTGGTATCAAATTTATAAATATAGGTCTGATATTTCTAATTTATTTTACCCTTTTTCCGTTTTCAACCCAGATTCGGTTAAAGGTTTTTTTTTTTTTTTATATATATATATTTTTATTTTCCAGAAATAAAATGAAATATTTTCAATTTCACGTGAATAATAATAATTAAAGAGAAAAATACCTACAAAAGTTTTTTTTTTTTTTTTTTTTTTTTTTTTTTATCAGGAATTTGTATGTGGATAAATATTTTCACTATTTGGCATTAGTTTAATATTTTTATTTAATTAAGCAGCACTTTTCTTTCCTGCAGTAAAACAAAATTTTTTGTTGTTATGTACCTTATGAGGTTTTTTTGTATGTTCTCCCCTTAATTGTAAATGATTATAATTTGGATTTTATTAAGATTTTTTATTTTTATTTTGTAAATACCAGAAAATAGATTTTATTTTATTTTATTATTTTATTTTATTTATTTATTTAATTAGTGTATGGAACAGCTTTAGTATTGGATCCCTTTGGCAAAATTTGAAATTTGGAACCGAAGTTGCTCGGACGTTTCTCGCCAAGATCTTTAATTGCACAATTGAGATAGCCAATTCAGTTCATCTCAAAAATGGCTTAAAATATTTAAAGTCACCAAAGGTTTCCCATACTAAAGCTGTGCGTTTTGTATTTATTTATTTATAAAATTTTCTATTAAAGACTTCTGTGGTCACGAAATTTGGTGCGTGAATTTTTGTTTGCATACAGCACTTATTGTAACTGGATTTCACGAAATTCGAAATCCCCCCCCCCTCCTTCTCGGAGTCGGAGGGCAATAAACGGTATAACTTCAGTATAACTCCACAGCTGAATTTGGCGATTTTTCTTTGGCGCCGTTTTGAAGGATAACGATGTCGTTCTGGACTGTTTGAGATATAATATGGCAGCCGAATATGTTGTTTATTTTGGATTTATGATTTGGATTATGATTTTATCATTTATCAATATGATTTATGATTTTTTGATTTATGATTTAGCCATAATCGCCAACAAAAGAATCGCCAAATATCGTTGTGGGGTTATACTGAAGTCGTTCCCAATAAACATGTGTAAAAACATGTTTTTCCGTTTGAATTCGCTTTGAATTATCTTAGAATGGCGAATTTTGGTGTGCGGATATTGATTAAGTGTACGCATTATGTACATTAGTGGAATTTTGCAAAACTTCGAACTCACCCGTTGGGGAAGGGGAAGTAAGAAGTGCATAAGTTCTGCCGAAGGCAGTGGGGACCCAGACTGGATATTGATTAAGTGTACGCATTATGTACATTAATGTGATTTTGCAAAATTTCGAACTCACCCGCTGAGGAAGGGGAAGTCAGAAGTGCGTAAGTTGTGCCGAAGACAGTGGAGACCTAGACTCCTCACTTTGCGAGCGAGAAAACCTTTACCAATCACAGCGAGAACTTGGGTTATTAATAAAGATATGGGATTTTGACAACTCATTTAAGTTTAATGTCCAGCGAAGCGGGCAAAGCCTGCTAGTAATAATAATAATAATAATAAAGAAATAGTGATTAAAATATATATTGGAAAATATTTCGTTATTCTTTTAAAATAACAATAATTAAAATATGTTAAAATATTTTTATTAAAATATTATAAGTATAATAAATACACTGTTAAAAAAAAAAATCCCGTAAGATTACGGGGAAAGCATGGCAGCAGAGATTCTAGATAAAGCTCGTAAAAAAAAAAAAAAAAAAAAAAAAAAAAAGCTTTTTACGGGTATGATGATTTTTTACGAGCATGCAACATAATTTAAGGTCATATATACTTAATTTGCGGTCTAAATCTTTTTTTCTTTTTTTTTTCTTACGGGCTTTGTCTGGAATCTCTGACTGCCTGGCTTTCCCCATAATCTTACATGATTTATTTATTATATTTATTTATTATATTTATTTATTATTATTATTTTTTTTTTTTACAGTGTATATTTAAATATTTTAAATAAAATATAATAAATTTATAAAATATACTAAACATATTTATTTAAGATATTATATTTATATATATAATGTGATACTTAGTTTCATCAACTACAATGGTTGAAAAGGTTTTCAATATATATATATTCGTCTGTAATTTTATATATATATATATATATAATTATTGATTATTTTTGTGATAAATATTGGTTAAAATTATAAACAATCTTATTTTGCTATAAACGTTTTTAGCGCTTGGAAAAAAAAGCAAAAAAAAAAAAAAACTGCAATCAAAAAAACATTAAAATAATCCTATTTTTATAAAATCTTAATGAAATCGCCAATGTTTGAAATATCAAATCTACGAAGATAAGTGTTTTGAATTACGTGTAACTGATCATCGGAAGTGAGAAAGTCACAGGTGTCTGCTGTTACGTAGTCCCAAGAGGGGAGATCAACCCCGTGATATTAGCGGTTGAGTAATACTCAACCCCCATCTATTCTTTGTCTACCTTACTTTTCGTTTCACAAAGCAGCACGCTTACTGAACAGCGGTACGATTATGAGAAGGTGGGGTATTTATATAAAGAGTACCTATTGAATATTAAGTGCATCAAATGTTGAAAAAATTATATTATACTTCAAGGGAAAAAAAAAAAAGTGTGCTAAAAAATGTACTTTTGTAAAAGTCAACGTTCACTTGTTAAAGCATCGAATTATCATTTAATTTCTACATAAATTTGATGTGTATTGACATGAAGAAATGTTGTAAATAAAAAATTATTAATGAAAAGTAAAAAAAAAGAAGAAAATAAGTAAATAAGATTTAAATGAATGGTTTAGAAATAATCCTTCGAGATACTAATTTCTCTGACCATAGTACATTTATAAATAGTTCTATTTCACGCATATTTCTCTCTGTGTGTAGAGGTGTGGGAGGGGGGGGGGTCAATATTGCATTTACGTTCCTAATACATTTAAGAATTGTATTATGATTATAAATTTGTTTCAAATTATTCAAAAACCTTTTAACCACATCACTTTTTGAATTTACTGACCTTAGTCAAATTTTTGAAGGTTCAACCTTTTATGGTCCTCAAGATACCAAATATGAATTTTCACCATTTATTTGTTGACCATGAATTTGAACAAGTAAATTACTAAAAATTTGAATTTTGTATTCAGGAAACCTCAAAACGTATAATTATAACAAAAATTTAAGTTTTAAAATGGCACCCCAAAACAATATTTTGCTTATTATATTTTGTAAGATAAATTAAATATCGTTCTTAAATAACTTTTCTAAACGTATTATGAATACTGAAGTATTTTAGTCAATTACGTCCGATTGAAATAGAATATAATCTGCTATTATGAATGAATTGTATATCCACCGTGTAATATAATTAAATTTAACTCAGGAGAAAATTCGTAAAGCAATTTTAAATGCACTTTCATAAATTTCCAGACATAGCGCGAATATGTTAAAATTATTTTGTATTGCCCTGGAAATGAAGAATAAATGCATTTTACAATCTGCGCGAAACATAATTTTGTGCACATAAAAAATATATGTGAATTTCATTTTGTTCAAAAGATGTAAAGCAGTACCGATGGAAATTTTTGTCCTTGGACTTAATATATTTGGATATTTCTGTACTTCCCCGTACACAAATCCTTTGCATGATCTCTATAAATGTATTTTCAAGTAACATTTATATGCGATACCGATTTACCAAATTTCGATGTACCTTATTCTGTAATACCAAATTTAAACTTACTCTTAATACATACATAGTACATACCGGGTGATTATAATTAAGGTTACGATTTCAAAACACTGTAATTTTAAAACTACCCATCAGAGCGATTTGATATTTTACCAGATCAATCGTGAGGCAATGAAATTTTGTTTGGGGGGAGGAAAAAAGTAGTTTCAATATGTTCCCGCTGACAGGGGAATGTCAGGAAAAACGCCTAAATGGACTCATTAAACACAGGAATGTTGTTAGCAATACAATGAAATAGCAGGAAACAATAGAATTCAAGGGTTTACTAAATTTTTTTTAGCAATTTTTGTTTGGGGGAGGAAAAAAGTAGTTTCAATATGTTCCCGCTGTCAGGAGAATGTCAGGGGAAACGCCTAAATGGAATCATTAAACACAGGAATGTTTTTAGCAATACAATAGAATAGCAGGAAACAATAGACTTCAAGGGTTTACTACATTTTTTTTTTTTTTTTTTTTTTTTTTTTTTAATAATTTTTATTTGGGGGAGGAAAAAAGTAGTTTCAATATACTCCCGCTATCAGGGGAATGTCAGGGGAAACGCCTAAATGGACTCATTAAACACAGGAATGTTGTTAGCAATACAATGGAATAGCAGGAAACAATAGATTTCAAGGGTTTACTACAATATTTTTAGCAAAAAGACAAGAATAAATGTTTACAGCGGAAACAGTCATAGTGAAAAGAGAAAAGAGGAGCTTCATGAAACAAATACTTTACGGACATTTTGGAACTTTTTTTTTTCTTTTGCCAAACAAACTTGCATTGCTTCACGATTGCTCTGGTAAAATATCAAATAGCTCTGATAGGTAGTTTTAAAATTATAGCGTTTTGAAATCGTAACTTTATTTATAATCACCCTGTATATATATATATATATATAGTTATGCTAATAACTGACTCATGCATATTCGCAGATACATACACATAGGCACGCACATATAGACCAACTATTAAAATTTTGATTTGTATATTCAGTGGGCCTTAAAACATGTATGTATAACTAAAATTCGGTTTCGAAAATTTGACCAAAACACAATACTTTCTCTTTGTAAGGATAGGAGAAAGTAAAAAATAAAGTGAAGTTTCATTTGTAAAGTGCGTAAAATTTTATAAAAATGAACTTTCATTTTTTCCATTTTTAAGCACCTAAAAGACCTTATTTGAATATGACGTCATTTAATGACTTTTTTAAAGATTTAGTCACAGTGACTTCGCACAGAAATGGTGGTTACTTCACAGTTTCCAGAATAATAAGAGACACGCATCTGTTATATTTTAAGACAACTGTGACCAACTGTATGGACATTGCTATTTCACATGAGTACGCCCGGAGCATCGACACATTTTTCCACAAAACAAACTTCAGGAAACAATAACTGTTGATGATTGAATTCCCAGAAGAAAATTATATCTAATTAACAAATAAATTCTTAAAGAAAAACAGCCTCTATTATTTTTCAGAAACGCTTGTTAAGGTACAGTCGGTAACAAAAGTGTCCGAACACTAGCAAAAATGCCTATGTAAAAAAAGTACACTTCATACGGTTTTGTTAAATAAATCCTTGCCGAATCCTGTTCTTACACCGACTAAGAACATGAGTCGATAAGGAGTTATTTAACAAAATCGTATGAAGTGTACTTCTTTTACATAGGAATTTTTGCTAGTGTTCGGACACTTTTGTTACCGACTGTATATACAAATATTCTGATTTCTACCAATATATATATATATATATATATATATTTAAGTAATTTCGTATAAAACAAAATACCATCATACTAAATAGTGTTATAATTTTTTTTTTTTTTCAACTTAAAGGAACTTTGATTTCTTCGTATATATTTGCAGAATCAGCTGTTTTAAGGGAACTTAAATTTAGTAATATCCTAATTTGATCTTTATTTATACATATCAATGTATACATTATCAATAAAATAAAGGCCTGCGGTGGCCTGGTAAAGCGCCGATATCATAATTGAAAGATTGCTGGTTCGGTACTCGAGTTAGTCGATTACCGTCCAGTAGTTAAATGGTAACTAATGGACGTAAAATCCATCGTGGCCGCAATATCTTCCAAATTATACCTCTGTGGTTCACCGAAGCGGGGGAACCATCTCCTCCTTTGAGGATCAAAATTGTGATGGCATGTCTCCGTATCACCCTTACGCTTGAATTCGAGACCGTCTCTAATTACCCATAGTGTAGCAGTAGTGCGACGTAAAACTATTCATTCACTCACCCAATAAAATAAAACGTTTTTACATTATTTCATATAAATATCCAATATTTTATCAGTTCTTCAGTTATAAAAGCTTATAAACTAGTACCTGATTGTAATCTTTCACACAAAATAAGTCCTATAATCCACTAGAAAATTTTTCATAATAATAAAATAAATCTAATCTTATCATTTCTAAATTCTTTACTTTAAAATATAACCATTTGTTCTTTTAACAATTCTTTATGCCACCACAATATATTTCATTTTAATGTTTCTAAGTAACAAGACTAAACAAAAAACAATCACATCAAATATATTTTCAAATTCAAGAACAGCTTTAAATCCTTACAGAAATTTCCTTTAAATTCATTCCCAACAAATACTTTTAACCAAACGGATTCCATTAAATAAAATCTAATTAAATTCTTCAGATGCAATTTTGTTTGATACAAAATTTAAGGATATTCCCTTTGACTATCTGCTAAGGAATTTCAACTCCTAACTCCTACATGCGACATGCAGAAAAACAAATAATTCCTGTGTAAATTCATCATTTGTGAAAACCCCTTCAAAACAAGCTGTAATTCTTTTTCTCAAACGCAATTGTCTATTTGTTCGAAACAATAGCTTTAAAAATCATTTCCACGCCAAATTCGATTTCCCTGAAAAGATTTTCATTTAAATATTTAATGCCTGATGTAATAGCTTTTCACAGAATTTTTCTGCCAGATGGGGTATTATTTCAGCACATTGCAATAATATATATTTTTACGGCAGTTTAAATTTATCTTTTCATTTGAAAAGCTATTATGTAGATCTTAAATTGTCGCCCGTATAACTATCTTCTTTTCCTTTCCAGCTGTTGCCAAACGGTGTTAGATAAATACCAGAAACTCGCGTCTCCGAGATTAAGATTGAACTTTCGATTGACAATCGGGATTAATTGTTATTTACATATCGTCTCCGGCTGTTGTAATGTAAATGATGAAAGTTTAATTTGAACTATGATTTGTTTTATTCAAATTTGAGAAACGTTTCAGTTTGTTGAATTGTTGGAACCGAAAATTTTAATGTTTGATTGCACGAATGCGTTATTTTGGTCTTCATGAGAATTTTCGTAAATTGTTAAAAATATATGATATATAATTAAGATCTAGCGCAGTCAAATATAAATAGAACAAAATGGTTAATTGCAATTTTCGAAAGAGATACGGATACAGTTAGATTATTTTATAGAATTAGTATATTCTTGCAACATACTCAAGTAAATCGTATTGTAAAATAGAAAGGATTATTTTGAAAATTAGGAAGACATTTCTAAACATTTCTAAATTTAATAAACATAACAGACATTTCTGTATTAGAATATTTAAATACTTTGTTGTTGCTTAAGTTGAAAACTATACGTTAAGTAAGAGCACATTTCTATAACAAAATTATTTCCTAATAAAATATTATTGTACATCTTGTTATAAGGGTTTCCTTCTAAATATTATAATACAACTAAATTCTCTTTAAATTATTTTCACTAGTTTGTATTTTAAACCAATGTGTTTGTATATATTCTATGAAAAATGTTTAGATCACAAAAAAAAAAAAAAAAAAAAAAAAAAGAAAAGAAAAAAAAAAAAGAAAAAGTAATAAAAATGATAATGATAATAATAATAATAATAATAAATAAATAACATAGAATATGATACTTAAAACGACATTTTTATTTAAGAAATTAGGAGCAGTAATTAATTTTTTAACATTGTATGAATATGAACATAAATGAAGAATGTTTTTTTTTTTTTTTTTTTTTATCAAATATCAATTTTCTAGCTCATGTGGTTACCAAATTGCTCTGTATAACCCTCCCTCTTTTGGAAGGTGGAGCAACTTTTTAATGGTGTAGTAAATCCTTCCATACTGAGAATAAATATATACCGCCTTTCTCTAGAATGAATAAGTGACCATTTTCTAAATCCCTGAACTAGAAATATGGATTTCCGAGCTATGCGCATAACGCGCGCCAATAAACTGAATAGACGAAATGATCGAGAATTTCTAGTGTACACATTTCTAGATGCTGAAACAATATTCTGAATACTCTAAATATTCTGAATCATTTATATTGCGAGAAATTCTCGCTTGATTTTCTAGAATTGGGTAATAAACCAAGATTATAGTTGCAGAAACCCGCCTCTTGTAGTCTCATTTATTTGCAGAGATTTTTAAATAACCTTGTCCTCGACATTATAGGCAAAAGCTCTATAATTCTAATAGGGGCTTCTACAACTCGCTTTCCAAGGGGACTAGAATTTATAAGGATGACATGGAACTGTTATTTTCAAGAGCCACAATTTAGATACTAGATGTCAGTTACAGAATTTTTTCTCAGTGCAGGTTCTAAAAAACATATGTGCCATTTTTTTTTTTTTTTTTTTTTTTTTTTTTTTTGTGGTAATTCATCAAAAGATATAGATTTCCATAGAAAATATACAACTAGATAGACTTTCTCACACACGCATACACATATATATATAGATAGATAGATAGGATATGCAATTAAAGCAAGGATTAGTTGTTTATGTCATTTGTTTAGATAGGAAGATATACAAAATGTCCACTGTGAATATCGAGACATGCATGTGCGTGCCGTGAAATGGCTGATTGCAGTCGGTGCAGCAACATGCAGCAGCAAGGTGTCCACCAACGTATCAGGCACGTGAAGCATCAAGTAAATTGCTTTCTCTAGTACAGTCGGTAACAAAAGTGTCCGAACACTATGTAAAAAAGTACACTTTATATGGTTTTGTTAAATAAATCCTTGTAGAATCTTGTTTTTAGACTGACTAAGAACAGGATTCGACAAGGATTTATTTAACAACACCGTATGAAGTGTACATTTTTACATAGGAATTTTTGCTAGTTTTCGGACATTTTTGTTACAGACTGTAGCTAGGTTTCGATGGATTAATTTCTTCAAATGACTCCATAGGCGCCATCTAAATGTATCAGATCTGGCATTCATTGCGACTATAAAACCGGACCCACACACCCTGTACAATGGTCTGAGTCTTCCATATTTCGCCATTTTTTTTTCGAAAACTATGAGTCGTGCATGTACCATTCTTTGGCCATTTTTTATGGTTTTCAAGAAAGAAATCTAACTGTAAAGAGTCTTGATTGAACAATCTTTATAATTTAATTTACTACTAAACATATCTGTTAACCAAAACACAATTTAAATTTTCTGTAGAATGCATTATCAACCCTTAACTACACGCTCTGGTGTAAAAAATACACCATTTACAGTAATCAGAATATAAATGATTTTGGGATCCCTTTGCCCACGCTGCGTGCCCATATAACCTACCATTGAAGTCTTTATTTGAAGATTTTTCATTAGTTTTTATAAAAGTTTTGATAATTAAATCTTATGCAGTCGGCAGCAAAAGTATCCGAGCATTAGCCAATAATTCTTATATCAAAAATGTACACAATACTATTTTATTAAATAAATCCTTGTCGAATCAAGTTCTAAGACTGACTAGGAACATGGCTCGAAAAGGATTTACTGAACAAAACAGTATTATGTGTACTTTTTTTTAGACAGGGATTATTGCTAGAGCTTGGATACTTTTGCTGCCAACTGTAGCATACATATTTGTTCTTATTTAATTTATTTTCTCTTACAACACATCTTCTCCGAAAGCCATTCTCAGGATGTCCTCTGTATAAAAGGAAAATCCCATGGACCTCCTCAAGATGTTCTGTGAACAAGCGTGTTGTTAGGGTTTATTTGATATTTTGGTGGTGCACAATATACACTACGCGTGTACTTCTGTTAAAATATTAAGCGCGTATTTAAAGGTTAACGATTAGGCTACAAAATAGTGGCTAAAGATTAAAAAGAAAAAAAAAAAAAAAAAAAAAGAGAAAAAAGATATGACAAATACATGATATAGCGGTACGAACAAATTTTTCTACATTTATGTTCCACGCGGAAATCGTGGAAAGCCGTCAGAGGGTTAAGACATTCACTCTATTAGAGTTCTAGGCTAAAAAATTCAGCAGTTTATATATATATATATATATATATATATATATATATATATATATATATATATATATATATGTGTGTGTGTGTGTGTGTGTGTGTGTGTATAAATCATTTACTTTTATGTCCTAATATACTACTAATTTTAAATTTCATAAAACCTTTAAATGACATTGTAATTGTGTATTAAAGAACCAATCCATTTCAGATTTTCCATACATTTGACATTATTTTTAACTCAATCGTATAAAATGATGGACAGTACTCGCATGAACGTGTTGTGGCATTCAAATATGACAACAAAGTCATCTCGAAAATGGAAGCATTTCGGACATTTATCTTTACTGGTTGGTTTTATATACAAAAAAAAAAAAAAAAAAAAAAAAAAAAAAAAACACTTGCATTCCCACTGATAAAATATTTAAATCTCGTTTCATAACAAGCAATAGGATACTGTCATCGACTAATGACAAAAGCTCTAACAGAACGTCTTCTCCTCAGGACATTCTCATGATATTCTGAGGTTGAAAATTCCAAATTGTCGACTGCCAATTTTGGTCTTGTGAAGATCTAAATTGGTAGAGAGCAAAATGATTTGCGCGAGACCCCCCCCCCCCTCCCCTTGGAAAACTACTTTTAGTGCTTTGAAAACGGAAGTTACATAGACACAAATTTACAGAAGATTGCTCTTTTTAATTGTATTAGTGAGAGAAGTAGGATATGGATATGAGCACGAATCTGTGGGTAGTGGCGCACATCACCCATGCCTTGTCTCGCCTCTTCGTCCTAGGGACATCCTCAGGATGTACTGTGGATAAATGTGTTGCTAGGGGGAAGGGTTTTAAGCTTCACCTCGGGCTCTCTTGTAAGTTCTCTAATAAAAAGATCAGCATTTCCGAACTCGTAATTAATATGGTATTTCTTAAATTCATCTTCAGTTTTCAGTAATTTGTAGGTAAAAAAATAAAATATCTAACTTTATGCGAAAACATCATTGCATAAAAAAAAAAAAAAGAAAGAAAAACACTGCCCTAAATAGCGAATTTATTACATTGCGACTTGAACACACGTAAATTTTGTGTGAAATTTACCTCTTTTCCAAGAAAATTTTATTTATAAAAATTAAGAAACATGATAGAACCTAATTTAAATCCACTTACAATGCAACATGATTTTTGCTATGTTAGCATTTTTTATGTTTAACTTTATTGCTGTTGATAAATTTGTATCGCCTTAAATATCTATTTTAAACCTTTATTTATGTACAAAATTTCCTTTTGTTAGTGCAGTTTACAGAGTGGCTATTTAGTATCCGAAAAAAATTTGAGGAGCTTTTATGGACTACCTACTTCCTTATAACCACATTTTTGTTGTTGTAATGCTTTTATTAAAATAATTTGCATTTACTCAACGGGCAGTTTTTCAGCGATCAGGGAAAGCAAAATCTATTTTTTTTTCAAAGTGCGGCGCATCTAAGATATTTTGTGTTCCGATGAGAAAGTTTTTACTGTTTAAATCGCTAAAAACTGTCAAAATCATCGCAAACTTTTAGATCTAACTCTCAAGAACACCATAAAACGAAAAGATGCAACAAGGTCTTTGTTTCTAAAATGTTTGATGGTTTGGGCTGAGATTAGCAACAATGAATAAACTTTATTTTTCTCCGAAGAAAACGTAAAAAACAATGAAAAATTTTATCAATAAGATGTTTTAAAAAAAACTGTACTTCTATGGAAGGCAAAATCACCCAGCTAAGACCCTTCACCAAATTTGTGTTCTAGCCTATGGAGTCAAATCAACGTTTGCTTTAATTTATGTCAACGCGAAAAGGTATCTGACCAAAAATATGTGCTCTTCTAACAGCTCTGATTTGTATTCAATGGATTTTTCAGTGTGTGGGTTCTAAGAATAACAATTGAGAACACAGAAAATAATACATTTGATAAACTCAAGAAAGCCCTGAGCAGAATATAGGATAATAACAGACTTGGCGTTGAAATATTTAAACCCTAATAAACTACTGTCAGAAAATAAAAATTTTAAAAAACTTGTAATTTGTGATTTCGCTGTTCCCTATTTGTTGGAAATTTTACATTCAGTCGACATTTTCTTAATTTTTCTTACTGTTTACACAGCTAACATTCCTAAATTCCTATTGGCCACACACTCCACCTTTTCCGTAATCCTATTGGTTGAACTAAATTCGATCCCTCTCCTATATATACAAGCACTTCTCCAGATTCAGAATTCTTTTTGCACTGAAGACGGTACGGTTAAGGCTACCGAAACAGCTATATGCATCGCAAATATTTTTCTTTTGGCGTTTCTGACGTAGTAGTTTATTCGTGTTTTAAGAATAAAGGATGATTTAGATCCAAACTGCTTGCGGTGTACCCTCACCTCATTTCCGAAGAAGATCGCAGCTTGCATCAAAGCTGATGACCGCCATTTCGAAAACTTATAGTAAAAAATAATTGTTAGGCATTTTGTTGCAAAAATAGAAGCTTTAAATTTGTTTGTCATTTCACTAATTGTTTATTGTCAAATAATTTTTCCGGAAACTCAATAACCACCCTGTATATCAAAATTCGCGAATCTTCAAAACCGCTTTATTTCTGGTTAAACTATAATTTGGTATAATAATTTTTATATTATTAATTATTATTATTCTAGGTTCCTTAATTCAGATATTGTTAGAGATTCATTTAGCCTACCTTATCTAGGCTTCCATATATAAATTATTATAATTTAAAATACATATATAATCAAAAATTCATTTTCAGTATATCTTGAAAAACATAATTTTTTTTTAATGCAATAACAGATTTTATATTAATTATTCGTTAGGATTTTAAACACCATTTACGTGTATGAATAAATTTTAATAAATATTTAATAAGAACAATATAGTATAATAGATTAGTGAATACATTAGTGAGTAAAAAGTTTCAAAATATGTCTAGTTAATTTTCAAATTGTCCTTTTCTAGCCCTTACCTAAAGTGATGAGTCGCCAAGCATTCTTAGTATGAAGACCTGATTACACTGAGAAAAAAATTCTGTAACTGACATCTAGAATCTAAATTGTGGCTCTAGAAAAAATAATTCCATGTCATCGTTATAAATTCTAGTCCCCTTTGAAAGCGAGTTCTAGAAACCCCTATTAGAATTCTAGAGCGTTTGCCTATATTCTCAAAGGCAAAGTTATTTAAAAATCTCTGCAAATAAATTAGAATACAAGAGGCGGGTTTCAGCAACTATAATCTTGGTTTATTACCAAATTCTATAAAATCAAGAGAGAATTTCTTGTAATACAAAAGATTTAGAATATTCAGAATATTGTTTCACCATCTAGAAACGTGTAAACTAGAAATTCTCTATTATTTCGTCTATTCGTTTTATTAGCGTGCCTTATGCGCATAGCTCGGAAATCTATATTTCTAGTTAAGGGATTTAGAAAATGGCTACTTATTCATTCTAGAAGAAAGGCGGTATATTTTTTTTCTCAGTGTACTAAAATTACTAACGCTGACAAAGTTAAAAACAAACAACAACAACAATAAAAAAGATATAAGAAATCAATATCGACTAATATATTGTGATAAATTATTTCAGTAACTTTTCTCATCTGAGATGTCAGTTGACATTAAATATTAATTTCTAAAGAAAGAGAAAAAAAATAAAAATAAAAATAAAAATGCCATGGTGAAAAGAATTCTTATTAATACAGTTTCAATAAAGATAAATTATTATATTTCCCTACTCCTGAACTTACCATGGAAAGTTTCAGAGCCTACTTTTTCTATAAACTTCCGATACTCAAAATTTTCAAAAATAATGACCTTTCAACATCTTCATTAATAAACTTGGTACCAAAAAGCCGTGCTAAAGAAAGATCTTCAAAACCGTACCAATCTTCACTTCGCGCTTCCGTGAGATAAAAACCACATTTCAAAAGATAAATAAAGATTACCAAAGAGAACAATGGGGGAGCAACAATCAATACCCTGTTTCATTATTAAAAGTAATTTTCGCTCGCAAGAAGGCAAGGTTCTCCAAATTTATGTGAACCGGCTTAAAATGCTATCCGTAATATGCAGATATGATAGCTGCATCATTATTTTCTAGGGTTTAAAATGAGTTTTTTGGGCCACTGTTGATCATAATACTGAACTCGTACGCTAAGAAATTATGACTTCGGGGGGCATAGTTTAGAATAGAAGAGATAAATTTAATCGTTTTTCCCGCTCCTCTCTTTTTCTAGAAATGAGAAGCTCAAAAGCTTACTTTTGAAATAGATTAAAGGTCTGTTTTTGGGGTTTAATGAAGCCGCGAAATATAAATGAAGCTAGAAAGTAGATTACTAAAGTTATGATTATGAAAGTGGTAACGATGGATGCATTAAAAGAGCTGCTTATATGAATTTAATGTCGTGAAGATTTGCTAATATTTTTGTCAATAAATTAACAATAACAAAATTATAACCGTTTTAGACTTTTATTTTTCCTTACTATTCAAAATAAATATCCTTTATGGGAATCTCCTCGTATATATAGGAGATGGACCGGATTTAGTTCAACCAATAGGATTACGGAAGAGGTGGGGAGTGTGGCCAATAGGAATTAAGGAATGTGTAGCTGTGTAAACAGTAGAAAAATTAAGGAAATGTGGACTGAATGTAAAATTTCCAACAATCAGACAAATAGGGAACAGCGAAATCACAATTTACAAGGTTTTTAAAATTTTCATAAATATGAAAAGCTTCAAAGAAATCGAGTTCATGAATGGATTTAGGTCTGCAAATTATTTTAGCTGAATTAAATTTAAAATTATGATTTTCCTCCTAGCAATGTTTAGAAATAGCCGATTTATTGGTTTCTTGTTTGCGGACGTAATTCATATGTTCTTTTAGACGAAATTTAAGGCTGCGTTTAGTTTGGCCAATATATGATAAACCACACTGACAGGAAATACTATAAATGCCCCGAGAATTATGCATATCAATAGGATCTTTTAACTGAGAAAAGGTGAGTTTATTGGAAGGCGAAAATATTATTTTAAAATCATATTGTTTGAGAATTTTAGCTATGGTTTGACTGGTTTTAGAAAAATAGGGTAAAACAATACTGATATTATATGTGACTGATTTAGTAGACGAAATACGAGGGAGTTGTAATTTTTGGATAGCTTTGTCTATAATGGAAGGGTCATAACCTCTGTCAATTGCGATGGCTTTCAGGTATTTAATTTAGGTAATTAAATACCTGAAACTGATGACGGTACGCTTTAGGCTACCGAAACAGCTGTATGCACCTCAATAATTTTTCTTTGGCGTTTCTGACGTAGTAGTTTATTCCTGTTTTAAGATTAAATGTCTGTTTTGGGGGTTTAATGAAGCCTCGAAATAAAATTAAGCTAGAAAGTAGATTACTAAAATTATGATGATCATAATGCTGAACTCACATGATAAAAAAAAAATACGAGCTAGGGAAAGTTCGACTTCGGGAAGCTAGACATAGTTTAGAAGACAGAAGATAAATTTGATCGTGTTTTCTCTCTTTTCCCTTTTACTAATAACTATCAGCTCAAAAGATTCATTGTGAAATAGATCAAAGGTCTTTTTTGGCGGTTTAATAAAGCGGCGAAACATAAATGAAGCCAGTAAGTACATTACTAAAGTTACGATGATGAAAATGTTAATGAAGAATATATTCAGTGAATTTATGAAAATTTCGAATCAACAATATTTGCTAATATTTTTATCAATAGATGACATTATTAAGAATTATAAATTTCGCAGGTGTACATAAATAATGAGGGCAAACTTTTATATGATAATTTTAGTTGATACATACGGTGTGTTGCATTTTGGTGTGTTGCATCTGAAAATGAACCTATTTTTTTTTTTTCTCACGTTACTTTTCTTGTCGGGGTGCAATATCATACAGATTTTAAATACCGATTTCGCCCTTCCTGCTACTATTTTTTATTCAGATAACATGGCAACAGACATACAGACATAAATAGAAACACACAGACCAGCTGCTAAAGAGCTAGTTTTAGGTGGCCTCAAAACCTGTGAATTTAAAAAAAAAGAGTTTCGTAAATACGACTATAAAACAATACTTTATTCACGATGCACAAGATAAAGTAAAAAATGTTACTAGAACTTTCTTTTTTAATTTTGAATCAGTCGGTATGGTTCTATCTGAGTTCTAACGTAATTAATTTTTTTAAGTTTAGAAAAGTGTGTTTTAAAAATTTTAATTAAGATTTTTGTTTTGTTTTTTGTATTATTTCTTTTAATACGAAAAATAAGCTTCGATTTGGTGGCTAAATAGTCTTGGCACCAATTAACAGGTGCCAGATTCGAGTCCCAGTCCGAGCGTGGATGTTAACCATTTTCAGCAGGAGGTCATGGTCTAATTAATCCAAGAATGAAAAAATAAATAAATAAATAAGTAAAATAAAAAATATCTTAGGAGGGGGGGGGGGAACTTTTGTTTTATATGTGTTGTTTTCTCGAAATGTTCATACGGTATAAATTCTTTTCAAACTTATGATATATAAGTCGATTTATTAAATTCCTATTTTAATTTATCCAAAAATTAAAAAATACAAATTTTTAAAAAGAGCGTAGAATAATTAATAACTATGAAAATAACTACCATATGGCCTAACACAGCGCCATCTATTGAAGAGTTTTTAAAACGATTAGTTCAATTAAGATGCGAGCATTTATAGGGGAGACGAAAAGCAAGAAATATGAAGGCGGTTTTGCTGTATAAATTATTATACATTGATAGAAGAACAGGCTAAAAAAAGATATTTTCTTATTAATAAGTATAATCATACTTTTAATTTGGGTGAAAACTGAACGAATGACAATTTTTTATTGCTCATTTATTTATTCATTAACTTTATATTTACTTATTATGCATTTTTCGTGATAATAATAACGGCTCAGTAAGGATTTTTCTGTTACTGTTATTGGTTTTAGAATTATTTTAGAGCGAAATTCATAAATTAAAAAAATATATATATGGGGCCGACTTTTATTACAAGATTTTAATACGTCATTTTAAAACGTTTAAAAAAAAAAAAAAAAAAAACTTTATTAAAATGATTATTTACTATTTTTTACATACTTCCAAAAATGATCAAATCAGTAAAGAAAAAAAAAAAATCTGTAATAAAAAACAAAATTGACTTCAAAATATATTTTTTTCATTCTTTGAATTTGGAAGTGTTTTTTTATTTGTTTATTTTTTTATTTTTTTATTATTATTATTTTTTTTTTTTTTTATGAATTTTTGGGGAAAAGCACATTTTTGTTTTTTAGTGTTTTCTTTTTGAACTACGTTTTAAAAATTATTAATATATATATATATGATGTTATGTATTAGGCAGATACAAGAACGATTTGGTTTATAACAATTCATTTTCAAACATTACATCTGCATTTTGCAATCATTTCTTCCTGAGATGAAGCTGTTTTGGATTTTGATTCAGTATATATATATATATGTGTGTGTGTGTGTGTGTGTGTGTGTGTGTGTGTATTAACCTTTTAGTGTTTAAAATCTAATTTTAGTGACGTTATTTTGAAATTCCTTCTAGTATGTCTTTTCTTATTGGTATTTTGACTCATGTTTAGTATAGTCGCGCACATTCTTGTACATTAGCATACTTCCTGTTGAATGTTAATTAATGTTTTCTTATATATATATATATATATATATATATATATATATATATATATACACACACACACAAATACATTTTTCCCTACCACTGTACGTGCCTTTAAAAGTGGCAACACCTGTTTAATGGGATATTTCAGTTTTATCAATTTTTGATTCTTATCTTAGTTCTGTTTGTCACATTATAGTTTAGCTTCTTGGTTTTTAAACATTATAATGCTGAAAAATTATTATTATTATTATTATTATTATTATTATTATTATACACTTCATTACAATGATTAAAGGGATGACTAGAATCAATCAACATAGAAACATATAAACTAAGAAGGAGCATAGGCGCAGCGGGTTAAGAGGCTTCTCCACTTATCATCCCCAGAAGCCAGAGCCAATGTTAAGCTATGGAGAATTTCGCCCCATTATAACTTATAAAGTAATATATATTTTCAAATTCCGTTTTCATGGTCAGAAACTTCACAACTAATAAACAATTTATCGCTTTCTAAAAATTATTTTCTAATATTTTTAATATTTTATTTTGAGGTTGTAAAATGCGAATTTTCACAATGTGAATTTTTTCCTTTTTGAGCTTAAAAATGAAATCTTAAAAATAAAAAATAAAAAATCGATTTTTAGAAAGCAATAAATTGTTTAATAGTTGTGAATTTTCGGAAAGTGAAAACGGAATTTAAAATTATGTAATAGTTAATGGGACTGAGACGTCTGCGACAACCGTGAAATGGGAAATTTAGGTTGTTGCTTTTAACAGCCATATATTCTTTAATTATGCATGTATCAATGTATATGTATATATTTTATTTTATTTTTTGAGATATTAATAAGAAGTTCAAGAAATATTGATGCAAATTATTTACTCTTACGTGTTACAATTTTTTTTTTTTATAATAGCACTGTGAACATATGTATTTTACTCTTAAGGATTTTTTCACTTTGGTACACTTTTCTAAAAAAAATAATGAAAATCTTACTTTGAAATCATGCATTATGATAGAAAGTACTTTTGTTCATGTACTGAACCTATTTTATGTTTTGTTGTTCTATTTTTAAAATTATATATATATATATATAAAAAGGCAATTTTTACTTATTAGAAATATGCATTTTGTAACACATATTTTCACTCTTTTAAAAAAATATCACAAGGTATATACATAAAAAAAATAGGTTCACTATATGCAGAGACACTTATTTTATTTCCCTCTAAAATTTCAACAGATTTTTCACAATGTGTACCAAAGTGAAAAAATCCTTAAGAGAAAATACGTATGTTTACAGTGTTATTATAAAAAAACTGTAACACGTAAGAGTTAAATAATTTGCATCAAATATTTCTTGAACTTCTTGCTAATATCTCAAACAAAAAATTATATTAATACATGCATAATTAAAGAATATATATATGTGTGTGTGTGTGTGTTAATATATATATATATACTTATTTATTGTGGTTTTATATTAAATTTCATTTATCCTTCGTTATTTTGCTTATTTATTATGGATTTATATTCCTTTAGCTGCATTTGCGCATTGGTTTATAAATACTCTGTTCTAGTTATATATTAAAAATTCAAGTTTTATTCCATCTTATATTTAAAATTTATTTTAATTATTTTTTAAATATTTTTTTAAAAAATTTATTAAATTTTTTTTTTTATTTCATTATTAAATCTAATATGCATCATTTATGAATTTAATAAACTACTTAAACTTTAAAATGGTGGCATTAAAGGAAATTGATACACGACATATGTTCGTTTAATTTAACATCGCGGTACATTTTTTTTTTTTTAAGTAAGGTTGTTAATGAAGTTGTTTAAGGTAAATTACAGTATATAATTGAAATTGAATTTAATGAGTGTCTTTAAATAGTATGAAATCTTGCCCAACACAATTGTTTACATTCTTAAAATTACTCAACTGGTAGATAGTCACAAATCGCATTTTAAACCAAAAATGCATTTTACCTTTTAGTCATACAAATACTATGTTAATTAATTAAATATTTCGTCGCCTTTCTCGTTAAAATTTATTTATTTATTTATTTATTATTATTATTATTAGCTTAATTTATATTTTCAGTAATTATTATCTCTATTTTAATATTTACTTTGTTACCACACAGTTTTGCAGATAATTTGGAAAAAGTTAGATTACCGACAAACTAGTTTAATTCGTCCTACCCGTCTTAAGCCGTGGTGGCTTTTGCTCCTTCTTCTTCTTCTAAATATTTTCTTTTTCTGTTATTATTTGATCATGTTTGCTGTACATGATCTCATCCACTAGTGTTTCAGAAACAATTCATGATTACTTTTTAAATGCCTTTTACATTGTATAATGCTTCATGTACATATGTGGTTGTGTGTTCATCAATTCACGTTTTCCTTCCTGGTGTTTGCTCATTTTAATTATGAATTGAGGCCTTGCTGCTTTCCTAAAATTTTACTCACGTTTTATTATATTGTCACCATAGTCGTTAATAAGAAATAGGGTAAGTGCACCAGTGATTAATTCTTTTAGAGCAATCTCTGATGATTTTAGTGTTCTAGTCATCAGTAAATATTTTTTTTTAAATCTCCTATGGCATGGAAGATATTCAGAACCACATATATGTTAAAATATATACATTTGATAACAATTACTTTTTTTATGAATTTTTATTTGACACCCACTCAATGTTCCAGTAATTGATACTGCCAGTTTTTCATTTTATCAGTAATTGGCACCCTATGTTTCAGTGTTTGACACTGCAAGTTATTCATTTTATCAGTTATTAGCTCCCTATACTTCAGTGTTTGACATAAAATGTTGAAATTCTTATATGTAAAATATATGATTCTCTTATTTTTCTTATTTATTAATTATTTCTCGATAGATGTCAATTACAGGAGCATGCCAATCACTAGAGCACTTACCCTACGTTTTAAATATTTTACTACTAACACATGTTTAAACATTATGTGAAAATGTACTGTTTAAAAATAATGGTGACAATATAATAAAATAAGCGTAAAATTTCAATAACGCTGCGAGACCTGTAAGTTGGTATTATGTGTATAAATTTGTATAATATTAAATCAATATTTAAACTGAATATAGCCATTCTTGCACAAATATTTAAAATCGCGCTTGACTGGAATTTATTTTTAAAATGAATTTAAAATTATTTCTAATTAATTCTTTCTAACTAATTCTTTCTAAATATTCGAGAAAATATATTTGAAAAATATCAGTTAAATATGAAATTCAGATTATGAAATTTAGTAAGTTACGGAATTATTACATATCGTCCCAAACATGTAATAATATTAATATAATTACATGTTTGGGAAATGTAATTATATTAAATATATTATCCAGTCAAGAGCGATATCTATGTTTTCCTTTTACCGTTTCTAAGATTTCTTCTTTTCTTTTCATTGATTGTGCCTAGAGGATCGGCTACTGGACATTCCCTGTAGAGTGTGCGGTGACAGAAGCTCCGGCAAACACTACGGAATCTATAGCTGCGACGGTAAGTGATAGCAATCTATTCATAATTTAAGTATTTTACTTGAATTGTTATTTCTTTAACATATATATATATATATATATATACACACACACATATATATATAAATATATATATATATCAATGAAAACATATTAAAATGAGAAAATATATTGCTGAATTGCTGGTAAGATGTGATTTTTTTTTTTTTTTTTTTTTTTTTTTTTTTAACTCTTTGCGCTTTTTGAGTGAACGGCGTACATTAAAACAGTTTTTGTTAATTACTGTTGTAGAATTATGAAATTTTGATTGTGTATATCTGCATTGAAATATAATAGTTCTAAGTACATTAAAAGAAATACAAGAAATACTAAAAAATACCCGTTTTGAGAAAAACTAGTATGTTGTGGCCACCACAAGACTTTCTTCTATATTTACCTATACATATTCAATCAGTAACAATATAAAAAAAAAAAAAAAAAAAAAAAAAAAAAAGTACGATTTTTTTTTTCAAAGTTTTTTTTTTTTTTTTTTTTTTTAAGTGAAAAAAATCGATAACTTTGTTTTAAATTATCACAGATTTATAGTTCAACCATTCGTTTTAAAGGTATTGACGAGACCTTTCGAAAGATACCCATCTTGAAAATTTATCCCCCCCTGGGGGGTACTTCCCCCCCAGGGGGGGAAGCGATGCCCTCCCATGCAGAAAATTTTTTTCCTAGTTACATACTACTATTATCAATAATTCATATTAATTTTACAATCACAAGTTTAAAACAACTCTAATTATGCACATTTATACGAATTTTTGTCCTATGCTGCCATGTTAAAAATTTAGATAAAATGCTATCACAGCGCCACCTGTTGAGCTATTGATCCCCAAACATAATCAGCACCAGTTTATGTGGGGGACCAACTAAATACCAAGTTTGGTTAAATTTCGTTAAAAAAAAATTGCGATATTTTTCTGTTTTTTTTTTGTTAAAAGTAAAAAAAATCGATAACTTTGGTTTAAATTATCACAGATTTATCGTTCAACCATTCGTTTTAAAGGTATTGACGAGATCTTTCGAAAGATACCCATCTTGAAACTTTGCCCCCCCGGGTCGGAACTTCCTCCCCCGGTGGGGGGTCAACCGATGCCCCCACATGCACAAAAATTTTTTCGCAGTTAACTATTACTATTATCAACGAGACCTTTCGAAAGATACCCATCTTGAAAATTTACTTCCCCGGGGGGGATTTTCCCCCCCTGGGGGGGGAACCGATGCCCCCCCATGCACAAAATTTGTTTCCTAGTTAACTACTACTATTATCAATAATTCATATTAATTTTACAATCGTAAGTTTAAAATAACTCTCATTATGCCCATTTATACGGTATTTTGTCCTATGCTGCCATGTTAAAAATTTGCATAAAATGCGATCACAACGCCACCTGTTGAGCTATTGATCCCCAAATCTAATGGGCACCAGTTCATGTCAGGGTGCAACTAAATACCAAGTTTGGTTAAATTTCATTCATTGGTTCGTGAGATACAGCGTCCACAAAAAAATGATACAGACAGACAGACAGACAGACAGACACACAGACAGACAGACACACAGACAGACATTTTTTAAAAACTATCAATTCGTGTTCAGGACATCCCAAAACGTGTAGATCCGTCAAAAAACGGAGGTCGAAAATTTTCGCGAATCCAATACTTTCTCTATATTACATATAGAAGAAAGTAAATATATATATATATATATTAATAACATTAAGGCGCTATCAGGTGAAGTTCTGTTCGAGAGACATTATAAGACAATATCTTCTATACAGGTTTCTTATGAAGTGAATGGGTGAAATAATATGGTTTGATACAATTTGCCTCACGTATATTCTTCAATCACAAACCTTCGACTGTTTGTATTTACTGCAGTAGTTTTCAGTCTGAACTCTTTCAATCGGAGAATCACGATTCCAGAATGTTTTTATTAGTACAACAGGACTATTTCTTTCAGACAGCCATTTTGCATTGTCATACTTCCAATATGCCAGGATGCCTGCCAATATCCAATTTTACCATTTAATTTCTTAAACTATGTTAAAGTATTTAGAAATTTTATTGATAAACTCATCAACCGCGAAAATTCATTTTATAATTTTGATTTTTAATATCAACTATGTGAAAAAAAAAAAAAAAAAAAAAAAAAAACAGTCCGGGAATTGAACCCAGGCCCGCCGCTTAACATGCAGATGCTCTTCCACTGAGCCCTCCTGGCTGATAACCAACTCAACATTTCTTACATAATAACCGTTCGTTTGTAGATACGGTTACCTTGCCAATGGTTATTATGTGAGAAATGTCGAGCGTGTTATTAGCTAAACTGGCTGATAATTTTTTTTTTCTTAGTTACAAGATTACAATATATATATATATATATATATATTAGCAGTGTCGTACTAAATTAAATTCTGTCAAAGACAGATTTTTTATTTTATTTTTTATCTTTACTCCTTTCAAACATCCTTGAGATGAATTATCGCCAAAAGTTGCGTCCATTGCTTACATTTGTAGACTTCGTTTATGTTTAAAAATAACCCAACATGCATTTGAAGAAAGTCGTTTGGTACCTTTCAGAGACAATATCTTATATTTCATACAATATGTTCTTCAGTGTGATATGAACTTTAATAAGATATTTTCACATATCTTCTAAATACTTCCACATATCTATAGAAGATATTTTCATATATTATAGGATTTCCTATATGAATTACGCTTCCAAAGTTAGAAAATTTTCACTTTATTTAAAACTTTTCATTAACTAGTAATTTTCTAAGCGACTTTGGGTATTTTAAATGCTTACTGTTCCCTTAAAAATTAGATATCAACTAGCGAGAAAGAAATTTTTTAATCCTAAATTAGAATAAAATCTTTTTGTAAAAAAATAGAACCGACTCCAAAAAGGAACTACTATTCAAACAACTAAAAATGAAAGAAAATTGGTAGAAAATGGAACTGTAAATTGCGTCTAAAAGTATAAAATAATTTCCTTCGCCAAACAACCTATAACACTACAATTAATCATAACTTTTGAAGTCGGCGCAAAATTAAATAAAATTTAATTAGTTTTTAAAGGTTTGTCTTGAGATCGGTAGCAACAAATCCTGTTGTTTCGAATGATCCATTTTCATGTTTCCTTTATTTTTTTATCACTGTATACAATTGGTCCATTAGTAGCATCTACATAGAACAGTGAACATTCTTCACAATGCGGTATTTATGTTTCTACGAAGTTAGAGTTTCCTTTGCAAATTTGGTATAACTTTGATAACTATCATCCTTGATGGCTTTTGGATTTGGTGATCAAAACGTAAGGCAAAAATATACACGCAAGATGTATATTTTCATAATATATATTGTACGATGTGTTGTTTCATATTCTAGATTTCTCTCTTGATATACCTTATCAAAATAATCATGATATCCCAATGAAATTAAATATGTTTGCCAGATAATTTTGCGATTTTTCTTTCACCAAGGACGTCAGATACCAGCATCTTCGCCAACCTTTGCTGCTTACGAAATCTTATTTGTTTTCTTGAATCAAATTAGTTCTCGGTTGCATTTTGCAGGTAACAATGTGAGATGTATATTTTGAATAGGATTTGATTTTTGTATTGAATAAAGGTATCAATTTTTATTTAATTTTGCGCCGACTTCAAAAGTTATCATTAATTATAGTGTTATATGTTGTTTGGCGAAGGAAATTATTTTATACTTTTAGGCGCAATTTACAGTTCCATTTTCTACCAATTTTCTTTCATTTTTAGTTGTTTGAATAGTAGTTCCTTTTTGGAGTCGGTTCTATTTTTTTACAAAAAGATTTTATTTTACTCTTTTCAGTGAAAACTTATTTATATAGCAGGGCATCAGAAGACGTTCGACGGAAGTTTCACAAATCACAAGTTCCAAGAAAAGTCACATTACTCAAAAAATGGTTTATGTCACTGAAAAATACATGAAATGCACCCAATGTGAACAAAAAAGTTACATCTCCATCTAGAAAGTTATCCACTCGAGAGACAGTTGTGCCAGTTGTTTTATAGTAAAGTTATTTTTAAGTTGATTTTTCTCAAATGCTGCATTTTTAAGTTGTGTTACTTTTCTTGCCTTTATCGGATATGAGCAAAAAACTATCTGTTGAACGAACATACAGTCGGTAACAAAAGTGTCCGAACACTAGCAAAGATTCCTATGTAAAAAAAGTACACTTCATACGGTTTTGTTAAATAAATCCTTGTCTAATCCTGTTCTTAGTCAGTGTAAGAACATAATTCGATAAGGATTTATTTAGCAAAACCGTATGAAGTGTACTTTTTTTACATAGGAATTTTTGCTAGTGTTCGGACACTTTTGTTACCGACTGTACGTTAAATTAAAAAGTCTTTAGAAATGTAAAGGACGGATACGCTGTATTCGTAACCGAAAATTCTGTTAGGCATATATATTGAACTTTACAGTGAATACGTGTCACCCGCTGCGCTGGAAACTGCGCAGCGTAAAGTTCAAACAAAGAGCAAAATATGCATTGCAGCTGACGGATAGAATTTTCAACATCGATACTTACATACTGCTTTTACCAGTGTAGCTGCATGCGTTCAGCAGTTAGAGTGAGAACAGACTTTTGTGAATATCCTGTAATTTGTTTATATCTTAATGAAATAATAATGAAACCTATTTCAGGCCAATATCATTACGACAACAAAAAAGTATTAAAATTAAATCATCTCTTACGAAGTTATAAGCTAACAAATTTCAACAGCAACAACGAGAAACATGGTTTGCATTGAGAACCTCTTCCTTTATGAAATCGGTTTAAAACGTCTATGTGTTAATCGATGTGACCGCTTACAATAACCATACATTGAATTTTACATTGCATAAATGTCACCCGCTACGCTACAACATATGCAATGTCGTTCAAGTGTGCACAAAATAGGAAATTGTGAACAAACAAATGCACGTTTTAAGCATTCTCTTTTTAGCAATTATGTCTAAACTATCTTTGCGTACTACATCAATGATGCTTTGCAATTTTATAATTCACTTTTTACCCCTGTCTTGAAACGTTTCCGAGATAGGATCGCTAACTCCACTCTATTCCACCAGGTTGCACTTTAGGCGGTTGAATCGCGTAGCACATGTCCACTTAACTGACTTTTTTGGGCACCCTGTATTTTTTTTTTTTTTTATCGCAAAGATCTTACAGGAACGCTAGCATGAATGTCTAAACTATCTTTTTCTACTATCGATGATACTCTTCAACTTTCTAATTCACTTTTTTCTTTAGCACCGTTTTCGCGATAGGAACACTAACTCCGCTATTTTCCACCAGGTGGCGCTGCAAGCGGTTTAACCTTGTACAGCATGGCCACTTTGCTATACTTACATACCATTTTTATCACTATAGCTGCAGCCGTTTAGCAGTTAAAAGAGTTGGGACTGATTTTTTGGGGCACCCTGTATTTTCTTTAGATCGTAAAGATATTACAATGGGACCTATTGTAGACCAAGACCTTTTCAACAAAACAAAAAGTATCAAAATCGGAGCATCCGTTCAGAAGTTATGAGCTAACAAACATAAAAAAAACATACGGTTTGAATTGAGAACCTTCCTTCTTTTTTTGAAGTCGGTTAAAAATTGAGTGACATTTTTCACAAAGGAAGTTTATAATGTTTAAGTTGTATTTCCAATTTAGATGGTGGTGATGATAGTTGTGGTATAGGGTTTAACACCGATTGTACACTCTAGGACGACAGGCCTGAATAGGATATCCAAGTGATATATATATATATATATATATATATATATATATATATATATATATGTACATTGGTACACTGGTCTCTTACTGTAGGTCACAAAACACGTGGTTATAGAGATTTTTGTTCCCACAGGAGAAAGAAATGTGTCTACTGTCCTGCTAGGTCAGAAGACCGTATAGTTAAATTTATTAATAGGAGCTATATAGAAAAGTGTTTTTAAGATTGTTTTTAGGAAAGTTTGAAATGAAAAAAATGAAAAAATAAGTAATAATAATAATAATAATTACATTTCCTTAACGGAGAAAAGTAAGTCAACGGATGTAGTGTTAAAATTTATATTTAATAAATCAGTAATGTCCGTTCAAGGTATTATAAATACGCTTTAGCTTATTATAATTATCTGGATTCAATAATATTGCTTTTAAGTTTTGTCTTATTGTTTTATTACTATTCAATTTAAAATTGCTTTTAATTAATGGACATTTTTCTAATATATAATGAAAAGGGCTACCTAATTTTTTAGATTTACAAAGTGCATTTGGTAGTTTATTGATTTCAAAGAGGAAAGTAGGAAACTACCGTGCCCTGCGATAAAATATAAAGATATTTTATTTGGGCATATGAAATTGGGATTAGCTCTTTTAAGAAAGGCGAACGTATTTCTTCCTTTATGGAAATGTTGCCACTCTCGTTGCCAATCACTAAGAATTTTTACTTTTATAGTAGATTTCATAAGATTTTAGACGAAGAATTGTTCTAAGTTTGCAGCCCCCAATATATTGGTACCATTTTTCTCCCTTTTAGCAGTGCCATTTTAGGAATAACCAGTATTAAAATAATAGAACATAGCATCAAAGTATTGTTTTCAGCTAAATTGTAACCATTTTTCTTGTGAAGTATATACAGATGAAAGAATTCCCCTTTTTTAACCACCAATATTTTCTTACAAAAATTCCTACCCTATAAAATCATAAAAATAAATGTCAAATTATGATAAAAATTTTTGTATAGAAATACTGATGGCTCTCAACTAGAAGATAATTTATTCTAAATTTTAGTACTGTTTTCGCTGACTTACATAGTGTATGTGAATAAGAATTATGAGTTTTCAAATAACATGTAACACTTTATTATTTCATATAATTATACATTATATACGGTAACAATCAATAATGAGAGAGAAAGAGAAACTTACAGGCCATAGATAAAGATTTTAAATGCTTTTAATCTGTTGTAGAAACTTATTATAACGTATCAGGACTTTTTAATCTAAAAGAAATTTGGATCTGGTAAGAGCAGATTTTGAAGATGATGAGAGGGAAATTCAAAAAAAATAAAATCTCATTATTATGATGAAGTGGGAGAAAAAAACCCTTAACCGTTAATAAAATTTCAAAGTGATAAGGCCAGTACGATGAAAGTTAGGCACTGATAATGAAAAAAAAAAAAAAAAAAATCTAGAATTTTTATGTTAAAATTAACATAATAAAATTAAATAAATAAAACTTTACTATTTTTTTATGAAAATTTTTAAACAATTAAGAAATTCTTATTAATAAATATACATATAAGTGCATAGTTAAAGAATAGTAGTACCTGATATATATAGTTTTAATAAGTTTATTACAGTCATTAATAATTATTTTTGTATCCAAATATTTATTTACATTTCAAAATTGTCAGTTTTAATATATTACTTAAGTCTTTTCCATCATTAATAGAGCTTGCCAATAATATTTCTCAAAACTTTGGTTAAAAATAATAATAATAATAATAGCAATAATAATAATAATAAGGGCTTCTTCAACCTTTTCGATGCTGTCCGTTTCGATACTGTTTATTACTTTTCTTTTCTTTCCCTTTTCTTTCAAAAAAAAAAAAAGATTTTGATGAAATTCAGGCAAAAGCAGAATTCAGTTTAGTACGAAGGAATATTAATGTTTTTTTTTTTTTTCAAATTATAACATCGCTTTCAAATTATTCAATTATATTTTCGATAAATTTTCGATTTCGATAAATGTCCAGCTATCGTAAAACTGGCGACAACGTTTTATCCGTAGATTGAGACTAATAGTCCTCCATCCTAAAAATTTCAAATCTTTCATCACTGTATTGCAAAACGCTAATAATATATTTATAATAATATTTATATGTATGGATGAATACAACCAGCAGCAAAAGTATCCAAGCACTAGAAAAAATTCCTATGTAAAAAAAGTACACTTAATACTGTTTTGTTAAACAAATCCTTGTCGAATCATGTTTTTAGACTAAGAACAGGATTCGACAAGGATTTATTTAACAAAACTGTATTAAGTGTACTTTTTTTTATATGGGAATTTTTGCTAGTGCTTGGATACTTTTGCTGCCTATTGTACACGAAAACTTTCGCCGATAACATTTGCAGTACAATTTTGACACTATTTTTAATAAGTAGCACATTTGCTTTTACGCTTTCATTTTTGCAAAATTTGAAAAGACAGTACAATCATGGTACATTATAGCATCAAGTCTATTGCAATTTGTAACGTGCATTCCTTCAAATGGTTGGTTGGTTGGGTTTTACGTCGCACTAGTGCTGCGCAGATGGGCAATTGGCGACCATTCCTTCAACTGAGGCGAAAATTCGTATTTACAGTCGGCAGCAAAATTATTCGAGCGATAACAATAATTCCTATATGTAAAAAGTACATTTAATAGTGTTTTGTTAAATAAATCCTTAGAATACCTACAGACTTATGGGACACCCTGTATAATGAAAAAACTGTATCTATGATTTGTTTAGCCTGTCCATGTATAGGTATTCTGTTAAAAAGAAAAGCCTACATTTCTCCAAAGGAAAAAAAAAATCCAAATAGCTGCAACCAGAATTTTGGTGCAATGTTTCAACATTTTAGTGATTCCATTTCAGTAGTAAGTGCACTAAAATGGTGAAAATTACCAAAATACTGGTTGTAGCCAAAATTGACTAATCCGCATCATTTTTTTTGTGAGGCATCGAATTACTCGTATTATTTTTAACAGTGTATGTATAAAAAATAAGCTGATTCATAATCGAAGGATTTAAAAGTTTTTCATTTCATAGCACAGTCTTTTAGTTTAATGTAACTTTAAAAGACTTAATGGACAATATCAGTCTCTTTAGGTTCGAGGCTAAATTATACGCAACATATAATTTCCAATTCTCCATTTCCCTATGAATTTCCGTATAAGGAAAGGGCATGTTTACAAACAAACGCTCCGTCAATCAATTTTTGCCACCCTCGAGTGGCAAAAGAGGTGGTGGAAATGCCAATGTTTTGGTGGAAATTGCCATGGTGGAAATGCCAATGTTTTGCCACTTTACCCATAATTTGACTGCGAGTGACGTCACGTGCCCTTTCCTTATAGGATACAAATATTTCCCTACAGAATACAAACGTTTCCCTATACAATATAAATATAAACATTATAATGTTGCATTTTTCCCTACAGTGGTCACATGTAAAGGGTCTTATGACGTGACTAGTATAAAGTCCATTCTTAAATCAGAGAATATAAATATATTAAGTATATAGATATGAAAGCTGAAATAAAGAATTATTTATTCTTATTTAAATTATTTTTAAGATTATAGATTCATTTTATATGTTATTCAATACAGAGACATAAAATATATATTAAATATTAAAAAGAGTACCAGCAGTAACTTGTCGTATGAAAAAGATTCAGAAAGACTGAATATTACACGAAACAAATTATATTCATATAATATTCGATAACATTGCAGATTTGTTTTAAATGAGGAGAGCTTATCATCTATACAATCACTTTTCTTTTCTTATCATACGCCAATGCAGCAAAATTTTAAATTATGCTCATGAAACAGGAGGCATTTTCATGCGGCTAAATGTTTACTCGTTTAAGCTACAAAGAGAACAATACCTTCTGGTCTGAATATAAATGAATAAGAACAGACTTTTGTGGAATTTTCCTATTGCTATGAAACTAAAGCGTTTTCCAAATTACATCCCGAAAATGTTCAGGTGCTACTGACTCATCCCGTTCTTACAACACATAATGAAATTATTATTAGGCAGCTATCTGTTCAACCAACACCTCACTCCAATAGCAGCACATTTAGTGATAAATTCGCCCATGATGCAATTTTTCACTCAAAGTTAAGTGCAAAGCTGCTAGGAGAAAATTTCCATTCTGTGACTATTATTACCGAAAATGCTTTTTGGCGCCTTGAAATCTCCTCCGTCGTCCCCGCCCCCGCACAGCCAATCACGAAGAACCTCGATCTTTGAAATGGAACGAATAAAAGGGGAGGGGGAGAAATTATTCAGATTAATTTTTCTTCGGTACCCCTTTTCATGTGACGGTAATTAGAAATCCAGATGTTGGAAAGTTGTAAGGTTTTCTGGATTGAAAGGGGATGGTTAACGGGGGATCGGGTATTTACTGAGGCAGTGCATTTCGTGAATTGTTCAGGAAAGCTTAAAAAAACTGATATTACCAACAAGTAGCAATGTATTTATTACGTCATGACATGGTTGTTATATACTAATGCGTTTTTAAAAACTTGTCACAGTTTTATTGTATTCTTCGATATCAGAAATTTTACCATAATAAAAATTTATGTGTTAATGCAATTAAAAAAAAAAAAAAAAAAAAAAAAAAAAAGATGTAATTTCATTAAAATAAAATTTGATGTAATGCAGTATTGCACTCTATTTTTTATCAAACATTGCTTGAAAAGATAAAAGTTCTTCTTGAAAATAGATGTTCCTAATTTTAGGGATTTTTTTTTTATTCAATATCTACCAAAATTTTTAAATTGTAACGTTTGCCTAGTCACTTCGAAGATTAATCGTCTTTTATGTATATTAAATATCACTTCTCAAAATTATTAGTGATTACTGAATAAAATAGCCCCTAAATTTGATAACATTGTACACACACACGCATACATTTTATAGAACTCATTTTCATTCATTAGTTTAATTGTCAAAACTAATATATATATATTTTTTTTTTTTTTTTTGTACTTTATTTTTATATTTTTTAAATGTATTTTTTATTTTTATTTCATTATTTTCTTGCCAGCCATTCTGTAAATTGGCAAGTATTATATACATATTTTTTTTTCCTTAAGTTTAACTTTTAATGAATGTAAATGTGCATAATGCCATCGAACCTCTTTAACATTATGTTCAATATTTCAAAACGATGCATAGGATTAAATTTGCATTTTATTATACTTAGTATAAAATAATATTTTTCAACTACAGTCGGTAACAAAATGTCCGAACACTAGCAAAAATTCCTATATAAAAAAGCACGCGTAATACAGTTTTGCTAAATAAATCCTTGTCGAATCTTGTTCTTAGACTGACTAACAACAGGATTCGACAACGATTTATTTAACAAAACAGTATTAAGTGTACTTTATATATATATATATATATATATATATATATATATAGAAATTTTTGGTAGTGTTCGGACACTTTTGTTACCGACTGTACGTACATTCAGTTAAAATATTTTTAAAATTTCAATAATTAAAATTCTCTATAACCAAGTATTCCACTTTTGTTACCGACTGTACGTACATTCAGTTAAAATATTTTTAAAATTTCAATAATTAAAATTCTCTATAACCAAGTATTCCATATTTTGAATACTATATTTTGTTATACAAATGTATCTTTTCAATAATTCCGATTTTCTATGGTTAAAAGGACTTCACACCGCTGAAGATTAAATATAAAAGCTTATATTTTCATTTAATATATTTAAATTGAACTATATTAGGTTTTCTTCAATAAAATATAGATTCTGGTAATAATTCTTATGGCTTTATATATATATTTTACAGATTTAAAAATCTTTAATTTGCGTTTTCTCAGTTTACATTTTTTTCTTTAATTCACCATCTTCAAAATCCTAAAACTTCTATACTGATATTTAAGAAAATACTTCATTTTGGGGGGGAATGTTTAACAGAACCGACCTGAAAGAATTAGTGGTGGGTTTTTAAATATTTTTTAAAACAAAAAAATTATAACATAACAAAAACGTTTCTTTTTTATAAAATTTTACATAGACGCAGAGTTCCCAACTTTTATAATTCATTCACGAGCATTTTTAGCCTCGGCTCTTTTTCATACCAGAAATTTTGAAAAATGATTTTCTTCTTATTTAATAGTTGTCACATATTAAAGAAAAATAATCTACAAAATTTCTGGTGTGAAAAGAAGGCGGGGCTAAAAATGCTCGTGAATAAATTATAAAAGTTGGGAACGCTGCATAGAAGTGCACTTTTATTTTATTTTATTTATTTATTTTTCGCTTCATCCCTAATTCCTTTAAAAAGGCTCTATTAAACATCCAAAGAATAATAAACCTTTTCTTAAATACCTGTATAAGTTTTCGCATTTTGAATATCGTGAATTCTTGATAAAATGCAAAGTGAGAAAACGCAATTTAAAGATTTCAAATCTGTAAGGGCCGCGGTAGCCCAGTCGGTAGAGCACCGGCCTCGTAATTGAAAGATAGCGGGTTCGGTACTCGAGCCGGCCAAAGACCGTCGTGCACACTAATGGTGGCTTGTGCACATAAAATCTGTCGTGACCGCAATATCCTCCATGTTCCCATCAAAATTTATACCTCTGGGGGTCACCGAAGTGGGAGAGCCATCCCTTCCGTGGAGGATCAAAACTGCGATGGCATGTCTCCGGACCATCTCTAGGGATGAGTCCCAAAACATCGCCAATTGCTCATCTGCGCAGCACTAGTGCGACGTAAAATCCAACCAACCAACCATCAAATCTGTTAAAAAATATATCAAAAAACAAAAAAAAATCTGTTGCTTGAATATATATTATATTGAACAAACCTAAATCAAAGTATAAGCCTTTACTTGAAAGCTTCAGTGATATCAAGTGAAAGATGAAAAGTCCCCTAAAATATAGAAATACTTGTTATGAAAAAATAGTAATAATAATATTATAGTTTTAAAAAATTAAAGAACACGATTTTATAGAAATGTGAACTAAAAAGCACAAAATATCTATCTTAGTAATAAAATGCAGGGTAAGAGAAAATCGTGTGAGTGACACACCATAATATTTACATACATTTAAATCTTTAATTAAAATAACTTAGAATTAAACAAAAACCATTTTTAAAAAAATCTCCCCTGGCTGGGATCGAACGCTAGACCTTTAGGTTCGTAGCGCGAAGCTATACCTCAACGCCACGGCGTTCACGTAGGGAAAGTCTTTTTTTTACAATATAGATTTTTTGTTTGCTCCCAGAGCGGTTACAAATATACAAACATACATACATACATACATACAGGTGAAGCTAATAAAAGCGTGTTAAAAAAAAGGGTGGCAGGTGTTGCAACTTTTGAATAACATAATGGGTTTTAATTAATTAAGTCTATTAATGTTTTTACTACCTCAGGTGAGGGACGCAGTACAATGTAAACTTCTAAAACGAATGCAGGAATGCAACACAATTCCCATTTAGGAAAGTTTTGAAAATGTTTATGCATATATATACATATATATATATATATATATATAAGCAAAATTATTACCAAGGATAAATGAAAATTAATCCCAAAACACATGAGGGCCTTCTTCAGGGGAGCTCTCCCGTGTAGGGAATGAAATATGAGAAGTCTCTGACGAAAAGTTGGCTCTCCCCCCCCCCCCCCCCACCCAGAAAAAAAAAAAAAAAAACACTTTTCTAGCTCCCAGTTTCTTATAGATGTAATCAAGACCGTACAGAAAACGAATTTAGTTAATACAAAGCATAAAAAGCAATTAAATTCATAAATAAAGTAGCAAAGTAAATACATCAAAGTAAAATACAAGAATATAAATAATACAAGAATATAATTTAGTACAAGAATATAAATAAATTCATACATGCTTGGACAAACTTGAATAGTCAGTAGAATGAGGAAAATTGAAATCCCCTCATCTTAAACATAGAGCCCGTTTCAGCTGGTAGGACTATGTTTAAGATAGGGGGATTTCAATTTTACTCATTCTACTGACTATTAAAGTTTGTGCAAGTATGTAAGTATTCATTTATGTTCTTATTTTTATTTTATTTTATATAACAGCACAATCGGTAACAAAAAATTAAACATTTCTATGCATTTTACAAAAACATTTAAAAATACTTTGTCACATGCTATTCTATCAATATTTCATAGATATTCATTGAGATATTTTATTTTATTTTATGTAATGGACTACACAATAATTTTATAAGTATTTAAATAATAATAATAAATAAAATTTTTAAAATGAGATACTGTATTTTAAATAACTTTTTAATACCTCGTCTTAAACATGAAATAGTTTCCTGTTATAAATCTACCTAAAATTAATGGATAAATTATAATAAATTGGGCTAGCTGAAGGAATTGTATGCAGTAAATTCTCGATTATTCGGTTTAGTATTATCCGTTTTGTGGATTAGCCATGGCTTTTTTGCAAAAATAAATTACGGTATATGCATTAAAATAAATAAATAAATAATTTATACAATTAGGTCTATATTTTTATGTCATAAGAAAGAACGAGGGGGGGGGGGCGGAGGAGATAAAAAATATCTAGGAAAATGAATATTATTCGTAACAGCCGAGCCACCCAATTCTGCAAATAGTAAGGAGTTAACTGTATTTTTATCTTTATTTGTATTCTGTTTTAAAAAGAAAGCAGAAAAAAAATCTATATAAATAAACGTAGAAACTTACTTAAAGTTATAAAATATATCTTTAAAATGTTTTTTATGGATTATTTATTTTTAAATCAAAGTTGCGCATTTTTTTGAAAGTTTTAAAAATAAATTAGTATCCCTGTGTTGCTTTTTCATTCATTTATTACATAAGTTGTCATTTTTTTAAAGAAAAATCGTATTTAACTGAAAGAAGAAAACCTAGAAGAAGAGAGATAATAACGTTTTATATATATACTAGCAGGCTTTGCCCGCTTCGCTGGTCATTATATTGAAATGAAGTTTCAAAATACCATATCATTAATAATAATCATAATAATAAATCATTGAAATGAGTCAAAATCTAAGTTAAAGTTCTCGATACCTTCGATAGCGATTTTCCCACTCGCCACACTTCACACAATCCCTTTATAGTGCATGTTGCATACACATACCTAGCCCACATATTAAAGAATCGGGATTCTAAGATTATTTGAAGCAAAGTTATGTTTTAAAATGTGTTTCTTAGCCCCTCCCCCCCGGCCCGCTCTTAAAGGAAAGGAGGGGGAGATTTTGCAAAATATCTTTATATTATGAGTTAGATACATATAACTGACCCACACATCGAAAATCTCCTTCATAAGATAATTTACTGCAGAGTTACACATGAATACATGTTATCCCCACCCCCGCCCGCTAAGGGGAGGTAGGGTGAGTTCCACAAAATCAATTTGTAGTGTGTGTTCAATACGCATAAGCAGTCCACGCATCAAAAATTACCATTCTAAGATAGTTTGGAACAGAGTTACACATGGAAAAATATTTTAAATCACCCCCAACCCTCAAGGGGGTGATAGCACGGAATTCCAAATAATTCCTTTGTAGTTTGTGTTGAGTACGCATAACCAATCAACCTATCAAAAAATCGCTTTCCTGAGATAATTTGGAGCAGAGTTACTCTTTAAAACGTGTTTTATACCCCCCTCCCCGCCTTTGAAGTAGGGAAGGGGAATTTTCGTAAGATCCTTTTATAATGCGTATTGTGAATGCATAAACAACTCACATGTAAAAATTAATCTTACTGAGATAATTTGAAGCAAAGTTAAGCTTGGAAACGTGTTTATCCCCCCCCCTGCCCTAAAAGGGGGGAGGGAGAAGTTTTGCAAAATCATTTATAGTGCGTGTTGGGAACGCATAAACAACCCACACATAAAATTTAATCTTACTGAGATAATTTGAAGCAAAGTTATGCTTCGAAACGTATTTATTCCCTCTCCCCCCTACCCCCAAGGGAGGAAAGGGGGCTTTCGCAAAATCCCGTAACAATGGGTGTCGGACACACGTAAATAAGCCACACACTAAAATTTGTGACCTCAGCTCTTATAGATTTCCACGGATGAATTTAGCGCTAAAAGAGGGGATCGAATTTGCCCCCCTGGTAACTCCCCCCCTCCCCCCCAATATCGAAAATCGGAAAAAATCAAAAATAAGTTTTTGGAACTATCCTCAAGAAGACTCTTGGAGATTTTCTATACATTTGGGCTATTATTGGTAGAGTTTTACTCGAAAATCCGTATTTTGCTAATTTGCCTCCGAAAATCGTTTTTACCCCTCCCCCACCCTTGAAAATCCAAAACTCAAATCGCAGAAAGTGCTTTTTTTGCACTCAAGTCTAGTCACTTTCTCTGCAATTTCTTCACCATGAAGCAATTTGGAGCCGAATTATGCTTATAAGGGGGTTTTTGCCTTTTGCTTCCCCCAGGGGGAGCTGGGGATATTTCGCAAAATCCCGCTTTAATGGGCGTCAGGGTCCTAAAATAAAAGTACTCACCAAAATTTCCGAGTCTATCTCCCATAGAATCGCCACGGCTGTTGAGTCAGTGAATCAGTGATTTTACTCTTTTATTCCCCACCACGCACCCAAAGGGGTAAAGGGGGGGGGGTTTCACAAAATTCCGTTACAATGGGTTTTGGACACACGTAAATAAGCCACACACTAAAATTTGTGACCTCAGCTCCTATAGATTTCCACGGACGAATTTAGCGCTAAAAGAGGGAGGGGGTCGAATTTGCCCCTTCGTAACTCCCCCAAAAATTGAAAATCGGAAAAATGAGTTTTTGCAAATACCTTCAAGAAGACGTTTGGCTTTTTTTTTTATATCTTTGAGCTATTACTGCTAGAATTTTACTCGAAAATTCATATATTGCTAGATTTCCCCCCGAAAATACTTTTTACCCACTCTCCCCCCCTTAAAAATCCAAAATTCCAAAATAGGAAAAATAAATTTTTTTGTACTTAAATCTAGTCTCCCCATCTGCAATTTTTTCATCGTGAAGTAATTTGGAGCAGAGTTATGCTTATAAAGGTGATTTTGCCTCCTGCGCCTCCGAAAATCATTTTCCCCCCTTTCGCCCCTTAAAAATACAAAATTCCAAAATCGCAGAAAATGATTTTTTTCGTATTCAAGTCTAGTCTCCCCATCTGCAATTTCTTCACTGTGAAGTAATTTGGAGCCGAGTTATACTTATAAATGTGTTTTTGCCTTATGCGCTTCCGAAAATCTCATTTTTGCCCCCGCCCTCCCCCCCCCCCCGAAAAATCCAAAATTCCAAAATCGCAGAAAATGATTTTTTTGTATTCAAGTCTAGTCTCCCCATCTGCAATTTCTTCACCGTGAAGTAATTTGGAGCTGAGTTATGCTTATAAAGGTGTTTTTGCCTTCTATACCTCCGAAAATCCGATTTTTACCCCTTCTCCCCCCCTAAAAAGCCAAAATTACAAAATCGCAGAAAATGATTTTTTCGTATTCAAGTCTAGTCTCCCCATCTGCAATTTCTTCACTGTGAAGTAATTTGGAGCCGAGTTATACTTATAAATGTGTTTTTGCCTTATGCGCTTCCGAAAATCTCATTTTTGCCCCCGCCCTCCCCCCCCCCCGAAAAATCCAAAATTCCAAAATCGCAGAAAATGATTTTTTTGTATTCAAGTCTAGTCTCCCCATCTGCAATTTCTTCACCGTGAAGTAATTTGGAGCCGAGTTATGCTTATAAAAGTGTTTTTTTGCCTTCTGCCCCCCCAGGGGGGAACGGGGGGTATTTTGCAAAATCCCGTCTTAGTGAGCGTCAGGGTCCTAAAACCAACCTGCTCACCAAAAATTGGGACTCTATCTCCCATACGATCGCCACAGCCGTGTTGAGTGAGTGAGTGATGAATCAGTGAGTTTACTCTTTTATATATATAGATTCGATTTAATTCAGCATGAAAAACGATTATTAGTATTCAGTATCATATCTTAAAAGAAAATAAAAATAAAAGGAGTAAAACTCATGAAAAATCAATTACATAAAATCATTGTATGAATTCTACAATATACTAAATATATGAATTTTTATTAATTTTAATTATTTCTACAAAGTTCATTTAGCGAGAAAAAACGATGCACTTCGTTATAATCCATTTTCATCAGCGAACGAAAAAAAAAAAAAAAAAAAAACACAAATATTCATTTACAGTTAAAATCTTACATTGATTTCTATTTAAATTAAATTAAATTAAATTGGGTGACATTAGACGAACTGCCCAATTTCCCGGATAATGTGTTGGTTTTATATAGTCTCTGTGAAACAATAAATAAGAAAAAAAAATCTATATTAATAAATACATAAATATTGAATTTTATAAAAAAAATATCTTTTGTTTTAATAAATTTATTTATTTTAAGATCAAAGTGACATTTTTAGAGAAATTTAGAAATCAGTTAGTGTGCATAATACTAAATTAAAGGACTGATATCTATATCAATATCTAAACTTAAAAACTTCTTCACACACTATAAAAACTTTTTTATGTCATGTGGTAATACACAATTAGTAATAATACAACAAAGTAACAATTAGTGTGCCTCTCATTTATCTATTTTTTATTCATTTACAACACAGGGTGTCATTTTAATTTATTATATATATCTATATAAAGAATTTCTAAACGAAAAAAAAAGTTCTAAAACGAGACAATATACTTCGCATTTAACTGAACACTAAGTTTATTAGTGTTCAATATTATATCTTAAAACTGAAAAAAATCGAATAAAGCTTATGTAAAATATTTTATATAAAATCATTGTATAAATTCTACAATATATTAATTTTAATGTATTGCTAACAAAATACATTTGGAGAGGAAAAAAAGAAAAAAAAAAAAAAACGAGTTTATAAAGCGGAACAAATATGCTTCGTTACCATGCAATTACATCAGCGAGCGAAAAAAAACACACAAATATTCACTTACAGTTATCAACGTAAATTGGTTTTTATTTAAATAATCCACGATTATTTTCACGATAAAACATCATAATGCAATATATTCATTCGTAAATTCTGTTAGGCAAATAAAAGAGATCAGAGTTAATATTATTCCCTGTTTCGTCTACCGAAAAGAGATGTGATTAGGCATTTTTTTAAAACAAACCAATACACAAATAAATTAATAATATGCTGGCTGAACTAGGAAAAATGAAATGAATTCTCAACAGCCGGACAAAAAGTAATGTGGAAAATAAAAAGGAAAATGTAATCATGCAAAAAAAGATTCCAATTATAAGTACAAAAAATTATGAATGTACCATTTGCATCAGCTGGCATGCGAAATTGTTTTTCTCACAAAACCACCAAAACGGTAAAAGTGATGCTTTGAAAAGTAATATAATTTTCTAATTGGGTGGCAGCACTCAGAAAGGAATCATTGGTGAAATTGAAGAAATCAGTTGCGGGATTTTTAGTTACTGGGTGAAAGAAATAATAACTGGGAGGATAGAAATTTGGGTTGGTAGTATTCTAACATTTATGCAAAGAAATATAATATTTATATTTTTTGTAAATTGCGTTGATTATGTTTGTATACATATAGCTAATGGCTCTAACAAATAATAAAACAAGTATTAATTAAAAGTATTTCAAGAAAATGTATAACTAAATATATAATATCAATAAATTAGCAGTGAATAAGTAAATTTAAAATTATGAATTTATAACTTTAACAAAATTACTAAAGGGTATGTATATGTAAATTTCTATGCTTATTTTGTGTGTGAAATTATTTTTATAACAAACACACCAAAACGGTAAAAGTGATTCTTTGAAAAGTAATATAATTTTCTAATTGGGTGGCGGCACTCACAAACAGATAATTTCTGAAATTGAATCAGTTGCATAATTTTAGTTTTTGGATGAAGGGCAAAAGAAATAATAACTGGGAGGATAGAAATTGGGGTTGATAGTATTCTAACGTTTATGGAAAGAAATATAATATATATATATATATATATATATATATATATATATATATATATATATATATATATATATATATTTGTAAATTGCGTTGATTATGTTTGTATACATATAGCTATATAATGGTTCTAAGAAATAATAAAACAAGTATTAATTAAAAGTATTCCAAGAAAATGTGTAACTAAATACATAATATCAGTAAATTAACAGTTAATAAGTAAATTTAAAATTATGAATTTATAACTTTAACAAAATTACTAAAGGCTTTCACATGTAAATTTCTATGTTAATTTTGTGCGTGAAATTGTTTTTCTAATAAACATACCAAAACGGTAAAAGTGATTCTTTGAAAAGTAATATAATTTTTTAATTGGGTGGCGGCGCTCACAAAGAGATCATTTCTGAAATTGAGGATATCAGTTGCAGAATTTTAGTTATTGGATGAAGGGCAAAAGAAATAATAACTTCGAGGATAGAAATTGTGGTTTATAGTTGTCTAAGGTTTAAGCAAAGAAATATAAAATAGTTTATTGTAAATTGCGTTGATTAAGTTTATATACATATAGCTAATGGTTCTAAAAAATATTCTTTGAAATAAGAAGTTTTGTTTCAAAAATGAAAATATCCTCATCTCATTTATAAATTATCGCATGTTTTCAAATTGATACCTGCTCACTTCATACTAATTTATTACAAATATGCTGAATTAAATGAAGTTATTTAATAGAATTTCTACGTTTTTAAATAGAAAGAGTGAAAAAAAGAGAAGTTAATTGTACTCCCTCAAATACTCAAAACTATATTTCGTGGTAGTTTTGCACGATGTCGTGAAGAATACACCAATGGAAATCTATGTTTGGGATACTGGAATTTACAATGGCAGCCACCATTTTTCAGTATGTGACACTCAAAACTGAAACAAGTTTGCTCAATTTTAAGGAACTATTTTTTTAAGTATTGGCTTATTTAACTTTAAAAAGTTTCATAATTTAAATATTTTCTTACATTCAAACTAATAACAATAATAATAATAATAATTACAGCTATGCATTTTAATTTGACTGTGACTTAAATTGAAAAAGAAAATATTATTTTTAGAAATATTTTATAAAGTCTTAAAAAATGGACCATATAAAAAAAAAGTAATTAAAATTTAAATAAATAAAAAGTAGATCATATTCATGAAACTTTTGCTTTTATACCTGATATTGCATAACCATTATATCTGAACATACATTTCCGTCTTGTTTTCACTGTGCATTACTTTCGTATTTATTTATCTGTGTAAAGAACTAAATAGTTTGTAATATTTTTCAATTTCATTGGGGGCCAGGTTCGATCCCAAGTCGCGCTTCTCGTAATAGCGTGCGTTTGGAGTTTTACGAGTGCGTAAATTACAGATTTTAGTACTTTGTTTCTATCATGCATGTTTATAATGTATATAGCTAAAACAGTTACCGTTATAAAATTTCCTATATTTTTACCAGTTATTTTTTTTCTTTAGACATAATTACAAGTTTCACCCTCAATGAAATATATTAATAAGCGAAAGTTCTAAGTTGTTTCATCCTTCATTTTACATTCCGATGGACATAAATTGGCACAAAGGTGGCTCTCGAGTTCACCCCCCGTCCCAAAAAATAATGAGGGTGGAGGGTGGGGGGAATCGCCTCAAAAAGACGCAAATATGTTTTCAACCTTCATGTACTATATTTATTGGAACTCTATTTGACAATTTGGATTTCGAGAAATTTCCTGTCTAATTTCGATTATTTTCCTCCCCCGCTTAGAAGTCAAAATTTCCAAAATATTTTTTTTTTTTTTTTTTTTTTTTTTTGTACTCAGGTCTATCTATCCATGTGCAATTTTTTCAACGTGAAGTAATTTGGAACCGGGTTCAGCTCAAAAACATGTTTTTACCTCCTGCCTCTCCAAGGGGGGAAATGGGGACATTCGAATGTCCCAAAACCAACCTTCAGACCAAAATATGTGATCTCGTCCCCAAACAATTGTCACGGTCGTTTTGTGTCAGTCAGTCAGTGACAGAGTGGGTGTACCCTTTTATATACATAGATAGCTAAAACAGCCTTCATTATAAAATTTCCCATCTGTTTACCAGTTATTTTATACCCTTCAAACATAACTGAGAATTTCACCCACAATAAAATATATTAATAAGTGGAAGTTCACAGTAGTTACATACTTCTTGTCACATCCGGATGAGCATGAATTCAGTTTAATAGAATTTAAGCATGAAAATCAAGAACCAAAATTCAAAAGTAGTTTTATTTTTGCAACTTAATTTTCTTGTTTGTAATTTTTCTATTATTATATTTTAACTTTCTGATTAATAAATGTTCATTTTTTATTTATTTATTTATTTATTTATTTATTTATTTATTTTATTTTATTTTATTTTATTTTTTATTTATTTATTTTATTATTACTATTATTATTATTATTATTCTTTTTTTGATAATAAATAAATTTACATCACATTTCTATAAATATATATATATATATATATTAAAAAGTTTAGAAATATAATTACTTGTATATATTTTCTGTTTTTCTTAATAAATTTTGAATTTTATAATAATAAATAAATTATTGATACGACTAATTTAATAATAACAATAAATAAAACAGTCGTCATTATAAAATTTCCCATCTGCTTACCACTTATTTTTCCCCTTCAGACATAACTACGAATTTCGCCACAAAAAAAACTATTTTCGTTATTACGAATACCCCTATTTTCGTTACTACGAATTCCCCCCCCCCCCACCAAAAAAAAAAAAACTATACCACGTAACTATAAAACGTACTATAACTATAAAACTATAAAACGTACCACGAATTTCGCCCCTAAAAAATGTCGAATTTCGTTACTATTTCGTTACTACGAATTTCGATCTACAATTTTCGTTACTACGAATACCCCTATTTTCGTTACTACGAATTTCGTTACTACAAATACCCCTATTATCGTTACTACGAATTTCGCCCCCCCCTTCCAAAAAATAAATAAATAAAAAATTTAGAAATATAATTGCTCCTATATATTATCTGTTTTCTTTATGAATTTTGAATTGTATAATAATACCTAAATTATTGGTACGACAATTTTTCCATCTAGCAAGTTAATAATTTCAATGGCTAAAACAGTCGTCATTATAAAATTCCCCATCTGTTTACCACTTTATTTTTTCCCCTTTCAGACACAACTACGAATTTCGCCCACAATAAAATCCATTAATAAGCGAAAGTTCTCAGCGGTTCCATCCTTCATGTCACATCCCGATGGGCACGAATCCGTTTTAGTGGAAATTAAGCACGAAAATCGGGAATCAAAGATGAACATTTCCCTACAGGGCGGGAAGGTTAAAAGACGAGGGAATAAAGTAGAATATCATAGCAAGTTTATTCCTAAATAGCGCAATTAAAGTACATTTTGGCTAACAATTGCTGCTTTTCCACAGGTCTGCACGCGATACAGGTGTGTGTGCCTAGAATTCATGAGAGGGAAGGGGTGCTTGTGCGCTCTTTTGTTAATGCAACTTCGGGAATTCTTATGTGGCTGCGTGTTCTAATTGAGTCAAAATTTTGAAATAAAATTATTAAGGAAGAGGCTGCAGGAAGCTGAGCAATCAGAAAATTACTCAGGGAATAGATTACGGATCCGAAGGATAACGTCGGGAAATTATTTCTCCTGTTACATAGGTTACATTGTTATATTTATTTTTCATGACAGGGAAATTATGGAAAAACGGAAAAGTAATCAAGTTCAAAGCATAAGCTACATCTTCTGGGAGGTAAAAGTTATTTACTTACCGTAAATGTTCTTTTAAATTAAGATGATTTTTTTTTTTTTTTTTTTTTTTTTTTTTTATAAAGCTGCAGAAGAAGTGTAGAATTAAATATATAAATCTTTATTGTTCTACTTTAAGTTTTATTTATTACTTAAATATCTTAAAGCGAATAACATGTCTTTAATAATAAAAATTATATTTATTATGATTTTATAATGAATTAAAAAACTTGCATATTCAACTTGTAATAGGGAAAGCAAGATTTTAAAAGATTTAAAGTTATGCCTGTAATCTCACTTTGATTTTATATTTAAAACAAAAGAAAGAAAGAAAGAAAAGTCAAATGACAAGTTATATTGCGACAATTTTTTTGAATTTATTGTTTGCAACAGAAATCTTAAAAGTAAAGTTATATATATACATATTTTAAACAAAATGTATTATAAATCATATATAATATTTCTGATTCTTTTACACTCCCTCCGTAGAGGATCAAAATTGTGGTGACACGTCGAAGGACCATTCCTTGGAGTAAGTCGCAGACCGTCGCCGATTGTCCACAGTGCAGCACTAGAGCGATTTAAAACCCACTCAACTGTTCAATCTGATTATTTCACTTTTAGACTTCTGACTTTCAGATTTGAGAGGACGTAATTAAAATTTCATAATTTCCGTTATCTTTTAACATTTTCCACCAGAAATGAAAAATATTTATGAGTTCTATTTATCCATTTTCCTGTTCATTTTTCTGTCTGTTCTCTCTAATTTCCGCAACTAATTAAAATCCCCTGAAACTGATGTAAAGTAACTGCAGTGGACATTTTAAGGTCACTTACTGGAATTTTTTAGAGAACTGTTCTTAATTTCAAAGACTGCAACTATAATCAATGTTCTATACCTAATCAATTCTTTCTGTGCATGAATGTACTGCGAAAAATGCTAGCTAAAGTATTTTTATAGTTGAAAAATTCTTTTTCCAGAGAGCTAAAAATGCACCAGTCGTGGACACCACAAAACCCACTAGTGGACACCTTTTCTGCTCCATTAGTAGACACTTTTGACTTGTTTCAGAAATGGCAGAATAAAATGAAAACTAAATGAAAACGTAACCTCAGTCTTCAACTTTTGAAAAAGCCAAAGGAAAATACAATTGAAAACAGTTTTTTCGGCAACGATGAGCGAACCATTATCAGCGCATAAAGAAACGAAAGGAAAGTTCCCCTATATATAAAAAAAGGATCTGATTCTAACCTTTCTTATATTCCGAAGCACTTTCCTTTCGCTTTTTTATGCACTGATGACGGTGTTATCAATGTTACTGAAACAACTGCTTGGAATTGCATTTTACGATTGCTGTTTCTACACTTTGAAGAATTTGCCTGTGGTTATTTATCTAGCGCCAAATCATTTCTCAATAACTGAAAATATATATTTAATTAACAGGGGATATTTATTAATGCCTTAAAAGAAAGAAAAACTATACAAAATTGTATCTCAAATTAAAAACAAATTTCATCTGAAAATTTTAATGACTCTAAGAACACATTAGATGAGTCTATATCAACAACAACAACAACAAAAAATATTGAAACAACAAAACAATTTGTTAAATTAACAAAAAAATATTTGTTGATGAGAGCTCAAAAAAAATTTTTTTTTTTTTATTAAATACTTTTTGCTGTGCAACATTTTGATCCCTTCGCCAACATTGTGTGATAGTCTTATAAACACCAAAGCTAGCCAGCCTTTCTTTCATATATTTGTGAGAAATTCGCGTGTGATTTCCATAAAATGCAAATCTTTTCTCATAACTTAAAAAATAAAAAGAAACTTTTCATGAATTTATTAAAATATTCCTAACTGGTTTTAATTGGAAACAATTGATATTCCTTTCCACATATCGAATTCGACTTTATAAGGCCCTGTTTCCATTACTGATTCTCACTCTTAAAATCAAATGACCCAGTAGTGAACAAAGCAGTCCAAGTCCTCCCAATGCCATTTTCTACGGATTTTTGAATTTTTTCAACATTCTAAAATGCGGCGGTTTATGAGGTCTATGAGGAGATTTGTTACGAAAAATACTCATTAATTAATGTATTTTTTCTTTTTAATCTGTCCTTTTTTTAACGTTTTATTTTAGAGTAAAATAATGTTAAAAATGAACTAAATATATTTTTTTTTTAACTTCAAAATTAAATATTAAAAAGAAAAAAGAAAAAAGAAAAAAGAATAGTTTACAGAAAAGAAGAATTAATTTATCGGTTGTGATTTTTTTCTCTTTGCGTTGAAACAGAATAAAAATAAATAAATAAATAAATAAAAATGTTACGTTGTATAATACATTGTATAATGATTATTTCCTATTACAAATTTGCCCTTAGAATAAAGTAATATTTGGCTGCAGGAAAAGAGAGCTAGAAAAAAGCTTTAAGAGATCTGCTTTTTACATATATATATATATATAATAAAAATATATATATTATTCAAAAAGTATTGACCATAGCACTATGCGGTTTTTATTAAAATGTCCAAAAAAAAATGGGATTTTTTTTTTTTTTTTTTTTTTTTTGAGATTTGTTAGTAAACAAGTTTACATTTTCTTAATCAGGGGCTTTAATTTGGTGCTTTATTTGTAAAAATTCCTTTTTACAATGGCGCAGTACATTTAACGACCTAACTAGCACTATAAATGCTCAGTCTGATGGTTTTCATTCGTTAGAATTATCTTCAGACGTTGTACAATGTAAATTCTCATTAAAAAAAAAAAAAAAAAAAAAAAAAAAAAGCTTCAGTATTCGCAATATAGCATCATTTGATCAGACGGATCTGTTTAAAACGTGAAAGGATACTGCGAATATAGTGCAATATGTTCGTAAAAAATATAACTAATATTTTTTCCTATATATATATACATATATATATATAAGAAAAGAAAAGAAAACATGTTTTTTTGTACATTTCAATGAAAATCGCATGCAGCTACAGTCTGTATTTTTTTTAATAATGCATATATTTTTTCTTTGACTTTTGGTTCACCTTGTATATATTTCGTTTAATATTTTACTTAATATAAAGTTTTTTTTTTAATGATGGATAATAAATAGCGAATTACTGTTTTCTTTTCAGGCTGCTCCGGCTTTTTTAAGCGTAGCATCCACCGAAATCGTGTGTATACTTGCAAAGCACAGGGAGACTTAAAAGGAAAGTGTCCTATAGATAAGACACATAGAAATCAGTGCAGGGCGTGCAGGCTAAAAAAGTGTTTTGAGGCTTGCATGAACAAAGACGGTAAGTTGATTCACTTTCCCATTGCCAAATTTAGAAATTGGATATTAGGATCATTTCTGAAATTTCTGCCATGTATTTTGTAATACTCTGTTGCAGATGAAGCCAAATTTATGCAGTTAGTTTCATTTAAGACATGATCTAGTAGAACAATTTGATATTAGCAGACAAAACTATGTATCACTATTTCTTTCTTGACAAGCTGTTACAATGTAAAAAAAAAAAAAAAATATGTTGGTTATGTAGCCATCAAATATTATACCTCAGGGGATACTGGATCACGGGATTAACTCGGCCCTGTTCCGAATCAAAATTCAAGCTCTTGTTCTTTGCTGGTGCTGCTATCTTTCACCAATTACTTACTCACTTAAAAAAAAAAAAAAAAAAAAAAAAAAAGATTTAATTCACTATGTCAAGTAAAGTTTTTTTTTCCAATTGACTTGAGTTAAAAATGCAATTCTTTGAGCTAATTACTAGCTTTTTATTTAAGCGAACCTGAGCTATCGGTATTTATTGGATACTTGAGTTATTTCTATTCATTCAACCGCTTGTAAGTAGCAACCTCGCTCTCGCTGCAATGGATTTCTTCAGTAGCACGCAAGGGCAACGGGCAACACCGTTGTAAAATGATCCAGTTTATTAAAATCATTTGTATCAAAATCATTAATAAAATAAATAAATTACTCAAATACAATAAATGACTAAAGCTTGAGTCCATTATGTCAGCTCATTCAATTTACGGAATTTAACTCAAGATTAGGGCACGTTTCTTCTAAGCAAATGTGTGGAAATTTACTCAAGTTGAGTTATTTTAATTATTCCATTTTAAGAGAGTAAAATAATTCGCTCTTCCACCACTGATGGTGCCCCTGTAAAATTGAAGGTGCTCTCTTGCCGCCTTCAATCCGGGAGCTTGAGTCCATTATGTTAGCTCATTCAATTTACGGAATTTAACTCAAGATTTGGGCACGTTTCTTCTAAGCAAATGTGTGGAAATTTACTCAAGTTGAGTTATTTTAATTATTCCATTTTAAGAGAGTAAGATAATTCGTTCTTCCACCACTGATGGTGCCCCTGTAAAATTGAAGGTGCTCTCTTGCCGCCTTCAATCCGGGAGCTTGAGTCCATTATGTTAGCTCATTCAATTTACGGAATTTAACTCAAGATTAGGGCACGTTTCTTCTAAGCAAATGTGTGAAAATTTACTCAAGTTGAGTTATTTTAATTCTTCCATTTTAAGAAAGTAAAATAATTCGTTCTTCCACCACTGATGGTGCCCCTGTAAAAATGAAGTTGCTCTCTTGCCGCCTTCAATCCGGGTAGTTTCACTACCGCGACTCGGAGTTTCCGAGTGGCATAAGTAATAACAACAACCAACCAAAAATGGTGAAAAAAAATATGTATCATTTTTGCATAATTAAAAATGAAGACACACAAAATTATTTACTTCATGCATTTTTTTTAGCATATTAACATGATACGAGTAGCTAAACAAAGTGTGTATATTTCTGTTCATGGAATCAATGGACATTGAAGAACATAGCAACAAACATTGCGCAGGGGCTAATGCGACGTTAAACTCAACCAACCAAACCATACCAGCAAAATAACCAGCGTGATTTGATTTGACACATAACTTTAAAACTTGTAGTTAATATGATTGTTTTCAAATGACCCTTAATAATTTTTAATACTAACAGGGCAAAATTTTATTATAAATCAGTTTCTACAGAACAGATAGCAAAGGATAGAATAACACCATGAAGAAACTCAAACGTAACAATAAGGTAAGTATTGGTGTCAAAAGCTTCATGTGTGAATCTTCGAAACAAACTACGAAACATCAATGCGACCACTGCGTTGCAAAACACACTCCAAATTTGGTGCATCCAGAGAATAAAAAAATTCAAAGATGGTGCAATATACATGTAATCAAGAATTTGGAGATGTAAGAATTCTCTAATTTTTACGTTTGATTCAAATAATGTAAATTATATACTATTAAAACTGTAAATGAACGTTGTTTGCATTAACATAAAATTAAGTTTTCATTTAATAACAGGAGACTTGGCGTTGGAATATTAAAACCCGAATAAACTACTACGTCAGAAACGCCAAAAGAAAAATATTTGCGATGCATATAGCTGTTTCGGTAGCCTTAAGCGTACCGTTTTCAGTGCAAAAGGAATTCTGAAACTGGAGAAGTACTCGAATATATAGGAGAGGGACCGAATTTAGTTCAACCAATAGTATTACGGGAAAGGTGGAGTGTGTGGCCAATAGTAATTTAGGAATGTTAGCCGTGTAAACAGTAGAAAAATTAAGAAAATGTGGACTGAATGTAAAATTTTCAACAATCAGACAAATAGGGAACAGCGAAATCACAATTTACAAGGTTTTTAAAATTTTTATAAATATGAAAAGCTTCAAAGAAATCGAGTTCATGAAGGGATTTAGGTCTGCAAATTATTTTAGCTGAATTAAATTTAAAATTATGATTTTCCTCCCAGCAATGTTTAAAAATAGCCGATTTATTGGTTTCTTGTTTGCGGACGTAATTCCTATGTTCTTTTAGACGAAATTTAAGACTGCGTTTAGTTTGGCCAATATATGATAACCCCACTGACAGGAAATACTATAAATGCCCCAAGAATTATGCATATCAATGAGATCTTTTAACTGAGAAAAGGTGGATTTATTGGAAGGCGAAAATATTATTTTAAAATCATATTGTTTGAGAATTTTAGCTATGGTTTGACTGGATATAGGAAAATAGGGTAAAACAATACTGATATTAGAAAAGACTGATTTAGTAGACGAAATACGAGGGAGTTGTAATTTTTGGATGGCTTTATTTATAATGGAAGTGTCATAACCTCTGTCAGTTGCAATGGCTTTCAGGTATTTAATTTCAGATTTTAATAAAATAGGATTTGAACAAATATTAAGGGCACAGTTTACAAAAGTATAGAAAGCAGCCATTTTTTGGTTAGGTGGGTGACATGAACGCGCATGAGGAGGAAGGGAGACTGCAAAATTTTTACGATAGACGGTGGTTGAAAATCCATTTACAGTGCGAGAGACGAGGGTATCAAGAAATGGAAGGGAGCCATTATTTTCTATTTCATATGTAAACTGGATATTACTGCCAATGGAATTTAAAGTTTCTAAGACATGGTCAATATTGTGACGAGATTTGTCGATAAGCGTGAAGTTGTCAACGTAGCGTGTCCAAAAAGGAAAAGATATTTTCTTAAAAAGCTTGCTTTCGAAATAGTGCATATAAATATCTGCGAGAATTGGGGAGAGAGGTGAACCCATGGCTAAACTTTCAGACTGACGATAGAATTTATTTTGGAATAAAAAAGCGGTTTGTGATAAACAAATGCGGGTAAGAGAAATTAATTCTTGTATTTCAAAAGATGTGAAATGAAATTCTTTTAATCTATGTTCGAGACAGCAGAGGGCGCCACGCATTGGAACATTAGTGAAAAGAGATTTTACATCAAAAGAAACCATAGTGAGATTAGTGTGAGGGCAGTTTTGAATATTTTTTGGAAATTTTATGGAATTCTTAACAGTATAGCTATTAGCAGCAAGAAGGGGAGCAAAAATTGTGGTGAGAAATTTAACTAAATTATAAGAAGCTCTACCGATATTAGAGACTATGGGACGAAATGGAATATTGGGTTTGTGAACTTTCGGTAAAGCATAAAATCTGGCACAATTAGCAATAGAAGGGATAAGGTGAGATTTAGTCGAGTCCAATAACAAGGGGCAAGATTTTATAGCAGATTTGATTTTATTTAATTCTAGAGGAGAGGGGTCACGGGGCAGAGGAATATATGGACCATCATTAATTAGTTCGGTAATACTTTCGATGTTTTTTTTTTTTTTTTTTTTTTTTTGATAAAGGTGGTCAGATCGTTGCTTTGGATAAACACTGTCATATCATTGGGCATTCATTGAATCAAAATAAAAATGTGAGTAAAACCCCTTATAGTTTAGCTTTTACTTTGAGAGAACTGAAATTCTGTTCATTCTATCTCTCATAACTTTTTGAATTTACACGATATTTCTTTGCGGTTTTCAAATATTCTTATAACATATAATAAGCGGAATATATTGTACCCTCGATGACGATAGCTTCAGAGCCCAAACCCAAGCACCTACCTGCTCTTCAATGACTTTTTCTAGTCAGTTTTGGCTTTTTGCTTCTTCCGGTATTAGACTTTTTTTTTTTTTTTTTTTACACACTTAACATTGTGAGTGTTTTTCGTTTTCATCCCACGCTTTTTCGATGGATTTTTAGCAATTGTTTTCCTCAACAATAGTGAAGAACAATAGCCACCACACTTTAGAATGTAAAAATCAATAGAAATTCATAGAAAAAGCATGGAATGAGGGAAATGACTCGGGTTGAAGCTCTGAAGCTATCGTCGAGGGTTTAATACGTCTCGCTTTTTATGTGACTATTGTCTAGGGAATTGTTGAGGAAATTGAACTCTATAATGTGACTATATGTATAAAATTATTGCCTAAATACGTTGCTCAATACTTTTGACTACTAAATTATGCAAATGAAATTTTTATAAAGCTTGCGCATGTGTGGTTAAAAATTTTTTGAGTACAAATGCTCATATTTCGTAAGATATTTAACATTTTTACATTCTGATTGAAGTATGCTGTATCTAATGTAGAATGCCAAATTTTCTAAAAATGTCTTTGCACTGGGTCTAATACCCTATGTTCTATAATATATATATTTTTTTCAATTTAAAGGCAAATAAAAAGTCATACCTCCATGAATTTATGCGGTAACCTCATAAAAACGTATGCCGATAATAAGAAGAATCCTCATAATCGCATGCTACAACCAAAACGCATTTAAATCATTACTTTTTGCAGAGTGATCCAAATCATTTTGACTTTAAATTTTTACTGGTCACCTTTTCCTCTTCAGGACACAAATTTTGCCGAAATATATGAGGTATAATATGGTCTTTACACTACAAAAGTTTCAAGATGATTCCTAAAGAACTTTTCTAGATATTTGACAAAGCGTTTAAATTCGAAAATGTGCAAATACTTATTGGTTGATAGTGTAGGTATCTAAACATAAATGAAATTCCTGGAAGAGGATCGCTTCTTTTAATAGTGTTGGTGTAGTTATGGAAATTTTTGGATAGTGTTAGACCAGATAGATCCTTCCGGAAAATTCCAGAACTCAGCTCCTATTAAACATAGAAATTAGGGCTTAATTAAGATTTTCATCAAATTTTGTCTCATGGTCGTAAAAATCGTCGTCAAGTCACAAAATGTTTCGCCATGGCCAACCTTTGTGAAAGATTTGTTTACATTGTTACTCTAAATCTACATTTCCTCTTAACTTTCTACAATACTTCTCATGCAAAGAAGAGCTTTAATCCATCTCCAAACTATAAAAAATCTCAGTTTCTATGATTCTGTAAATAAAATAATGAACCTTTTTAATGTATAAGGTATTTTCTTGTGTATAACTAAAACAATTTATAGAGAGGCAATGGAATTCATCTTTAAATTAATAATGGTTAAAAAAAAAAGAGTCAGAAACAAAATTAATGCATTTACGAATAATATTTAGATCGCATATGTTTCAATACACATATACACATGAATATATATGTATACACACACACTGAAAAGTATTTCTGTAAAATTGTTACATTTTTTTAACATAAACGCAGTACAGGTTGCTGCAAAATTTTACAGCTACACTGGTAAAAATGGTTTCTCAAAAATGAGCAAAATTGTCTCAAAATAGCTCCAAAATAATATATACTTAACTTTGATTATCCCATGTACTCATTTTTGAGTACATTGACATGCTCACAAATCGGGTTGGCCACTAAGAATCCAATATCCCCATTTTTGATCATGTCAATATACTCAAAAATGTGTACATGTGTATTCAAATTTAAGTATATGTTGTTTTGAAGCTATTTTGAGACAATCTTGCTCATTTTTGAGAAACCATTTTTAACAGTGTAGTTACGTAAAAACATTTAAATATGGCATACTCACAGATACGACAAGACATATAGAACACTGAAGCTAAAAAGTTAATTTAAGTGATAGTAAGTAGCACTACTAGGTGAAACAAAGGGGAATTAAAAACTTCTATATGTTGTGTTTGTATGTATAGTTTGTAACAAACAGCATCTTTAATTTGAGCCTTAATATTTTTAGATTTCACTAGTGGTAATAGTGGTAATAAACAAAGTAATTCTTTTCCCTCATTTTTAAAAAAAATATTGTATTGATAAAAACATATTTAAAGGATTCAGAAACTTTTTTTTTTCCTTATAAAATTTAATTAATCTTCATAATGCTTAACAATATATTTAAAAGCGCATTCTTGCTCTACCACAAACAAGAAATACAAATTGTCGTTGTTCTTGTTTTCTATTATCATTAAATATTTGCCATTTATTGTCTTAAGTTATAATACAAAAAGCATTTAAAATTTGCACATATTTTGGGTGTATGTATATTTTCAAAATGTACAGGTTTAATATTTAGTACTTCTTTTGTTTATTTGTTTTGTTGTTGTTGTTGTTGATAAACAAGTATCGCTTTTTGTACGAATTTGTAAATAGTAACAAAGCTCAAGTGATACCAAAGAAACAAAAAATTGTAGATGCAATAAAAATAAGACGATCGATTTCGAAACTTGAAAAGGTCAAGAAGCTTACAGTCACTGTTCATAGGGTCACTATAGACTCATTTTGGTTACCATGGAACTTATGGAAGTGTCTTATCTGTCTATGTATGTAATCTGTGGGTGTATTTCACATTGCGCTTCAAATGTGTTGCGAAAATTTACCCGAGTTACTTTGGTCATTAGCCAATTACCGCCGATTATACCTTATCTATTATTTTAACGCAAAGAATGAACGAACTTCGAAAAGCCGGCCGTCCAGTTAATTAAGAGCTAACTTTTAAAATAGAAGAATATGAGTTTGAATCTCAGTTAAGACATGTATGTTTCCTCATATCCATCATGAAAATAAAAATAGGTGGATGGAATTATTCAAAACAACATTTCAGATAGCTATAAAGCTATGTATAAAATATATAATTAATTATTTTTATTATTTTCGGTTGGTTGGTTGATTGGCTGATTGCGTTTTACGTCGCACTAGGGCTGCTCAATGGGCAATTTAATTATTTCCGGTTTCATGCTTGTTCTTTCACTGTAAACTGTAAAAATTACAGCAGGCGGGAGAAAAAATTACATCAAATTTATTTTACAGTACACTGAATTATAATAAACTGCAAAAATTTTTACAGCGTGTGTACATATATGTATTTATGTAAGAATAATAATTATAACTGATCGTTATAATGATCAAACATCAGAAAGGAAAATTAGAATTAATCAATAAACTATTACGTATACATAGAAGTAAACCTAATAGAAAGCAAAAGACAATAAGAATGTCATGAGTTGTGTCCTAGATATTGATAGATGAGATCACACATAACAAATATGAACAAAGTATAAAAAGAGGGGGGGGGGGGGAATAACAACTAAAAGAAGTAAGTTAATCCAGTTTGGCGAGCGCCCAACTTTCCCCAGATCCTCTGCAAGACCATATGATAGCAAAGAAATAAGCTAAAAATATAAAATGAAGATAGTAATTACTTCAAATTAAAATAAATAAATAAATAAATAAATAAAAATAAGCAATCAAACATTACCACTGAATGTAAAGTTCTTGAAAATTTTAATTAACTAACATGATAATTATACGACCAAAATGTTGAAAACACTGATATTTCGGTTCAAAATGAGATTTGAGACTATCTACGTGTTGCATAATTTTCATTAAAGCAATAATTGTGTTAGGTAATATTTAATATTATTTATAGATTACTATCATCTTAAGTTCCTTCGTAAATAACCTTACTTATACATTACTTTCTTTGAATGACAAATTAATATCTTCACACTGGTCAAACAATATTTACCTTTCAAACTACTGTTGCATTATTTTGTGGGACAAAGTCCAGTTCAAACATAAGCTAGACACGTGTTGAAATCGTTATATTTTCTCCAAAACCTTTCCTCGAAAAGGTATAATGCATCGGACTTAGTGATCGAGAACACCCTTTTATGTAAGCAAACACAGATGTAATGTGAGGTACTTACGGTGGCTTAACTCCTCTGCTGTCTGATAGAGGAAGCAAAGGAAATTCTTTGGAATGTGATGAAATGGACTCCTATGATTTTTTTTTTCTCTTAACATTAATTTACTTTTAAGCCACTTGATGTTTTGAAGTATGACGTGTGAGATTAAGTATAAGTTAGTTTCGTGTAATATCTAACGTGAAATGATTTTTCAGGATCGTAGATTTATTGAATACTTTTTCCTCTGTATAAAGTTAAGAGAATTTGTTTTTCTCCTCAGTAAAACTTATGAGAGAGATTAGAAGTTAGCTTTGTGAACTATCTGAAGTGAAATTATTTTTCATTATCGTTTGTTTATATTTTTTATTTATCATTTTAATAGTAATATTTTGTCTTTTATACATTATTTTGACTTTGTCGGCACTTATAAATTAATTTAAGAATGAAGACACTTTAATGAAAAATATTGCACAGAATAATTAAAAGTTTAGTTTCTGCTCATTTTTTTTTCTTGTAAGCGAATTAACTACTTTTGTGTACTGTGTCTGTATATCGATGCGATATGAATATGTTGTATTTTGGATCGACTAGGCAAATAATGTAATAATAATGATGATAATAATAATAATAATAATAATATATATACATATATGAATATATTTAATTTATTACAGCATTATTTGACTGGAGATGTATTCATTACTTATTTGTATGGGAGGGGAGAGGGGATCTGCTGCTTCTCATTAAAATTTTAGTCAAATTATGAGTATAATATTTAATATCATTTGGGATATCCCTCACTGAGAAAAAAAATATATACCGCCTTCCTCTAGAATGAATAAGTGGCCATTTTCTAAATTCCTTAACTAGAAATATAGATTTCCGAGCTATGCGCATAATTAATCCGAAAACTGTAAGTGTTTCAACGAGTTTTTTTTTTTTTTTTTTTTTTTTTTCCGGAACTATTAAAGTAAAAAGCACGCTCTAAAAATTTAACTACAAATATGAATTTGTATTTCAACAATGTTGAGTGAATCTATATTCAAAGCAAAAGTTTAAAAACATTCTCTTCTAAACGATATATAATTTGAAAAATATTTTGTTTAAATGTTTCTGTATATCTATATTCAAAAGCAATAAAACACTTTGTTCATTGCTATAATAAATAATTTTGTAAATTTTTAATCAGTTTGCTTCAACTTAATATATATAAAATGAAGATACTGTATTGGTTTTTTCATTTTATATTATAGAGAAAAAATGATATAAATTTTCAGAGCTGTAATTTTAAAAAATGTACTTATCGCGATTGTGGTGTTTTCGCATGTCTAAAAATAGATTATTATTTTGTGTTGAAAGATCTCGTACGATCTCATCATACCTCTCCATTTCTGCTGTGTATTCAAGAATTGAAGTACGAAGTCTAATTTAAACTTAACAGAAATAGTTTAATTAAAGCTCTTAAAGGGGAAAGAATGGGACTACTTCTCTAGACATGTAATAAAATAATAAATGACCTATATCATCGCTTAATTATAAAATAATAAATGGCTTCATATTACTTATAAATCTGCGTCGACGTATCTGCGTCATACTTTGCTGCGCTCCTCGATAATGTACAGTCGGTAGCAAAAGCATCCGAGCACTACCAAACATTCCTATGTAAAAAAAGTACACTTTATACTGTTATGTTAAATAAATCCTTTCCGAATCATGTCCTCAGTCAATCTAAGAACATGATTCGACGAGGATTTATTTAACAAAACAGTAATAAGTGTACTTTTTTACATAGGAATTTTTGCTAGTGCTCGTATACTTTTGCTGCCGACAGTTCTTCATGTATGTTAAACTCTAAGGGAATCTTGAAAGGGGCTGCACTCAGCGAAAACCCCTTGATCTGCAATTCTTGAATCAAACTGAACTGGTGGAACTGATAGAACAACGAGTACAATTTTATCATACTTTTTATACAATGGAGAATGAATTTACATTTGTACGCAAGCTAATTTCCGACAAAGTTATGGGGCCGCGGTAGCCCAGTCGGTAGAGAGCCGGCCTCGTAATTGGAAGATTGCGGGTTCGGTACTCGAGCCGGCAAAAGACCGTCGTGTACACTAATTGTGGCAGGTGCACGTAAAATCGGCCGTGGCCGCAATGTCCTCTATGTTCCCATCATTAATTACACCTCTGGGGGTCACCGAAGTGGGAGAGCCATCTCTTCCGTGGAGGATCAAAATTGTGATGGCATGTCTCCGGACCACCTCTAGGGGTGTGTCCCAGACCGTCGCCAATTGTCCATCTGCGCAGCACTAGTGCTACGTAAAACCCAACTATCCATCCATCCATCCGAAAAATTTATGCAAAGCTAATTCATTGCTAAAGTACAAGCTTTTGCTTTCAAACCTGCAATTATTGGCTATACTTCGTAGAGTACATTTATAATCACAGTAAAGACTACTAACTTGACTACTTTGCAACTTCCGCTTTGTGAACTTCTTATGAAAACTCATTGAACCTTCATAATTTATGTATGCATATGTACATGTAAGCATAAATGCTTAAGAAAATATATATTAAGCTGCGGGCTTTACTTAGTTTAAGCATTTTCAAAGAAAAATGTAGAAAACTGCTATCTTATCAACAAACAAAATAAATAATTTGTAAACTTTCTTCTTTCATCTTACATCAAAAATCTTCAAAGATTATCTTCCAAAATATTTTAATTTATATAATAATAAAATATATAATTTCTCTAACATATCTTTTGACTTTTTTTTTTACTCATTCTACGTATATGAATTGCAGTAGTAAAATATCATATTAAAAGTTTTTACATGTACATCCGACTGAATTTTTCCATCAAACAGAAATATAAGGATATGAACAAAACTAATTAATTTTATTTCTGAGAAATTACAATCACTTTCTATTTATAAAAATACTCTAAAATTGAAAATATAATTTTTTGAAATGACATTAAGCCCACATATTCATTCTTCCAAAGTCTTCCTGCCGCAAAAATAAATCCAGATACCCATCTCCCAATAAAAATAATGAGCAATAAAAAAAGAAGAAAAATAAAAGATGGAAAAAAAGCTCATTCTGTAATCCCTCCTTCCCCTCCTTAAACAAACTCTGACATTTTCACTCAACCCTTTTTGTACAAAGTTAGGAAAACATACCCCAGAGGGATTACTTATACCGACCAATCATTTCGTTTTCAGTTACGGTTACAAAATGATCTTTAAGAGACAGGCATTAAAAGCTTGAATCCAATTTGTATAGAATTTTCTCTTTTGCATAGTTGTAATTGAATTTAAATTCTAAAGTTTTTTAGGTTTTAAAAACATCATCATTTTGTGTTGTTTTTGATGAATTCAGTAAAAGTTGAAGCAATTGTTTTAGAATTAATGATTTTAAAGGTCTCTTTCGATTTTCTTTAGAAAAATATTTCAAGGCTTTTATCTTATGCTTTTGATTATAGAATAGTTTCAGAAATGAAAATGGCAATGCATATTCTCACACATTTTATGAAAGGGAGAATCTTTTATTGTTTTTGTTCTTATGGAGAAATTAATATCAACATATATTGCTTCGAGCTTTTTTCTTTTACACAGGTATGTAATCAAACGCAAAGTCATTTTAAAAATCATATTTATCGGAAAAGATATTTCTTGTTGATTTGAAAAAGAATGGAATTTAATAGCATCGAGAATTAATATTGAAACTTTTGAAAAATATAAGCTCATTTTTTAGTATTACAAGGGTATTTATTGACGAATTTATTCGATTGTTTGAGAGAAAATTTAACTTAGAATTTGAAGAGAAAAAAAAAAAGGAAAGAAAAATTTATTTGCAAATAATGGGGAACATTTGCTGTTCAAATGTTCTTATAAAATTTTCTGAGTATCTAATTGTTTTTAATTTTTCACCTAATTTATTGATATTTGTTTATATTTTTTTTTTTTTGCTTATTACTATGTCTTTATTAACTTCTATTCTTGTTTGTTTATTTGTTTGTCCGGTACAAATCATGCAATCTATTTTTAACTAACTTCCCTACTAGATAGACATTTGAAACTTTCACAGTAGCTCAGAACCCGGTGACAACACAATGCTTGTACTTCGAAGTCCGATTTTCGAATTTTTGATTAGTTTTCTTATAATTAATTAAAATATTAAAATAATAACATCCTAATAGCGTTAAAATAGCCATTAAAATATTAGCTATAACTTAATTGTTGCCAAAAAAATTACGAGTTCATTTTCTTTCGAGATAAAAATAAATACATTTAACTAAACATGAACGTTAAAAAATTATAAAAAGTTAAATTATGCATCTCACAAAAATTGACGTCATTATCACTTTAAAAATTTTATGCACATTGATAAGAGCTCTATGATTCATCAGAAAATTTAAAACATGGTATATAAAAAGTTTTTTTTTTTTTTTTTTTTTTTTTTTTAATCTTATAATTATTTTTATATAGAAGCCCCTTAGCTGTCAAGTGGTGTAAGTGCAAAATTTACGAAATTGAGTTAGATGTACAATATTGTTCCTCGAGGGGTGCTCTATTCATATGCCAAGTGCAGTAAGCCCTAGTTTATATTTTTGCCACTGAGAGTAGCACATTGTTTGTCAACTGAATGAAACTGCTGCGCAATTTGGGAACTAGTGGTGTAAGGCCGTACTCGCGGTAAATTTTGGACTTACACCACTTGAAAGCTAAGGGGCTCATATGTTATGACTGACTGTAAATTTATTTCCAATTAGAAATCGATTGTAACAAATCTGTTTATTTTAAAATACAGTTTGACAAACTTCCTATATTCTCTTTACTTATTTAATATTTACTTTCCGAACACTATAGTGAGGAAAGTATTGTAATCATGTCAAAAATCCGAATTTGAGATTTTGATGTTTCTATACGTTTCGAGGTCCCCTGAGTCCGTTTTCACTATTTATGCGATGATGTATGTATGTGTGTGTGTGTATGTATGTTTGTATGTCTGTGCGTGATTGAACACGCTAGCGTCTAAACGCTTTATTCGAATAAGCTGAAAGTTGGCACGTATATTGTAAGTCACCATAGTACGAACCCTATTGATTTTGGTGAATCTAGCAGTTATAGTTTTTTTACAGGGACACCAGGAAAAATTCTTTATCATTATGGCCTATGGGGCCAAAATTTTAAAATTGCGATAGCGTCTAAACGCTTTATTAATCTGAGCAAAAAAATTGTACACGTGTTATAGGTCACAGTTTCACAAACTGTATAGATTTTGGTGAATTTAGCACTTACAGTTTTTTTACAGGGGTACAAAGAAAAATTCTTTATCATTATTGCTTATGGGACCAAATTTTTAAAAGTGCGATAGCACCTAAACGCCTTATTCAATTGAGCTGAAAATTTATATGAATATTATAAATCATTGTTGCACTAACTATAAGAATTTTGGTAAATCTAGCATTTATAGGTTTTTACAGGGACACAACGAAAAATTCTTTATCATTATGATCTATGGGCTCAAAGTTCAGTAGCGTTAAATAAAACATCGTGTAATATATGGAAAAAAATACTCAAACACTCTATTATGGTTTTCTCACTTTTGTTTGTTTTACAACTCCTCTTTCTTTACTTTATCTACAAAACTGTTAATTACTCAATGTTCGGAAAGTCGAGTGGAGTCACTCCAGATTTTTTTATTTAGAATTGTGGTTGGTGATTGTCAACAAAATAAAGAACTTAAAAAATCGTTTATGTGTTTATTATAATGGATTCGATTACCAAGAAATTATATAAAATGCTCATCAGGCTAAAAATTTTCAAACGTAAATAATTTTAAAGGTATTTTTAAGAAATAGAAATAAATTCCCAGCAAAGAAGAAATTTCTAAATACAGTTTAATAATAAGTGATTCTTAAAAAAACATAATTAATTACTTAACCAGTGCGATTTAACTAAATCTTTCGAATTTGTTGTAAAATATAATACACCGTTGAAAGAAGGAAAAAAAAAAATGGTAAGCAAGTAAAAAAGTGAAGAAAAGTACAAGGCAGTTACGCATGGTCATAAAATGGAAAATGATCGTATATTAAAACGTATTTCAAAAAATAAGATTCAAACGAATTTCTATGTGAGCCTTAATTATTTGAAACAATATAATAAAAACAAAAAATTAATTTAGCGGGAAAAACAACTATTATTTTTTTTTTGTTGTTGTTATTATTATTATTATTATTATTATTATTATTTTAACTTAGTTCGTAAATTCTGATGGTTTTCCACATTGAAAGAACTTAATTACCTTTTTCTGGTCAGAAACAAGCCAGAACCCCTGCAGTTGGCACCGGTCAGTAGGTTAATTTTCTTCCCAAGAAGGATTAAATGTCGAATTAAATTAGACTTTATTGAAAGTGATTTAAAAGATTTTCAAATTTTTACAGTAATTTGAGTCACGGCAAAAATTAATGGGTATTAATTTTTGCTGTGAGAACTTATATCTAAATAAATTATGTTTTGTATTTGAGTAACTTACGGACGCATTTACCATTAGCATCAAATTCCGGTTCAGTGCAAAAACTTGAAAATCGTCTAAAGATAGGGTGCTGCTTTGTAACAAAATTTAGTCAACTGCTTCTGCCACTTAACGACGAAGATTTTATATAGTCTTTGATTGATTATTTTCTGCTAAAAAAATCTGAAATTAACAATGTCGCTAGCTGGCAGAAGCAACGCAACAAATGCTAAAAATTTGTACCTTGACTTTATGCGTTTTTCAAGTTTTCGTGTTCAACCGGAAGTTGAAGTTATTGGTGAATACAGCCGTTAATTATCTAAAAGCTTGAGTTAGTACTCAAAATTATATGTTATTTTTTAACAGCTGTTCAACACGAAAGAGGACCTCGAAAACCAAAATTTAAAGACAGTTCCGATCCTCACAGTCCCATCAAACCTAATCACCATCATCATCCTATTCATCAACTAAGTCATCCGTTGGCTCACCATCACAGACTTTCCGTCCCTACACCGACTGCTCATCAAGCTTACAGTGCAAAACTGGCATTTGATATGTCGAAAATCCCAACTTCTCTAGCAGCTGCAGCAGCTGCATCTGAAGGAGGAGCAGCCTTGTATGGTCCTGCTGGTATGAAAGATCCTGCTGCAGCAGCTTATATAGGAGCAAGTTCAGCTGGTCTGTTGCAGATGTTACTGAACGCTGAAAAATCTCAAGAACTCATATGGAATAGCGTTAAATTAAATCCTGGAGTTGTATCTCTTTCTGGTTCGAAATTAGGATTAGAACACTCTCAGACATTTGGTGGGTTTCCTGGAGGAGGAATGCACCCATTATGTCCTCCCCAACTTCTATCTCCAACATCTGAATCTTCAACTGCTGGAGGAAGAGGGGCCGGTGGCACTACTGGTCTTCTTGGATTCAGTCCTCACGCTGCTGCCAACAGAGAGTCACTACAAGAAATTACAGCAAGACTCCTTTTTATGGTTATAAGATGGGTAAAATGTCTACCAACGTTTCAGACTCTCTCCAAAACAGATCAGGTAATAAAATAAGATTGTTTTATTTATTTATTTTTCTCATTGTAAATTTTAATGTATATAAAAAAAATATGTGTATCAGAAGTGTATTCAAATGAAATATCTATAAGTTTTTGTTAATCGAATGATGCCATTTTGCTCGGATTTCTCTTCAAAAAACCATTTCGATAAAATTTGTGTTTATTTTAGTTAAATTGGTGGAATTCGTAATGAAATAAATTTGTTATTACTTTAAATCGTTAATAACACTTATAACACCTTGCCGAATTTTAATCATTAATGTCACAAATAAATTAACGAATAGGATAAAAATAGTTTAATATAATTATTATATACTAAATTCGTAAACAATACGTAAATAATAATAAAAAGAAAAAACTATATCTGTTACAGTTATATATGGTTACTATAATTTTACATTTTTCACTTTTATTCATATATTGTAATTTATATGTGTATGCGTTCATGCGTATTTTGCACATATTATAAAGCGTGTGTTAATACTTTCACGACCGCTGACGTAGATTTACGTCATTTGAAAATCTGTAACTCTGCCAGTGGGCGTTTATTTTCCAATTTGTATGTCATTTTTTTCTTAAGAATATACACAATATTAATATTGTTACGACTAATATGCTATGGATACAAATACATTGATTAGAAAGAGTATAATTATAATGTATATCCATTTGTAATATGAATCTGAAAATAGACAATTTTGTTCTGAAATATTGTAACTGGAGAGAATAATTTCCATAGATGGACTTTACTGTCAAAAAGTCAAAAACATGCGGTCGCGAAAGTGGAAACAAGTGGAAACAGTGTCTTATTCTGAGCGGGATTCCTATAATATATTTCGAACATTTCTATTTTTAGTAACCTTCAACATAAAAAATCAGATTCGGTTATTGTTAAATGGAAAATGATAAATTTAAGTTTTGAGTACTACGGTGATACTGAATTACGTATTTGGTTCACAGTTAGTCATCCATGAATAACAATTAAAAACTTCTGAGTGTGATAGAATGTAAATCACGAATTGCAAATATTTCAACAGATAGAAATGCATTGTGAAGTTATCTGTTAAAAATGTTACTGAAATTACTGGTTTTGTTGAATGAAATGAATAAATCATCAATTTGTTACTCACATTATATCTGCTTTAATTAAAATAAATTTACGACTTAAATAATATTGGTAATTTTTTGATTCGGTTTGATTGACCACAACATTTTAAAATGAAAAAAAAAAAAAAAAAAAAAACGGGAGGGGGGGGGGATTACAAATCCATAGAAAATAACATGGCGGTGAAAACAAAAAATTCAAAATCACTAGTGTATAAAAATAAAATAACACCCACGAAAGAATAATGTGAAATTTAACAAAAAAAAAGAAACCGAACCTCGGGAAGGGTGGGCATAGGGGACTTGGTTCATATTTAATGTAACTTTGAATTCCATATCCCGAAATATATTGAACATATATATATATATATATATATATATGTATATATATATATAATTTCCATTAGCCATAAAATGTAATTTATACCTAATCAAAAATAATTTTTCATCTTTAAGTTACCCTTTTTTTTTTTACTTATTTAAGCTCTTTACCCTTTATATAATGTATTCTACTTTTCTTTTTTTTTTTTTTTTTTTTTTTTTTTTTCAAATACATAAAAGCTACGAAAAAAAAAATATGCTATATATCAAAATAATATTTAAAAATATTAAACGCTACGGATTTGTTTCATTAATATTTAATTTCTTTCTTTCTTTTTTTTTTTTTTTTTTTTACTTCTTTGCTTCCTTTATTTCTGCATTAAAATGCATAAGACGCAAACAATGGAAATTAATTAATTAACGTGTTTGCATTAGTGCATATGTTTTTTAATTAGTCACAAGACAATGCAAATTATCTGATCCTTAAAATCCCATTTTGATACGTACCAGCATTTGTTTTACAGCTCTTAACTTGCTCTAAGCATACATACGGCCCCCAGTTCTCTGGGAGCTCGTTTTTATCTTTTTAACACTGTTATCTTTTTAACACTTTTTTTTTTTTCATTTCTTGAAGAAATTAATTAGTATCAAAAAAAGCTCTTTGCAAAAGTGAAAGCTCTTTTTTTTTCGCTCTTCATTAAAAAAAAAAAAAAAAAACTAACATTTTATAAAAATGTACAGTGTCTTCAATAAAAAAAAAAATGTCATTTGAAATTTGGGTAGAGGCTGTTTTTTTTTTTTTTTTTGTTTCTTTTTTTTTCTTTTAAGTTGAATAACATACTGTGGATTAAGAATTTTTCTGTGCTCTCTCTCAAAAAGGATTAGTTTTTGTGGGTGATACTTATTCCATGTTTTTCAAGTGTCTCTTACATTGCATTTTTTTTCGTGTAAACTCACAGTTCTATAAAAAAAAAAAAAAAAAATCTGTCGTACTCTGAGTTAATTTTGAAGCGTTTGAGAAAGATTAAAGTTTGTGTGAGTTTACAGATAAAAAAAAAAAAACAAATGTTTTTCTTTTTAAATATGTTTTTTTGTTTGTCACGGAGAGATTTGTATGAATGCATTAAAATGCATATTTGTAGAGTGAATTTTTAACGAGATTAACGAGATTGCTCTTATTTTGAAATAATTGATTAAAGTACAACAATGTTCTGCATTTTCTGATTTCGTACAACGTGTAAATTTTTCAGAATTAAGTATTAAACCTATTCTTACTTCTCTTCTTGCATAAGCCGTGATATTTAAGCCTATTTAAATATCGTTGCAACATGTAATAAATACAGGGTTGGATGTTTCATGTAGGTAATGTAGCATGTTATGCAAAATAATGATCCTTCTCTTTTATATTTATTTATTTATTTATTTTATTGAAGCAAATAGCTCCATTTATAATCTTCGTGCTCTTTATTACTAAATAAGAATTAAGCTTTAAAAGTAAAGTGTCAAAAAAAAAAAAAAAAAGAAAAGAAAAAAGATAAGATAAGATATGTATTTTTAAGTTGTTTAAGCTACCTTAAATTCATTTCTAATGATTTTTTTCACCCTTTATTCTTAACATTCATAGTATAAAAAAAAAAGAAAAAAAAACTATTCAGTATATTTAAATATTTTTCTGCATAAACGCCATTGTTTGTTAAGAAATCGGTTATACAGTCGGTAACAAAAGTATCCGAATACTACCAAAAATTCCTATATAAATAACCTCCTACTAGCTATAATAATATTATAGTTTTAAAAAATTAAAGAACACGCTTTTATAGAAATGTGAACTAAAAAAAGCACAAAATATCTATCTTAGTATTAAAATGCAGGGTACGAGAAAATCGTGTAAGTGACACACTATAATATTTACATACATTTAAATCTTTAATTAAAATAACTTAGAATTAAACAAAAACCATTTTTAAAAAATCTCCCCTGACTGGGATCGAACGCTGGATCTTTAAGTTCGTAGCGCGGCGCCTTACCTCAACGCCACATCGTTCACGTAGGGGAAGTATTTTTTTACAATATAAATTTTTTGTTTGCTCCCAGAGCAGTTACAAACATACATACATACAAACATACATACATACAGGTGAAGCTAATAAAAGCGTGTTAAAAAGGTACAGTTAATACTGTTTTGTTAAATAAATCCTTGTCGAATCATGTTCTTAGACTGACTAAGAACATGATTCGACAAGGATTTATTTAACGAAACAGTATTAACTCTACTTTTTTTTGCTAGTGTTCGGATTTTTGCTAGTGTTTATATTGGCTAGTGTGGATATTTTTGATACCGACTGTACGTTTCAAAATTTGAACCGCATTTCTGAAGAGCCAGAAAGTAATTTAAATTATTAGTTTAAATGCATAGTTTAAATTTTTATCCCTTTATAAATGCACTATAAAACTAATATTATAATCGTTGTCTAGTCCAGATGTTTAATTAAATTCATATAATTTCTGTACTGATAAGTATAAAGGATTTAAGTCCAAAAATGCCGATTTTGAGTTAAGTTCATAGTCAGACTCAGAAAAAAATTCCCTATCAATTGGTGTAAAGGATTTAAATCTATGACATTTAGTCTTTGAGAAAACCCATTGGTAAAAAAAATTCATGTCAGAAATTTAGCATTAATCCTTAGTATAAAATATTTAATTCAATTTTTTTCCCTTTATTAAATGAAGATTGACAATCACTGAATGGTATAAAGGGTATAAAACAACCTAATCTCTTTTTCCTAATGGATTCTTGTAATTAGATTTTAGTTAGTTTAATTTTATTTTTCGTCTCCTGAAAAATCAAGAATATGGACTTAAATCCTTTATACTTATCAGTACAGATATGTTCTCTAAAGTTCCAAAAAATTTTAGGGTCTAATGTGCTTTATTTCAAGAAATTTTTATAGCTTAAAAATTCTCGTATATTAAATATTCTAAAATTATTCTGCAATGTTAAATATTTCAATATAATCATTTATCTTAAGAATTCTGCAAAATTACAGAGAAAAACAAACAGAAATGTTAAAAAAAAATATTTCATATGTGAATTTTAATAACTAATGGAAATTTTATGAAATTTTATTTTTCCGACTGAGTAAATATAAATAGTACTGAGTAATGCCTGAGTAAATCCGACTGAGTAATGCCTGGACCGGGAGTCGAACCCCGGATCTTTGACTTACAAGGTCAAGGCTCTATCAATTGCACTATCCAGGCTGACAATCGGTCAACATTACTCACTCAGACAACCTTTAGGCAGAGACATCTGGTCTATCATTTAGATAGCTCGACAGAAATAAGCCGCAGGTAAAGGAAAACACCATTAAACAATGGGAGAAAGAAATACAATTTTTATTAAAATCACAAACAACTGATTGGAAGAAAATCATATTTAATGAAATTTTATTTTTCCGACTGAGTGAAAATAATGCCTGGACCGGGAGTCGAACCCCGGATCTTTGACTTACAAGGTCAAGGCTCTACCAATTGAGCTATCCAGGCTGACAACCGGTCAACATTACTCACTCAGACAACCTTTAGGCAGGTCTGACTCCCGGTTCGACTCCTGGTCCAGGCATTATTTTCACTCAGTCGGAAAAATAAAATTTCATTAAATATGATTTTCTTCCAATCAGTTGATTGTGATTTTAATAAAAATTAATGGAAATTTAGCTAATTATTATCAAGAATATATTTGTGAATTTTTCTAAAGCAGAAAAGTAATTTTTAATTTTTATTGAGAAATTAAGTAATAAAAATAGATACAGTCGAACTTGGACAATTCGAAATTGAAGGGACCAGAGAAAAATTCGAAATATCCAAAAATTCGAATTATATATATTATCTGTCAAAAAGAAGAGATAAATTTAAAAAATGAAACTCTATGATCATATGATCAAAGATTTAACGCATAAACTTTATATCTATGAATACTGCTACATCCCCCCCCCCCCCCCCATTAAATCCATATTTTTTACGAGCTTCATTATTCAACACTTTTTAAAATATAGACAGATATTTTTGATTGCTGCTTTAAGTACAACCTTTGTGTCATTAGCATATGACTTCAACCTATCAATTAATACAAAAATAGAGTCTTCTACATTAGACATGACTTTCAATTAAAAAAGACTTCGAAGTTCATGTATATGAACCATATCTTCTGATGCACTAGGTAGGGGCTTCTTTTGTATTTCGTTATCCTTCTATTGAAAGACTGTTAAAAAACCTGCAAACGTCTTTAATTTAAAACATTTGCACTCCGGGAGTGCCGACAGAAGTGAAAACGTGAACAATTACGTGTGTATTTCTTGAATCGTCAGGAAATATTTTATTATGCAGGAAATACTTTTAAATGAAGTGTTTTTTATTCATTAATATAAACTACTACTACAAAAATTATATTACAATTTCATTTAATGCGCTAACGGCAATAGAGACAGTGTCCGGAGATGAGAGAATTCGTGTACAGTCGCACCAGATTGTAAAAATGTGAGAAAAAGGGCGGCTTTGGCCTTTCTCACTGTTTTGTGAGGTCTAACTGCAACGTTTCCGGCTGCAATCTTTAAGAGACATTGTCCGGAGATGAGAGAAGTCGTGTAGAGCCGCACCAGATTGTAAAAACGTGAGAAAAATGGCGGCTTTGGCCTTTCTCACTGTTTTGTGAGGTATAACTGCAACGTTGCCGGCTGCAATCTTTAAGAGACAGTGTCCGGAGATGAGAGAAGTCGTGTAGAGCCGCACCAGATTGTAAAAACGTGAGAAAAATGGCGGCTTTGGCCTTTCTCACTGTTTTGTGAGGTCTAACTGCAACGTTTCTGGCTGCAATCTTTAAGAGACAGTGTCCGGAGATGAGAGAAGTCGTGTAGAGCCGCACCAGATTCTAAAAACATGAGAAAAATGGCGGCTTTGGCCTTTCTCTCGGTTTTGTGAGGTCTAACTGCAATAGAGACAGTGCCCGAAGATGAGAGAAGTCGTGTAGAGCCGCACCAGATTTTAAAACAATATACAGTATATAATTATTAACACTTCAAATTAGCAAGTTAATTGTATGATACATTATTTGTATCATACAAGGATGGAAAGCGTCAGCTGACGATGACATGAGTTCAATGATTTTTGTTCACCCAAAAGTTTTCACTTCAAATGGAAAGCGTCAGCTGACGATGACGCGAGTTCAAAGATTTTTGTTCATCCAAAAGTGCTCAACGCGCCTAAAGAAGTTTTCACTTCAAAAATAATTCACTTTAGCTGAGAAAAATTCCGGGAACAAATTTTACAGTAATATTTTTAAGGTAATCGTATGAAAAAATCCAATTATCCAAAATAGAATTCGAATTATCCATGATTTTTTAACGTTATTTTAATACAAAATTCAAGGGACCGAGTAAAAAATTCGAATTATCCAGAATTTCGAGTTAAACAAGTTCGAATTATTCAAGTTTCACTGTAAAAATACAGAATAAAAATTGACAATCTTAAATATTTTCGTTTAACTAAGAATTGTTGAAAATTTCCAGAGAAGCTAAATAAATATTTCAAGATTTACAGAAATTTTCCACTGTGTAATGATAATTTTTAGATGAGGTTTAAAAATTTCCCAATTCATTTTGTGATTATCGGCGTAGAATATAGAAATCAATATAACTTTTAAAAAAATTCGTTGAGGCATTAAACTACAAATTAATATAAAACTTTTAGAAATTGTTACTTAAAAGAATAGTCAAAGTAGCTTCTAATAAAAAAACAACAATTATTTTTATTCAGTTTTTTAAAAATTGTCCGTTACTGAATTCCGTTTTATAAAAATTATACATTGTTAAAATATTTTGTAAATTTGCTAAAATGTTTGTTTGTCAAGGGAGATTTGTTATTTATTTTTAGATTATTTATTTTATTAGATTATTTATTACAAGATTATTATTACAAGATTATTTATTTTATTAGATTATTTATTAGATCATTTTATTAGATTATTTATTACAAGATTATTATTACAAGATTATTTATTACAAGATTATTTATTTTTAGTTGAGAAAAAAATAAATAATCAACATTCTCAATGTTTAATTAATTTTTATTTTTTACTGTCCGAACATACATAATTTTTAATTGTTTCATTTCTCAATAAAAATAAAAATGAATATTTTTACTTCAGATAAAGTATTATCAATCACTAATAAATACCCTCAAGAAAATAATTAAAGTAATATTAGCTATTAAAAATATATAGAAAGTAGGCTATTTAACATCTAAGTTTATTTTTATTTGTAGTGTTACAAAAGGCTTAAGATAAATAATTTCCATTAATTTTTCTGTTGATTTTTTTAACAATGTAAGACGATTTAGAGGTACTGCACATTTTATATCCCTTGATCTTTCACAATCGTATGTATTTTATTTAAGGAATTTTCTTTATAACTTTCTTAGTATTTTTCTGGAACTTTTATTTACGTGTAGATATGAAGGATTGTTATTATTATTCTGTTGTATTAAAAAGTATATACTTAATGGATGAGTTATACAAATTTGAATGTTAGCAGAGCTTTTTACATTGTTTTATTATTATTGTTATATTCATTTGAGTAAAATATTTTGAGATATTGGATATAAACTCAATATTAAATTTTTAAATGACACATAATATATATATATATATATATAGAAGTATATACTTATATATATATATATATATATATAAGTATGAAAATAAAGAATTTAAAATAAGAGTTACTTAATAGCTGCAATTTTAATACACTGGGAAATATATATATACATACCGTCTTCCTCTAAAATGAATAAGTGGTCATTTTCTAAATCCCTTAACAAAAAATATAGATTTCCGAGCTATGTGCATAAGGCACGCCAATAAACTGAATAGACGAAATGATCGAGAATTTCTAGTCTACAAATTTCTAGATGGTGAAACAATATTCTAAATCTTTTGTATTGCGAGACCTTTCTAGAACTGAGTCGTAAACCAAGATTATAGTTACTGAAACCCACCTCTTGTATTCGCATTTATTTGCAGGGATTTTTAAATAAGTTTGCCCTCGAGAATATAGGCAAACACTCTAGAATTCTAATAGAGGTTTCTAGAACTCGCTTTCAAAAGGGACTAGAATTTATAAGGATGACATGGAACTATTTTTCCTAGAGCCATAATTTAGATTCTAGATGTCAGTTACAGAATTTTTTCTCAGTCATTTTCTCCTGGACGTTCGAATCAAATATCTTTTAATATTAAATATTTTCTTAACTTTAGAATTTCGCTGTCAACTGTACTCACGAGACACAATTATGATTATTTTTATATATTTCGTACAGGTCATCTTACTGGAAGAGTCATGGAAAGATCTGTATCTCCTTAATATGGCACAGTGGTCTGTAACATTAGATTTGCTCGGAACCTTGCCTAGACCTCCTCTGGCTCTCACAAGAGCTTCAGCAGCTGAACAAAAATCAGAAGAGACTGCCCATTTAGTGGACATGCACTACGTTCAAGAAGTAATGAGAAGGTTTCGGCAACTATCGCCTGATGCCACAGAGTGTAGTTGTCTAAAAGCCATTGTCTTATTTCGACCAGGTAATTTTTTACCATGTTTTTATTAACTTCGATTCTTGTTTGTTTGACCGGTACAAATCTTGCAATCTATTTTTAACTAACTTCCTTACAAGCTAGACATTTGATACTTTCACAGTAGCTCAGAACCCGGTGACAACACAATACTTCGAAGTCAGATTTTCGAATTTTCGAATAATTTTCTTTTAATTAATTAAAATATGAAAATAATAAGCTCCTAATAGCAATAAAAATAGCCATTAAAATATTAACTATAATTTAACTGTTGCCAAAAAAAAATTACAAGTTCATTTTCTTTCGACATAAAAATAAATACATTTAATTCAACGTGAACGTTAAAAAATGTTTAAAAAGTTAAATTATGCATCTCACAAAAATTGACGTCATTATCACTTAAAAAATTTTACACACATTGACAAGTACTAATTTCGCTTTTGTCACGATGCTAATATACGTTGTTCTAAAAGCAGTAATATTTTATTTTTAGAACCAATTTTTTTTCCCACTAATATTATTATTTCACTGAACTGAGTCCACGTGCTTTAACATTGCTTAAATATTACCTTTTATCCTCACATATTTTATTAATGATTCATCAGAAAATTTAAAAACATGGTATATAAAAAGTTTTTTTTTTTTTTTTTTTTTTTAATCTTATAATTATTAAATTTATAATAAATCATGCTTTGAAATAACTTAATTGGTAAATGAGAGAATGATTCAGTGTAAAATAATTTTCGTGATAAAAGGTTCTGTTTAATTTTGTTCTATCTATATGTTCGGAACTTATTAAATATATAGTTACAAATTCTGCCGTCTTTAGTACGAAGGTCAATCAAAAAGTTAGTTGCAATGCAGTTGGGAAAAAAAAAAAAAAAAAAAAAAATCTAAATTTTTTGCAAAATCTATTTTTTAACGCAATCGCCTCCTTTGCAACATTTTACAAGATGTGAGATATATTAGTTCAACTTGACACATCGTAGTCACACTCAAAGTAAGCATCATGAATATCCGTAATTCCATTCTCAAACAAGGTGTACCTCTTTTCAGATGCTATATACATATATATATATACAAATGTACTAATTTTTGAAAGAAAATCGTGAATTTGAAAATTTTAACAAAAACATTATTGTTTATTTATTTTATATTAATAACGCTATCTCATTTTTAATGCATAATGCAACTTATACATTGCTATTTTCATGTTATTTAGGAACAAAAATTCTATCATAACTAATTAAAAATAAATAACTTACCATGGAGTTATATCAACTATTTACCATATTGTAAAATCTGTCGAAAAATTATTATGCTAAACGCTCTTTTTTAAATAATTTATCATAATACTTAGATACCAAGTCTCTATTTTTAAAAAAGATAAATCAACAAATAATAAAAAATTAAATTAATAAATTTTATAACTCTTAAAAAACTTACAATTTAAAAGCGTTAACAGTGTTATGAAATAAAAGCATAACTCAGTAACGCGTAAAATTTAAAAGCATTTTTATAAATTTTAAAATCTAAGATTTCACACACTTTTTTAAACTCCAACTTTTATATTTTCTTCTATATTCAATAGAAGAAAGTATTGTATTCGTAAAAATTTTTCGACTTCCAGTTTTCGACGGTTTTACACGTTTTGAGACGTCTAGAACACGATTTGACTATTTTTAGAAAATGTCTGTCTGTGTGACAAAATTTTGTGACAACTGTATCTTAGGAACGATTGCTCAGAATTTCATTAAATTTTATATGAAGTTGCACCTTGACATACATTAGTTCCTATCAGATTTTGATGAAATCGTTCAACAGGTGACGTTGCCATCCCACTTTTTCTAAATTTTTAATATGGCGGTATAGGACAAAATTTCGTATAAATGTTCGTAAAGAGAATTATTTTTTAATAATCATTATGAAATTAAAAATATATATTCATAATAGTGATATAAATTGCATACAAATATTTACAATTTTATTTAAAAAAAAAAAAAAAACTTTTTAATTTAAGTTAATATTAACAAGATCTGTTAAACTCAAAAGAAAAAAAAAAGGCGGAAACTTTTATTGCATAATGTAACGAATGTATCACAAAACTATCGTCATATGAGAAAAGTGCATTTAAACAATAAATAAATTTTATCTCCATATACAAACACTAAAACAAAATATTGTGTAATCATATATATACAGTGAAACTTGAATAATTCGAACTTGTTTAATTCGAAATTCTGGATAATTCGAATTATTTACTCGGTCCCTTCAATTTTGTATTAAAATAATTTTAAAAATCATGAATAATTCGAATTCTAAATTGGATAATTTGAATTTTTCACACGATTACCATAATATTTAAAAATATTACAGTAAAATTTGTTCCCGAGATTTTTCTAAGCTGCATTATTTTTTTTAACTGCCTTTCAAAAGAAGAATAAGGAAATACAAGAGTATTTCCTACCTAGTGCATCAGAAGATATGGTCCATATACATGAACTTTCAGGGGTTTGTTAATTGAAAGTCATGTCTAATGTAGAAGATTCTATTTTTGTATCAATTGATAGGTTGAAGTCATATGCTATGACACAAACATTGTACTTAAAGAAGCAATCAAAAATATCTGACAATTTTTAAAAAGTACGTTGAATAATTAAGCTCGTAAAAAAATATTGATTTAACGACGGGAGGGGGGAGGGGTGAATGTAGAAGTATTTTTATATGTAAAGTTTATTTGTTAAATCATTGATCGTAGAGTTTTACTTTTTTAATTTATCTCACCTTTTGACAAAATAGTATATGTAATTCGAATTTTTGGATATTTCGAATTTTTCTCTGGTCCCTTCAACTTCGAATTATCCAAGTTCTATTGTATAAACATATTTTTTATTTTATTTATTTTATTTTATTTTATTTATTATTATTATTATTATTATTATTTTCAGAAACAGTTGGTCTGTGTGACATACATCCTGTAGAGATGCTCCAAGATCAGGCGCAGTGCATTTTGGGTGACTATGTACGGCACAAGTACCCCAGGCAACCAACGAGATTTGGGCGACTTCTGTTACTGATTCCATGTCTGCGAGCTGTCACAGCTCAGGCTATTGAAAAGCTTTTCTTCAAAGACACCATTGGAGATATACCTATTGAAAGACTGGTCGGAGACATGTATCATATGGAAAGAATAGAGTATGTTTCTTTCTTTCTTTCTTTTTTTAATACATTTTTTTTATCATAGTTTTTTTCTTCTAAAAATTAATCATTTTAATGTGATGGTGGACTGTCGAAATAAAATATTATAATAGATATTCCACGATAGAACATTTGAGAACAAACTCTGGAATCCTATTATTTAATATTTTAATTATAATAAAACACAATTACAATAACTATATACATCGCGCGCAGTAAACAGAACATAAATGTAAGATACATAAGACGAATATTACTTCTTACAGGCCACTGTTTGTGGCCCATAGCCACACAGGCGTCTTACACGAAAAACGTCTACATCTTTCAGCAAGATCTGATTGACTTCTGACTGACTTCTGAAATTAAAATGTTTTCATATTAAAATTAGCATTCACATTAAAAATTAAATTAAGATATTAATTAATTGTTAAAATTTAAAATGTTTCTTGGGCATTAATTTCAAATTTGACTTCCAAATTCCTTTACAAGTAGCCTTAGATGATCTTAACAAAACTTAATCGAAATATTTTATTTAAAAATCATAATAATGCGAAAAAAAAAAGAAAAGAAAAGAAAAAAAAGTCTTTTTTTTTTTTTTTTTAAGTTTATAAAACAAAAATAGAAAATTGTAACTAAGTTTTGTACCAAGATATATAAAAAATCTTTAAATATGAAGATTCAAATAAAATTTTCATACAGATTCAAAAAAAAAAAAAAAAAAAAAAAAAAAATGAAGAAGAAGAAAAAGAAGCGTGGAATATTTTAAAATTGACGCAACTAAATAAAAATAAGTTTTGAGAAGATGGTTTTAAAATATTTTATTTTACAACAGATTCAATATTACTTTACTGATATAAACGCTTATAACTCAGCATAGAATGATAGAATTGAAAAATTATGCACGCCACATAGTACTATTGTTTTGTAGTTTCATATTTTAGTAAAATTGAAATATTGAAAAATATTTTTTTTTACTTTCTGTCAAATTTAGCCATTTTGAAAATCCACCGTCACCTTGGTGTATATTGCATAATTAAGTATGGCATAAGCATCCTAAGCTGTCAGCATGATTTAGGCGATCTTTACAACTGTATCTTTGTTAATGAGCTGTCACAGCCCAAGCTGGAGAAGAACTATTTTCAAAGCTAACATTTGAGACACATCTTTTGAAAGACTGGTCAAACAGCCTGTATCATATAAAAAAAAAAAAAAAAAAAAAAAAAAAAAAAACGAATTTAAAGATATAAAAGTAGAAATTTTATTTGAAATTAATTATTTTATTGCACATTGGGTGTCAACTTACGGTGTAAGTATTCTAGGCAACCAACGCAATTTGGGCGGTTTTTGTTAGTCACAGAGTATGTTAAAAAATCCTTAATAAAGCCCCAGAAAATACGAAAAAAAAATCACAAATTTTGAAACTAAATATCTTAGTCAATTTTGGGCGTAGATGAGAAATATCAACTTTTACTACAGGGATGTACACTGAGAAAAAAAGTTTACCGCCTTCATCTAGAATGAATAAGTGGCCATTTTCTAAATCTCTTAACTAGAAATATAGCTTCCCGAGCTATGCACATAAGGCGTGCCGAAAAACTGAATAGACTAAATGATCGATAATTTCTAATCTACACATTTCTAGATGGGAAAACAATATTCTGAATATTCTGAATATCCTGAATCTTTTGTATGTGGAGAAATTATCGCTTAATTATCGAGAATTGGGTCATAAACCAAGATTATAGTTGCTGAAACCCGACTCTTGTGTTCGCATTTATTTGGAGATATTTTCAAATAGGTTTGACCTCGATAATATAGCCAAACTCTCTAGAATTCTAATGGGGGTTTCTAGAACTCGCTTCCAAAGGTGACTAGAATTTATAAGGATGACATGGAACTACTTTTTCTAGATGTCAGTTACAGATATTTTTCTCAGTGTATGGCAAATTTTACTACGCATGACTATAGGGACCTAGGGACTGTATAAAAAATTAGTTTCTGTAATTTTCAAAAATCGATTTTTTTTTAAATTTAAACAGACCATATCATAAATACTGACATTCTTAAAAGTTACATAAAAGTACGTGTATGTGAAAGTATGTGCTTGCGACGTTTCATAGTACACTTTCGTGCTAAGTATGTACCAGTTTTTTCGAAACTAATATTTCGATACTAAATATATTTTGGAAGTTCTTCAATTTATGAAGCTTTGTAATTTTTTTCCATAAATAAAACTGGTTAACTTAATGTGTTAATTAATTTTTTCCTGAATAAATAAAAGATTGTAATACAGAAAACTTACAATTATACGCGAGCGAATTATGTGCGTTCTGAGTTATCCGCGGGTTAGGAAAAGGTCTAGATCATAAGTGCACAGGTTTAAGAAAAAGTGTTTCCTCAAGTAGAAACAAAAACAAATGGCGTATTTTCACACACACACATACAAAAAAAAAAAAAAAAAAAAAAAGATAGAAAGAAAGAAAGAAATGTAAATTTACAGAACTAAGTTGTCGTTTAATTTATTGTACAGTACAGTACTGTTTAAATTAGTATATAAATTAGACTGCAAATTGTACATTGGCTTCATCGTAAATACATTTTTTTTAAATCATTTTTGCATCCATTAGTCACGTAAAATACAAATAATTTCACTGTATTATGGATGTTTTTACTCATCATAATGTGCTTTATTTACAACACAATTAAGTTTAAGAGCTAGAATATATTTTTCATCCGATTTGCTCTGTTTTTTTTTTTTTTTTTTTTTTTTTTTTTTAGTATTAACCGTTTTGCGGTTTATGCACGATTTACATTATCTGAGAGAGCCGTGGCACTAAATTAAACGGATAATCGGGGGTTCCCTGTATTATTTTTCCTAATATTACACTGATGCAATTTTACTGTTATATTCGTTTTCCTGCTAATGCATACTGAGAAACTTTTATTATTTCCTTTGCTAATATAATACTTATGCATTTTTTTATTCTTTTGGTAGTATTATATTGATGCATTTTTTATTATTAATGTATATACTAATATTATTTTATTACATTCTAGGTTTGCTCACAGTCCTTCGATTTCAGAACTCCATGCTGTCAATTATGTAAGAAAAGAAGAATTGTAAAAAAAAAAAAAATCGGTGAAGAGCAAAATTCCTGTAAAATAAAAAAAATCTAAACTGTCAAAAATAAAGCATTTTAAGAAATGTTAAAACTTAAATCTGTTGCAACACTGAATGTATACTTCGTAAATGATTTTTAAATAAATGTACAGTGTTCAGTGTTAATTTCTTTTGTGATGACATGTGTATGCTACATAATTTCAAAAATGTCTAAAGTATCTTAAGAAATGCGTTCTTAAAATATTTCTAAAATAATTTATCGATCATATATTACTACCCTAACACCACACTTATCTAAAATACATCCTAAAAATATCCCTTTCATCCTCAGGATATCCTGTAGATGTCCTGAAAAGAAGATGTGCTGTTAGGGACTTTGAAGTTTTAAAAACTTGGACATTTGTTTAGCCTCTGACCTCAAAGACTGGAAGACTTATTCTAGAACAAATATTCTCTTGTTCTACATGCAAAATTGTTCTGATCTCAGAACAATTTTGCATGTAGCAATAGCTGAATATGTTTCATGTTTTATTTATTAAGAAAATAATTATATTTAAAAAAAAATAAATCGATGCAGACAAATTAAAAAGTAAACAAATTAAGGATCCAAATATATAGTGAAATTATTAACTTTTTTTAATCCCATAAATGTTATACCTTTGAATAAGCGATAAAAACATTGTTACCCGCAACTTGGTGATAATGTAAGATGAAGCATCATTTCCGGCATTAAAACATAACATAAAATACTTTTCCATGTTATTAGATATAATTATAGTTGCACACATATACGCACGCATGTACTTGTAAACACACACAAATAGAGTAAGAGCCTTTAAAATGTTTATTAATTTAAAATTTATTGGATTAATTTAAAACGTGTAACCCAATTTCATGCCTGTAACTCGCGGCAACGTATAATTCACAGTTAGAAATTTTATGCTACTTTGAACATTTTCAATATTACAAAAATACACCTCTCAAACAGTTGTCTTTCAAAGTTTCTCCCCAGCACATCCAATTCTAAGCGATACGTTTGTGAACTTATCTAGGGTGATTATAATTAATATCACTATAATTTAACAACTAACGGTCAAAATGACTTGTTATTTTAACAGAACAATCGTGAGGCAATGGAATTTTGTTTGGCGAAGGAAAAAAAGTATTTATACAATGTGCCTATAGATGGCGCTGTCAAGGTAATCTCAAAAGAATACATTCATTATACATAAGAATGCTGTTAGCAATAGAATAGAATAGCAGGAAACAATAGAATTTAAGTATTTACGACAAATTTTTCAGCAAAAAAGACAAGAATACGTGTTTACAGCGGAAACAGTGATAGTGACAAGAGAAAAAGAGAAGCTTCATGAAACAAACATCTTACGAATGATGTTTGTTTTTGACGGTACATTTGGGAACGTTTTTTTTTTTTTTTTTTTCCTTTGCCAAACAAAATTCCATTGCGTAACAATTGTTCTGGCAAAATATCAAGTCATTCTCAACAGTAGTTTTAAAAGTACAGCGTTTTGAAATCATAACTTTAATTATAATCACCCTGTATATGTGTATCCTGGAGGTAAAGAACAGCATGTCACTTAAAATGTAATCTTTTAAGAATAATATTAATGATGTTCTAATGAAATACATTTGTCATGAATAAAGAAAATGGACATGGTGTTATTTTCTACTATCCTATCTCCTTTATAGTAAATGGAAATTCTGTTTAATGCCACTATTTAAAACAAAATATGCACATCAAAGACATGGTATTAACTCTTTTCAAAAAATGGACATGGTGTCCTTCACCTCAAAGTACAGATATATGAATATACATACTAAAAAGTATTAGGAACTTCTATTATGAGAACTTTTATAAAAACAGTTTTGGTAAGAATTTATATTTACAGAACTTTTGTGATAAAGTTCTTCTGGTATAAGTTTTTAAGGAATTTTTGTATCAAACACATTTTTTTTTATGAAGTTTTTGTTTGTCGGAACGATACGATTGTAAGATAATTAAAGAAATCTTTTAAGAATAATATTAATGATGTTGTAATGAAATACATTTGTCATGAATAAAGAAAATGGACATGGTGTTATTTTCTACTATCCTATCTCCTTTATAGTAACTGGAAATTGTGTTTAATGCCACTATTTAAAACAAAATATGCACATCAAAGACATGATACTAACTCTTTTCACAAAATGGATATGGTGTCCTTACCTCAAAGTACAGATATATGAATATACATAAAAAAATGATTAGGAACTTCTATTATGAGAACTTTTATAAAAAAAATTTTTGGTAAGAATTTATATTTACAGGACTTTTGTGATAAAGTTCTTCTGGTATAAGTTTTTAAGGAATTTTTGTATCAAAAACATTTTTTTTTTAATTGAAATTTGTTATTTGTCGGAACGATACGATTGTAAGATAATTAAGGAAATCTTTTAAGAATAATATTAAAGATGTTGTAATGAAATACATTTGTCATGAATAAAGAAAATGGACATGGTGTTATTTTCTACTATCCTATCTCCTTTATAATAACTGGAAATTGTGCTTAATGCCACTATTTAAAGCAAAATATGCACATCAAAGACATGGTATTAACTCTTTTCACAAAATGGGAATGGTGTCCTTTACCTTAAAGTACAGATATATGAATATACATACAAAAAAGTATTAGGAACTTCTATTATGAGAACTTTTATAAAAAAAGTTTTGGTAAGAATTTATATTTACAGGATTATGATAAAGTTCTTCTGGCATAAGTTTTTAAGGAACATTTTATCAAAAACATTTTTTTTAATGAAATTTTTTGATTGTCGGAACGATGCGATTGCAAGGTAATTAATAAAATATGCAAGGATGAAAAAAAAAGTATCTTTACATGGGTATTATTTAAGCATGCGGGTATAATTTAAGGATATATAATTAGTAAAATGACGACATTTGCCAATTACATTATTTTATAGAAAAATGTATTTATAAAAGTTGCATATTTACACTCTTTGCAAGCGTATTTTAGACCCAGCAATACTTTAAATTATAAACAGAATATTGTCATAAATTGACTAAAAAATCACAATAATAAAAAGTATAATCAAAATAGGTACTAAAATTTTCTTTAACAAAACGTTATGCCAAAATAAATAAATCAATAAAAAGGCATCGTCAACATAGTGACAAAAATTTAAATGTTGCCAGGGGGGTATACTGAAGCTATACGACTAGCGAAGTATAAAAACTGGGTCATCAAACATGAATTTTAATTTAAAACTTTTCTTTAAATAAGTTTGGTTTCACTATCAATATTAATTTGGTTCTAATAAAAATCCAGCTTCTGGTGAATTAAGATTTAAATTGGATGGTGAACTTGGTATAAGATTTATGAGTTTCAAATTTTAAAGTTAAGTAGGAAAAGAAATTAAGTGTGAAAAATTCGTTCAGGTTTGATTATGTTTAGAATAATTCTTATATCAACTTTTTTTTTTCTTCAGAAACAAGATATATTTTGTAAGATTACAACCCCTTAAAAATCTTGGAGTAGTGGTTTCTAGAATTATAAATAACTATGTCAACATATGTCAGTAATAGCACATGTCAGTAATTTTTACTTTCTTCTGTAATCAATATAAGAAAGCATTGGTTTCGTAAAAATTTTCGATTTCGGATTTTCGATAAATTTTCACGTCTTGAAAGGTCTAAAACATACGCAGAATTTTAAATAAAATAATTATATGATTGCTCTGTGACATAACTTGTTTCTCATTAATTTTTAGGGAAATTCTCCCAACAGATGGCGTTGCCATCATACTTTTTCTAAAATTTTAACATGGCGGCATAGGACACAATTTCCTATTAATGTGCATAATAGAGAATAATTTTTAACGAATTATTGTGAATTGAAACATAATCATCTATAATATTAATAGAGAAAAATTTGGAGATATAGAAGCAACGGCTTCTTGAATGGAGGGTCGCCCCTGCCCGATGGGGCAAATTTTTAATATAGGTACATTTCAAAAACAGTCTTCAATATTTTTAAGATGAATAGTTGAACCAATCCTCTAGGATAATTAAAAACATAATGATTGATTTTTTTTTTTCTTTTTCATTTAAAAAAGGAAACTTTAGAAAAAAAAAAAGTGCAATTTTAACCCTTTCATGGTCATGAACGTGTATACACGGTCAGAGTTTTTTACTTCTGAATCATTTATTCATTGCTACGAATTTTCTAAATAGAAAACAATCAGTTTCTCAGTATTCCTGATAAATTTGTAATATTATTAGTACTTAATGACTCAAAAATATTTAAAACACATCCCACTAAAATGGCTTCGAAACGAAAAAATTAAAAATGGCGTGACCATGAATGGGTTAATAATCATTAGTAGAGTATAAAATTGACTTACTTTGGACCTTTAGTATTATATTTCTATGAGAAAAAAAAGAATTTGCATTTATCATGGAAAATATATTTTATAAAAAACTAATTTTAATATATTTATACTGAATGAAGTTATACTTGATAATACAGTAAAAAGCTTTGTGAGGGCCAGAATATACTAGTTTTTTTCAATGTAATTGCAATTAACATTTATCTTTCTTTTTCAAATCCTACTATTATTTCACACTCTCTCTATATCTTGTACAAATCTTGCGATCGATTTTTAACTAACTTCCCGACTAGCTAAAAATTTTAAACTTTCAGGATTGCTCAGAACACGGTGACAAAACAATACTTCGAAGTCCGATTTTCTAATTTTTGATTAGTTTTCTTATAATTAATTAAAATATGAAAATAAAAACATCCTAATAGCGTTATTATGGCCATTAAAATATTAGCTATAATTTAATTGTTGCCAAACAAAAATTACGAGTTCATTTTCTTTCGACATAAAAATAAATATATTTAATTATCGTGAACATTAAAGAATTATAAAAAGATAAATTATGCATCTCACAGAAGTTGACGTCATTATTATTTTAAAAATTTTATGCACATTGATAAGAGCTCTATGATTCATCAGAAAATTTAAAACATGGTATATAAAAAGTTTTTTTTTCTTTTATCTTATAATTATTCTTATTTCATTTTTCACGCGCGCATTTTATTTCCTAATTCAAAATTATTAAAAAAAAAAAAAAAAAAACTTTTTCGATAGTGTTTGTAATTAGGAATTGACTTAAAGAATTTTTCTTTTATATTACTTGTTAAAGTGTAGCATATAATAGAAGAAAAGTACCATCAGAAACTTTCATATGAACTTTAAAGTATTTCAACTTAATATATAAAAAGCACAATATCACTTACTTCATATTATTATTAAACAACTTAACAATATTACATCTATAAATCAATTTCAAGAAGAAAAATTTATAACAAAATATTTTCTTACAAAAAGAAGAACTTTCTTTATTTTATTTTTTTTTTTCAAAGCTCTTCTATACTATAATCTTTCTAAAATCAAACAAATTCGATCGACTTATACGTTTTCCAAATTTTTTATCTCTGGGATTCAGAAACATAAAATTCTTTTGAAAGGTAGAAATATCTTAATCTCATAATACTCAACTAAAAGTTGATAAGAAAAAATTTTAACAGCAAAGATTTTATTCTTTTTTTTCTTTAAATTTTAATTAAATAATAATTTACTTTATATTCGGAAAATTATTTCCTTCATATACATAATACCATACATACATTTGATTAGAAATTTATCAAACATTTATTAACAATGAATACATATCGGAAATAACATTGTCAAATTTGTATTACACTACTATGTTGTGGCCATCGTAAATCTTTTTTCTACATTTTCGTATACATGTTCCTTGTCAAATCATGTTCTTTGACTAAGAACATGATTCGACAAGGATTTACATAACAAAACAGTATTAAGTGTACTTTTTTAATACAGGAATTTTTGCTAGCGCTCGAATAATTTTGCAGCCGAATGTAACACCTAGAAAATAAATTGTGGCTTTAATAAAAATAATTCCATGTCATCCTTATAAATTCTATTGACCTTTACTAGTGAGTTCCTGAATCTTCAATTAAAATTCTAGAGTGTTTTCTCATATTATCGTGGTCAAACTGATTTAAAAGTCTCCGCAAATAATTGAAAAGACAAAAAGCGAATTTTACTAACTATAATTCTTGTTTATGAATCAGTTCTAGAAATGAAAGCAAGAATTTCTAGAAATCCGATGGATTCATAATATAATGCACTGTTGCACCATGTAGAAAACTGTAGACTAGAAATTCTTGATCATTTGAGTTATTTTTCATTGTTTATTTGTTGCCTTATTCGCATAACTTGGAAATCTATACTTCTAGTTTAGGAATTCAAATAATGACTGCATATTTATATTAGATGAAGGTGTTATATATTTTTTCTCGGTATAATTTTCGGTAACACACAGATAAACATTTCTAAAAGTGTTCAAATCCTATACATGAACACTCAAAACGTTTAAATCCATCGACGACTGTTTTTTTTTTTTTTTTTTTTAATTCCAATATCTTATATATATATATATATATATATATATATATATATACACATAGAAAAAAACAAAACTCTGGGGTGAAACAACCGCACGCCTTCCGTTACACAGTATTACACGTATTATATGCTTTTTTTAGAAATAATGTGATCAAATGACATAAAATTAACTTATCGAATTAGACACCTAACAAATTTTCTATAAGATAAAGCTGATATATGTATATATATATATATATATATATATACATATATATATATATATATATATATATATATATATATATATATATATATATATATATATATAAAGACATGTAAAGCAGAGTTTACATAGCGAGTTAAAAAATAAGAAAAACAAATGATAGAGATATTATTTGAAACACCAATTTCCGAGATTTAAAACTGACCTACCTAATCAGAACGCCTGCCAAATTTCATGTTCTAACCACGTAATACAGGAGAAAATATATCTAAAATGGATTTATGTAACAATAAAAAAATAAAAAAAATCGTTAGAGCTGTTTTTGAGATACCAACTTTTATCAAGACTTTGCATACTCAATTATTGACCGGAAAACAGTAATTACATACAAAAGGATATTTAAAAGGGAGTTAATATGGCGAGTTTGAAAAAAATCTGTACAGAATATTTTAAAGGAACTCATTTGCGAGACCCAAAATTGTGCCATTTATACGCCAGTCAATTTTCTTGAACTAACCAACTATATCATTCGAAAAGAAATGTAACAGAGTTTTTATATAGCAAATGTAAAGAAAACCGTTAGAGCCGTTATTGAGATACGAATTTACTGTCCCACTTCCAGTTTTCAATGTCTCTCTTCTGTTTTTCCAGTTTTCATTAAAACTGGGAAAATTCATCTGTATACCAGTCCTGTCTCAATTCTGAAGTTTTGTAGTTCTATCTTTATTAATGTCGGAGATATTATAACCAGAAGATATCTCACATACATACATACACGTACACTGACCAATTGCCAAAAACTATTTTTTTGGACTCGGGAGACCTTAAAACGTATAAATCAGGTAAAAACTCGACATTGAAATTTTGGACCGAATACAATTCTTCCATTACCTACGGTAATCGGGTTTCAGAAAACCTAGTTTATACAAAACTTTTTAGATGAAATACAAGAATATTTTAAATTTGTAAATAAATGTGAAGCAGGGTAAGTGCACCTGTAATTGACACTTTTAGAGCAATGTCTGATGTTTTTAATGTTCTAGTCATCAGAAAATATTTTTAGAAATCTTAAGTTAATACATATAGCATGAAAGACATTCAGAACCACATATATGTTAAAATATATGCATTTGATAACAATTATTTTTTTTATGAATTTTAATTCGACACCCACTCAATGTTCCAGTAATTGACACTGCCAGATTTTCCTTTTATCAGTAATTGGCACCCTATGTTCCAGTGTTTCACACTGCTAGTTATTCATTTTACCAGTTATTAGCATCCTATGCTCCAAAGTTTGACATAATATGTTAAAATTCTTATATCTAAAATATATGATTTTATTATTTTTCTTATTTATTAATTATTTCGGGATAGATGTCAATTACTGTAGCACCTATCCTGTGTTTTTATGGTTAAAAATTAAGCAACATTAAAAATATATATAAATGAAAGAATTCTTTCTAAATACATCCATTTTTACTTTTTGAACATTTACTATCTATAGAAAATATTATAATTATTGAAAAACTTCGACTATGAGATCATGGTACATCTATATGTATTGAAGTCTTCTGAATTCATTTTAGTTAATTTTAGGGAGATGCATGTATGTGCGTGTGTGTGAGTTTGTGTTTGTATATGTGTGCGTGAGGGAGTGAACCCTGTAGAGTCTAAATGCTTTATCCGTTTTAGATAGAAGTTAAAATAATAAATATCTTACAGATGCCGTCGTACGACCTGTATAGGTTTTGATGAGTATAGGAATTTTAGTTCTTTTACAAGAACACAAATAATTTTTTTTTAATCATCAAAGTTTGTGGCCTCAATCTATTTGAAGTGAGATAGCGTCTAAACTCCTTATCCCACTGATCTAAAAGTAGGTAGGTGCGTTATAGGTCATTGTCGCCCAAACTGTCAGGATTTTGATGGATGTAGGACCTATCGTTCTTTTACGGGACGCAGAGTAAATATCTTCGCCACTGAGGCTTGTGGCCTCAAACTATTTCAAAATCGCTAGTATATAAATTATACATACGATTGAGATATAATTGGGTAGCCATATTAATTGTCACAAGAACTATATAAAATTTTATAAGCATAAGCGACAAACTATTTTTTACAGAAATTCAAAATAAAGATTTTATACTACATTATGGCCTATAGATTCAAATTTATTGCAGTTCATTTTAATAAGGTTTTATTTTTGAAAACATAAACTGGTAAATGTTACATTGTTTTTCTAATGTATGAGAAATAATATGTATTATGGTAAACAATATGTCTATCACATAAAGTTTTTCTTTCTTTCTTTTTTCAGGAAAGTGTTAAGGAATATATATGTATCACGTCCCATTGGAACTAACTATTTGAACCTCATGAAATTATTTAAAAGGGACTGAAACTGACATGTGTTTTAAAATTTTATTGTAGTATCGTTGTTACTGGAAATTTCTGTCTTAACTTTTATACTCCTTTACAAAGACGTACAAAAGAATTCAAATACATTACTGTCTGTTGTACAATTATTCGAAACTGGGGAGAAATACACTTACTATCGAAAATAAATTTCATTTTTGATTATTTACTAAATTATTTTATGGTTTAAATGTAAGTATTTAAACGCCTAATAAATAGTCAAACATACAAATATATCCATAAAGAGATATACAATGAATATGCATGTCTAACTAAGAATAAAAATTAATATTTAGATTTTTGCTAAGCTAGTTTATAATAACCACAAATAAAATCTTTTGTGTTGTGGCCATCACAAGGCATTCTGCTATATCATCCTATAATATAATATAACGTCACCAAAGTGTCCGAACACTAGCGAAAATTCCTGTGTAAAAAAAAGTGCACTTCATGCGGTTTTGTTAAATAAATACTTGTCGAATCCTGGTCTTAGTCAGTGTCAGAACATGATTCGATAGTGATTTATTTAACAAAAACCTACGAAGTGTACTTTTTTTACATAGGAATTTTTGCTAGTGTTCGGACACTTTTGTTACCGACTGTATACAAAAAGTAACTAACATAAATATCTTTCAATAAAGATTTTACCTACACAGATTCCTGCAATTTCAACCAATAGATGCTGAGATATAGCTATATGAAAAACAGCAGATGTCGAGTAATAGTAGCAGCGCCTGACGGACGAAATAAATCTTAAATAAGTCAGCATTCTTTATAAAATGATATATAATTTGGTATTTGGCTGACACATATCAAATTTGATAAAATATTATGTTATGTAAGCTGGAATGTAACAGTTTCTGCAAAAGGGAAACACTGTAGTAAAATCATTGCGACTCGGGCAACACGCACCCAAACTGAACATGCCTTTTTTTTATAATAATAACCCTGACACATATTAATTTTTATTTAAATATACATAATAGAAGATAAGATATAGCAAATGGAGATATTGTAGCATAGCAGAGCCACCTGTCAAGCGATACACAAAAAAAGTTGATAGTCACAAATTTACGTTAAGTTTCAACTAAATATAATATTTTAGGAAATTCAGTTCATTAACTGTCAATTAAGAGCTGCCGCAAAATTTTTATTTCATACACACAAATACATAAACATTGATAGACATAGATATACATCATTCTAAAAACAGTCGAAAGGACCTTTTAAAACATGTAAAATCATTAAAAAAAAGAAAGACGAAAATTTTTATAAATGTAATAATTACTTCTATTGAATGTAAAAGAAAATAATAAAATTTTAAGCTAATATAAACCATCCAAACTTATAAAAATTGCAAAGAAGTTCTTCTCTCGAAGCTGGTAAATGGCAAGTGTCGGATTCAAGCCCAGGTCACCCCAGTGAGCTTAGTGTTTATACGATTTCAAGGTTTTTCTCCGAAACTCGTTTGAATACGGGCTAGAACCCGTATGAAAACCCTTAGAAAGACCCCTCATTAACAACATCTCAACCAGATTGGTCAATCAACATTAACTCCAATACCAAATCCAATGCTTGTCAAAACTTATAAAGTCCAGATTAAGGTTGAGATCGAGTTGGCATATTATTAACCTAGCGCTAAATAGTGGGCAAATGATTGCAGTCTGTGTTCCACCCTTAGGAATAATCTGAACATGTGCCATCATAATTTTGATTCTCCACAGAAAGGATGGATCACCCGCTTCAGTAACCCATAGAGGTATCTGTAAAAACAGGAACATTTAAGTTATAGTACAAGAGTAATATTACAAAAAAAAAAATAATTACAGTGCAGATATAAATACAATACACATAGTTACATTAAAATATAGTCTGAGTAGAAAATGCATAATACAATATTAAATGCATTTCTTGGAGTTATTAACTATCGACAATGGTACATATGAATTCGATCATATTAACCTCATAGCAGAATAGAAATACCTCATATAGATATTTCTTAATATGATACCATAGATACAAAACGACTTTTTTATATATATACAAAAGAAAAACAGCATTAAAGCATACTTAATATTGCAATCATATATGCTATATAAAATTTCAGAAAACGTTTACTTTTGGACATAGACAATGTGACGACCTTGTGTACGCCATATTTCGTTAACTTAGATTAAGCTTACTTAATTACTTAATGAAGTAGCTAAATGGTAAGTAATAGAGTACGAGACTTGAATTATAAAATAAATAAAGAGCTTTTATTTAGAGCTTAATGAAAAGGTGGGCGTTGGACTATATTCACATTTAATACCTTTATCAACCTAAAGGGGCAGCCTTCATAAATACTCTAACATCAATAAATAACCATAATTAATCTCAATAGTTCACTTAACGTCGTTATCTCTCACGACTTTACTCGTCTTTCTTTAGTGGGAGGATTCCCTAAACCACCCGTACTACTCGACTAACTATCTTCTACTATAGCCGCTCGCTACTAACTCCTTTGACCTCCTCCTACTTCTCATTCACTATCCACCTCTACCTACTAACTCTCCTCTTACTGTCTTACTTCTACCTCCTCTTACTTCTACGAAACACATCACCTTTTATCAAACTCACGTTCCAAAATATTAACATACCGCAAATTACAATTTCGTTTATCATAAGAACTAACTCCATTAATCAACTGAATCCTAAAACTCTGCACATTCACGTGTTACTCGTAAAGTGCGAACTTCATTTGTAGCGTTACGCTAACATTACTTTACCTCACAACAATAGCATACAACAATAATAATAATGACAATAAATATCTTTATGCCCAAGTAGTCTGAAAATTTTCTAATTCCCTGCGAAAACAATAATTCATGCACACAAACAGAAATGCGACATTTATCTGTAAAAAGTTATAATCAACTTTGTAAATAGTTAAAAAATTTCAAAACTTTAATGAAGTATGTACGCAACACGTTTTAAAATCTGCAATTGAATATTAAAAGAAGAAATCTTGTTAGCATTTAAAAAATGTACCTGGTGGACCTGATGTTGAAAAGTAATAAATGTAAAACTTTGTATTTAAGCACCATAAATTTAAGCACCATAAGCAAAAAAAAATCGCTACAATTTTTTCGGATCAGAATAACAGCAAACCCTTTCGCCAAATTATCTTGATTAAACTAGATTTTGTGAGTTATCTTTTTGCTTCCTGCACTCATACCTACTTCGTTCGCCTGATAAAAGTTCATATTATTATTTCAACACGGAAAAAAGTGTTGCGATTTTTTTGGAATTTATGGTATTTATAAGGAAAAGTTTTTTTTATTAAAATTAATAAAAATGATGTTTTTTACATAAAGGCATTCGAATCATACTTTCAAACTAAAATAATCTGGTGTATCACTCACATGAATTTCTCAACCCTGCATTTCAATACTATAAAGATAGAATGCAGATTAAATAGTATGATCAATAAGGTAAAATAATAAAGTTCAATCTATTCTTTAAATAATCCAAAACTGCTTTAGGAGAAGTTTTATTTTATACATGATTCGGTATAAGTTTGGTACCGCTCCCCTCAACTCTCGTTTAATTACACTGCTCGGCACGAAAATTAGCCCCAACATCATTTTTGCAAATTCTTATGTAAAATGACCTCCTGAATCCGAATATGACGTCCATTTTGCCCTATCAACCACCGTTTTTTGGGGACGCCGTCATGTTTTTAACACTTTTCGGTAGTTTTATGGCTATAAATTTTATTTGTAGTTGAAGAAAGGATTATTTTAACTTTTAAATATCTTCTGAGGTGCTACTGAAGTGAAAAATAGTAAAATATAAACATTTGCAGCAAGGTGAAAATTTAGGAGGACATTTGACACTGAAATTATAAATTACATTTATTATATTTTATTAATCAATTATTATTATTTATTATACATTATATATATATATATATATATATATAATAGATAACGTAATAAAATTTAATCTTAAAATTTAGCAATTAATAGAACTAAAACAATAACAGCACACTAAAATATAGAACTAATGGTATCGGGGCTCGATTTTTTTATTTTTATTTTTATTTTTTTTATTTTTTTTATTTTTTTTTTATTTTTTTTACAGAGAAGTGTTATAATGACTACATTCATTTAAAAATGAATAAATAAAAATACAAGGCTTTAGGAATTTCCTTCAAACCTGCCAATCTTGATCAAATTTTTCAAATGGAAGCCTAATATGAACTTCAAAATACACAGTTTGAATTTTCTGCAGTTACTTGTTTTTGAGTTACACTCTTAACAAATATACATACAGATCAACCTCTAAAAACTGGACTTTCGTATTCAGTGTCCCTCTAAACGTGATATTATAAATAAAAACAGAGTTGAAAATAGAACTTTAAAAAATACTTTGTTTACAGTATGGGTTCGAATAATAAATTTTTACTTCCTGAGCAGAGTTCGTTGGCATAATAAAATGCAGCAAAGCACTTCCATCAATTACATTCAATAAAAAAAACGTTTAGCTTAATTTTGTATATTGTCTGTATATTGTCTATAAACTATATGCACATTACGTTGTGCACATAAATTTAGTCTTATATGAAACATCCATAACACAAAATGAAATACACTTCTAGAAATTTCAAAATATAACATCAATATATCCAAATACTTTAAGTAGACCTGTAAAGGAATGATCAATACTTTCCATACTATAATCTACACAAAACATGCTTTTATGCATATAACAAAAAATATGTTCCTTTTATTTTATTTAGGGAAGTATATAGATATTGTATGTATCCAATATATCCAAATACTTTGAGTAACCCTGTAAATGAATAATGAATGATTTGCATACCATAATCAACATAAAACATGCTTTTATGTATAGAACAAAAAATATGTTCCTTTTATTTTGTTTAGGGTAGTATATAGATATTGCACTGTACTTATCAGAAATTTTCCCCATAGATGGGGAAATTCAATAGTATTTTAATTCACTATTCACAATTCAATAGTATTTGAATTATCTTGTACATGAACCATTTGCTTGATCTCAACGAAAAATTTAATGAAGCATCACTATATAATATAGATTTAGAATACGAAGTTTAGATTTCCTGCTAATATTTGTTCTTGATATATGTAGCTAATAGACAGGCACACACATACAGAGACGAACAGACACAAAAACCAAACTCTAAAAATATATTTTTCTGATTCAGGAACCTCAAAACGTGTAAATATAACAAAAACTCAATTTAAAAAATTTGGCCCAAAAATAATACTTTTTGTACCATTTATATGGGTAAGAGAAAGTAAATATTAACAAATAAATATGTACAAATCTTAACTTTTATGATAAAAAAAAATTGTAGTCATTATATAAAAATGTAAATTTAATGTAAGGAGGCTTCACTGGGAACATCTCCGATTTTATATGAAGATGTGGTTGTAACGGTACTGCCCAACAGGGAAGTAAGTTAAGAATCATTTGGTCTTGAATAAATGAAGTAAAAAGTATAATGCTAAAAAATAAAATGAACTACGAGATTTTCTTTTTAATTTAACACAGAAACAATCTTACTTAAAATTATAGAAAAATATAAATTATTTCTGTAAAATAAATAATTTTCATTTACTTACTTACAAGCAACTTTCTTGTCGAATTTAAACTTTTCTATATTTTATATATATGCTGACTATTCTGACATCGACGCTGCTATCAAAACGTCGAAGCTTCATAATATGGTAGAAACCTCTGTTCTCTAAACCATTTCAACGTTGAAAAACATTTTCATGTACAATTTATTATTTTTTAAGTAATTTTTTCTATTATATTTATTTATTTATTCATCAATTATTTATTTATTTTGAAGAATTAGCTATTTTAGTGTAACATATTTGAAAGTTTTTAAGTTACATTGATTTCAGCAAAGTCAATAAAAAAGTAACGGTATTCTCTAAAAGAAAGAGAAGAGAAGAGACGGAAAAGAAAGAAAGAAATTTCACACAATAAAAAGAAAATTTCACACACACTTTCAGAGAAATTTTTAGGGGGAAAATGCAGAAATTTGTGGTATTGCTATTGAATAGATTGGAAATGTGACAGCGTTTTATGCTTTTCAGTAGCCTCTGTGTATCTTAAGTTACATTAAAGTTGCCATTCTATGATGTCTTCTGTATGACTGCAGTGCATGAATAACGATTTATTAACTTACACAAAGTAGCAAATTAAATTCGATTTTCGGAACCCCCGCCCCTCTTTAGTTCTTTTTAAAAATAGAAAAGACCATTTAACACCCAATTATCTTAATTTAAATTCTTGTGAGTTCTATGCACTTGTGAATTAAAATGAATTCAATGAAATCACAATTTCAGAAAAATCTAATTTTAGATCGAAAGTCAGCTAATATTGTCGAATTTGACACGCTTTTAAAAGAGAATTTTTTACAAAACTTTTTTTTTTCCTTTTAATAAAAATAAAAAGAAACTTCTATTTTAATGCATGGTAATTGAAATGTCTACAGTCTACACTGTTAAAAATAAGAATTCAACGTTTCACCGAAGAAATGGTGAAAATCCAGCAAATTTAACTGCAACCACTATTTTGGGCTCGAAGTTTTTCCCTTTTAGAGGTACTTAATGTTAAAATTGTACTATTAAAATGGTGAAACATACACTGTTAAAAAAAAATGCAACTTTGCTGCCAAAAATTCCCTGTAATTTGAAAAAAAAAAAAAAAAAAAAAAAAAAAAACAGTAAATTACGGAAAAATTGCGTTGATAAAACGTATTTTTCTGTAATTACAGAGAATTTCTGGCAGCATTTTTTTAACAGTGTGGGTACTAAATTTAAAATATTGATTGCAGCTAATCTGGAATTATTTTTTCTGGTAAAAAGTGGATTTTTATTTTTAAGAGTGTACAAATTTTTCATGTTTATACAATAAAGAATTATTCCGAAGTGTATCGTTCAATAAGTCATAATAATTAATATATGCAGCTGAGGTGCTTAAGTCATGTATAACCATAGGGTGGTTGCTTTTGCTCGACATACAACATTCTTGGAATAACTACAAATGATAAACCCAAAATCTTAAAAGTAGAATGAATTTAAAGTTATAATCAAAATCTACACACAAAACTTGATTTCCTTGCCGACAGTTGTGGAGTCCCTTACCAACACTATAAAAAATATGTCCTATTTGCTGCTAGAAATTCTCTGTAATTTGAGAAAATACGCGTAAATTATGAAAAAATTACGTTGTCAGGACGTATTTTCTCAAATTACAGAGAATTTATGGCAGCAAATAAGACATATTATTTACAGTGAACTTTCAAATTTCTGTTGTCATTTTGGCTATAGATTAAACTGGCTATCGCAAATGCGTGAGCAAAGATCTTGGCGAGAAACGTCCAAGCTACTTCGGCGTGAAATTTGAATCTTCGTCAAGGGGTTTTATATTTGAAGCTTTTCCTTTTCTTTAGAATGAATTTTCTCAATTTTATTTATTTATTTATTTATTTATTTTCGGCGTAAAAAAAAATATATTCATATATTTAATTTTGGCATTTTTTTCCCTTTTAATAAATCTAAAATTAAAATGGAGTTTTTACATAACAGCGTTTGAACCAATTATCCGACTGAACTAAAACTATGACGTTAGCTAAATTTTGTCCTGATTAATAAGTGTACCAATTTTTGATAAAATCAGATTATCCGGACAGACACAATGACAAAGCTTTATATGTTTAGATAAAAACAAAAATGTTTGCACGTTCATTCAAGGTGACAGGTAAAAATTGGTAATGACGGACTATTCGCTTTTAATGTCGAGTTATAAAATTATGCATGATTATAAAGCAGAATTTTGTAAGTCAATAAAAAAAGTTAATATCTAACACCCCTTGAATCTTTTTTGCAAACTACTTTTTTAGAGCTATAAAATTTAGCGTACATATGCTATCAACATCATTCATATTAAAATTTGTAGAAAAATATTTACGTTTAGAATGTAAAATCCAAGATTTTAAATTTTAGGAAAATATTTAAAATTCTTACTGATAACTAATTTTTATTTTTTTCCTTTCATTTTACATCATTAAATTTTAATCTACACATCTTCTGCTATTACTGAAAAACTTTATTTGTAAGTTAATTTTATATGAAAGTTACTTTTGTGTTAAAAACTGAAATTTATTGGAAATTTTCAGTCTTCAAATATAAAAATACATTTTTAAAAAATTACTTATATTTACTTGACTTTACTTATCCATTAAAAAAAATGTCTACAATATAATGTTTAAATTGAATGATGTACAATGAAAGGAAAAAGTCAAAAATTAGTTTTCATGAAGTATTTTAAACATTTCCTTTAAATTTAAATTTTGAATTTTACTTTATAATTTCAAATAGCTTCAGAGAAATTTTATTTCAGTGCATATGTATGCCAAATTTTGTATTTCGATGACAATAACTCTGCTGCGCATGAAAATTGTCCTCAACACCATTTTTGCAAATTCTTATGTAAAATGACCTCCTGAATACGAATATGACGCCATTTTGCCCTATCACCCACCGTATTTCAAGGACGGCCCCCTATTTTTATCCATGTTCGGTATTATATGTCTATAAATTTGATTTTTAGGGGGGGGGGGATTATTTTAACTGTTAAATATTTTCTGTGGGGATACAGAGTTGGAAAATTCTAAAACATGAACATTTGCGGCAAAGGAGGGGGAGGGGAGATTTGCCACTGAAATGATGCATTACATTTCATATATTTTTTTTAATCTATTATTAATGTTATTTATTAAACATTATATTTTTTTCTTTTTAAGTGTTAAATAAATACTTTTTAATTCTCCAAATCAAGTTCGCGGCCATAAAATTACCGGAGGGGTTGGTGTCCCGAAAAAACGGCGGGTTACTGGGCAAAATGGTAGTCATATTCGTAATTTTACATAAGAATCAGCAAAAATGGTATCAGGGCTCGTTTTTTTTTTTTTTTTTTTTCAGTGTAATTTGCAAAAATATGTATAAATATATATATACATATATATGTATACCAATATACATATATACCTCACACAATTAAAATTGCACTTTTTTAGGACGTACAGAGCACATCTTTAGTATTCTATGAGAATGCACACAAAAATTGCTTTCAAAAACATATATGTAGAACTGACGTTGAAAATTACTAGTGTATTGAACGTTCTTTGAACTGTCCCATAGAACGTCTTCCTGGTGGACTGACAGACCTCTGTAATACCTTCAACTGGAACATTTTTAAAACGTATTTGTAGAACTACTTTCGAAGGTTCACAGAACGTTCGAGTACTGCTTGGAATATTATTTCATTCTTTTTCAAATTAAAAATTCTGTATCATATAATGAACTATTTATTAAAAAAAAAACAGTTATAAAGGATTTTTAATTATTAGACGAATCTATAAATATTCGTACACATCTGTAAAACGTAATTCTATAAAGATTATTCATGGTCTTTTCTGTAGAAGCTGGTAGATGGGAAATGGCCGGTTTGATCACAGTTCATGCTCTTTGGTCTAGCCATTAAGAGTTTTCCGTGGTTTTCTCCAACCCTCGCGTTAAAATTGCTAAGATACCTTAGAAAGACTCTCCATTGAGGATACTCCACCCAGACGTCTGTTCCTAGCACATACAATTAGCCTTAATCCCTACATTAATCTCACATAATCTTAACTGAAAAAAAATGTCTTAAACGAGGCTTTATTAAAAAAAATAATAAATTGGAAACAGCGTGCAGAATAGTAAAATAATAATAATAATAATAATAATTTTTATTAAAAAAAAAAAAAAAAAAAAAAAAAAAAAAAACTTAAAAAAATTGTATACTGTCTTAAGTTCGTCTAAAAAAAAATGGGTTGTTTTTCCAGTTTTTTTTTTTTTTTTTTTTTTTTTTTTGTGTGTGTGTGTTATTTTTTATGTAAAACATGTCTAACAAACCTTTTTTTATGTCATTAGATAAACAAAAAAAAAAAAGTATTTAAAAATTTTTTAGCTGTTTTTACGCATTTTTTACGTTGATTACATAAGTCTTAGAATAAGCGATAAAACCTTTTTTTTTTTTTTTTATTGCATGAAAAAATATCTAAATCATTAAAAGTATCCTTATTCTAGAAATAAATTCTTACATATAAAATTGTCGTATATTCCTCATTCTTTCTTTTATTTTTCTTTTCTTTGCTTTTACTTTGACTTATTTTAATAATAAAAATGCTGAAAAAATAATCTTTAAATAATGCCAGGCTTATTTTTAAAATATTAAATATACATCCAGGAATGGAAAAAATTGCAGACATAAAATTTAAATACAGATAACTGCGCTGTAAATACTTAAAGAAGTCAAGAGAATTTAATAGAATTTTAGAAATTCATTACTGTTCTTGCGACACTATAGAAAAAATATGTAAAGAAATAATTTATCATAAAGAAATAATTTATCATTATTTACATAAAAGTTTTGTACTATATTGATTTGTGAATTAGTAGTAAGCTTTAAGTGCATTAAATAAGTAGTTATCTGTCTTATACATACATAAACCTATCTTTCATATTTAATACCGATATCATATTTCAGAAAAAAATGACATAAATTTTCTTGTATTAATAAAGATAAAAAATAATTTAACTGAACAAATGTCGTTAAAATTTTGCTAAGTATAAATTTTACAGGAACTGAGAGAAGTTACATTTTTCATGTAAATTCGTGTGTTACATGCATGTATAAATTTCAAAATACATGTAGTACTTTCAAAATACTTTCAATGTACATGTATAAATTTCAAAAAAAGTATTTCAAAACATATATTTTTCATACATCACATATAAGTGATATATATACATATATATATATATATATTTTTTTTTTTTCTTTTTTTTAACCAGTAGACAGGTCGTAGTATTCCTTTCAGACAGCGATTTTCCTTTGTCGCCGTTTACTGCACTGTTAAAAATTTCTGTAAATTTAATGTAAATATTTATCCAGAGTCTCTGTAAATTTACAGTAATTCCTAGTTAAAAGTGAATAACCGAGATTCTCAATTTTTATTCTGTATTTTTACCTAATTTTATTATTTAATTCTTTAATTAAAATTAAAAATGACTGCTTCTACTTTAGAAAAAGCATTCTAAGTCCGAAATATGTTCTCACCAATAATTAATTAAACTAATATTAGTTATTAAAGTGAATATATAAAATAAGTTTTTTAATATCTCCGTTTATTTCTCTCTGTAATTTTACGTAAGACTTAAGATAATAGATTACACAGAGTTTTCTGTTGAAATTTTTAACAGCGTGTGTTACACCTTGAATGAAATCGCAATTTGTTTTTGCATACATATATAAAACTGAAAGTTTGTCATTGTATCTGTTCGGATTATTAGATTTCATCAAAAATTGGTACACTTATTAATCAAAACAAATTTTAGCTAACGCATCCTTCTTTAATTCAATCGGATATTGGTTCAAAAGATGTTAAATAAAAAACTCATTTTAACCTTAAAATTAATGAAATTAAATATATATATATATATTAATTGCTAAATTTTAAGATTAAAATTTATTACGATATCTATAATTTATATATATATATATATACATATAATGCAAAAAATAAATAAATATGTATATTTATTTTTATGTCAGGAAAAAAGTGAACGTACAAACATTTTCTATTAATAAAATTGAGAAAAATTGTGTTAAAGAAATAAGACAGCTTCAGTGTAGAACGATATAAATTATGCATTATTATTATTATTATTATTATTATTATTATTTATATATGTTGAAGAAAATTAAAAGTAAAGTTAAATGAATGTATTTATTATAATTTCAGATATGACGTCATTAGTTAATTAAAAAGTTTATTTTAAAATATTTATAATTGACATTTTTTAAATTACTGAAAATAAAATTAAAGTTTCTAAAATAATGATGCCAATATTTAATAAATTAAAAAAAAAAAATGGAAAAGGCTTAAATTTAATAAAAGAAATGGAAATTTCTGAAAAGTAAAAATAAATAAATAAATAAATAAATAAATGCGACATAAATACGGCTGTTAAAAATTTATTAAAATTAGAAAATTTTTATATTGAAAGACTCAATGATTCATGTGTCAAAAAATAAATAAATAAGTATATATATTTCTTTTCATGTTGAAAAAAAAAAAGGAAACATGCAAATATATGTATTTTTTTTAATAATTAAAATAAAATGAGAAAAATCGTTCTAAAGAAATGGAACAGCTTCAATACAAAATCCTCTACAAAATTTTAAATTTGGCACCGAAGTAGCTCAGATGTTTGTCATCAATATCTTTACTTACGCAGTTGTGATAGCCATTTTAATTCATTGCCAAAATGACTACAAAAATTTAAAAGCCTCCAAGAGGCTTCTGTGCTATAGATATGTCAAAGAAATTTTAAGAAATGAATATAGCAACTGGTTCTAGGGAAGGAAACATAGTTACTGCGTGCCTTTATATGGAAGAATAGATTAAAATATGTCCTGTCGTACTAAATTAAATTCTATTTTGTGCAGAATTTCATATCTATTACTTAGAAAACAAAAATAGAATTAGAATTTTCATATTATGTTTCTCTCTCTCTCTCTCTCTCTCTCTCTCTCTCTCTCTCTCTCTCTCTCTCTCTCTCTCTCTCTCTCTCTCTCTCTCTTTTTTTTTTTTTTTTTTTTTTTTTTTCTATTTTACTAAAAGTTTTTGATCAATGAAAAAAACAATTTCTTAACCATTAGTCGAATCAATCTAACTACCTAGTTGCAGTTCAATCTTGGGGTAGACACTTTCAAGTTATTATGATACAGCACTATTTATCATTTTTGTATAGATACACTGAACAAAAAAAAAATATACTGCTTTCATCTAGAACGAATAAGGGGTCAGTTTCTTAATTCCTAAACTAGAAATATAGATTTCTGTGGTAAGCGTATAAGGCATGCCAATAAGCTGAATAGACGAAATGATCGAGAATTACTAGTGTATACATTTTTAAATGGTGAAACAATATTCTGAATATTCTAAACATTCTGAATCCTTTTCATATTGGTGATAAACCAAGATTATAGTTGCTAGAACTCGCCTCTTGTGTACACATTTATTTCCAGAGATTTTTAAGTAAGTTTGACCTCGATAATATAAGCAAACGCTCTAGAATTCTAATAGGGGTTTCTAAAAACTCGCTTTCAAAGGGGACTAGAATTTATAAAGATGACATGGAACTATTTTTACTGGAGCTACAAACTAGATTCTAGCTGTCAGTTGCAGAATTTTTCTTAGTGTATATAGTAGAGCTCCAGAAATCTATTTCAGCTATAACTTTTAAAAAGTTACAATTCATGATTTTTTCAGAGATTAATTTCATATTTCATGCATAAAAATGTATGTAAACACATGAGATTAATACAACCATGGTAAAAATATTTATTGCCAAAAACCCTTATAAAGAATCGATTTTATAATATTAACTATAGTAAGCCTGAATGAAACTACACTGAGAAAAAATCCTGTAACAGATATCTAGAATCTAGATTGTGGCTCTAGTAAAAATAGTTCCTTGTCATCCTTATAAATTCTAGTCCCTTTTGAAAGCGAGTTCTAGATACCCCTATTACAATTCTAGAGCGTTTGCCTATATTATAGAGGTCAAACTTATTCAAAAATCTTCTCTGCAAATAAATGTGAATACAGAGGTGGGTTTTATCAACTATAATTTTGGTTTATGACTCAATTCCAGAAATCAAGAGAGAATATCTCGCAATACAAAGGATTCAGAATATTCAGAATATTTAGAATATTGTCTCACCATCTAGAAATGTATAGATTAGAAATTCTCGATCATTTCGTCTATTCAGCTTATTGGTGTGCCTTATACGTATAGCTCGGAAATCTATATTTCTAGTTTAGGGATTCAGAAACATGCCACTTATTCGTTCTAGATGAAAGCGGTATATTTTTTTTTTCTCGGTGTATTGAAAAACAATAATTATACCTCTATTATCGAATGACCTAATATTTTCTTCACCAGATAATCTTAATTTATGTATCTTAAGGTACCATTTGCCATAAATTCAATAGTTTACAATGAATTGAATTATTGGGATCAATCGATCGCAAGTCGTCCAAACATGTCAATGGAATGGGAGATGCGCTTTGTCAAGACTTCACTAGGAAGCACGCGTCTTTAACCATTTATCAGAAACTTTTACAGCTAGAGTGGGACTTTCTGGTATTTTTACCACACTCTCCCGATCTTATATGTACACACACACACAATCTTACTACAGTGTTAAAAATGGTTTCTTAAAAATGAGCTAAATTGTCTCAAAATAGCTCCGAAACAATATGCACTTTAATTTGAAAACCCATGTACTCATTTTTGAGTATACTGACATGTCAAACATGGGATTATTGATATTCTTATTGGTCAACCCCATTTTTAAGCATGTCAGTATACTCAAAAATGAGTACATGGGTTTTCAAATTTAAGTATATATTGTTTTGGAGCTATTTTGGGACAATCTTGCTCATTTTTAAAAAACTATATTTTACAGTCTACCATTCATTTACATCATTTCAATACATTTTAAATTATGCAAAACTTATTTTCTTGTAAGACGTGAAAAATCATCTAGATCAGTTCTTTAACAAAAATCCTCAGCCTTTTTTTTTAGCACGGTATTAGGTAACTGCTAAAAAGATGGAAAAGGGTCATTGGATGGAACAGCATAAACAATATCAATTAAATAATAGTTTTAATAAATAAAAAACAGAATGAACTTTTACGTCAAACGAATAAATACTAAAATTGCATTTCCAGATAACGATTATTTAATCATATCCTATGCCCTTTGAAAAAGACTCTGATACTTATTTTGGATTTGAGAAAAATGTGACTAAAAAGAACTTTTTTGAGAACTAATTGAACAAAATTGTTACAAATAAATGGTACTTCTACAATTTTATAGGTGACAAAGTAAAAGGTTGTGAAATATTGATCAAAAAACTGAAATATTTTAGAACAATATTTTTCTTTTATTACATGTTGAATGAATATGCTCGTATTTTGATTTCATAAATGATAAATTGCTACATTTACTAATTCCATTTTTTTCTTTATAAAATTTTCAGTGTTTTAACTTTATTTCAAATGGTTAGATCTACTTGAACATTTCTCTACATTATCCCGTAAACTTTATCAATTACTGGAACATTGAGTGGGTGTCAAATGAAAATTCATAAAAAAAAATAATAATTGTTATCAAATGTAAATATTTTAACATATATGTGGTTCTGGATGTCTTTCATGCCATATGTACTAACTTAAGACCTCTAAAAATATTTTCTGATGACTGGAACATTAAAAAACATCAGAGATTGCTCTAAAAGTGTCAATCACTGGTGCACATACCCTACATGTTCTAAATGTTACGACGTATTTAGATATTTCTCTAATTAATTCTACAAATTCCTTGAAATGCATCTAAAAAGTCGCACCATTTTTTTTTCTTCAGTTAATTATAAATTTCTATAATTACTTATCCCATTTTTACATTATAAAATTTTTAACTTTCTAACACGTCTTATTATATATGACTACATGTACATGAAATTTTCACTGCTTTATCCTGTAATCCCCTTCAAATACAGTTAAAAGGTCACACTGTGATCTTATTCTCTATCAATTATTCGGAAATACTGCACTCTTTAAACACTGTCTTTCGCGAAAATCGATCGGAAAAAAAATATTGAGCTAAAATGTCGTCGCCAAAAAATCAAACTAGGACGGAATCGCATACGTAGGGACCTTTTATCAAAGTAAACATTAGAACAGATGTTACTTAACATGGCTTTCTCTTCGAAAGAAGTATCATTATCCGACTTACAAAAATGGTTTAAAAAAAAAAAAAAATTCTGGGTGGAAAAATCATTATAAAAATCAATTCATGAAATCAATTGTCGTATTTTTAGAACGTAGAAGATGTAAAAGAAAAAGAAATTGAAAAGCTTTTTAGTTAATTTTATATCAGTAATAACATTTCAAAATCAATTGTAAAACAAGTACTTTATTAATTTATTAATTAATGTTATACTCTGTGTTCGTCTATTCAAAGAAAGGTTATAAGCTAACCAAGCGAGCAACAAGAAATTTCTATTTTCCTCAATCAATTATATGTATAATTATTTTGGAAATGAAAGCTATATTATTTTTACCTCGAGCGTAAAATTTCCAAACCAGAAATCGCACATGGTACCTCCTGTGTAATAACAGAGCTCTTAACCCTTTAACACACGATTTTTACACCACACAAAAGCTATGACAAATTCCTAACTGCAAAAATTCATCCGGAATTTTTTAACAAAATTTTACTTGTATCACAGCAGAAAAAAGTGTTTCATTTCTTTTCTCATATCTTCGTTCATATTTTCTGGTGTCTCTACAATCAAATGAATGTAAATTACATTGACCCTCAAAGAGTCAACCTACGGATTTATTATTTATTATCTGCGATATACATAATAATTTTCATATTTCTAAGATAATACTGCAAAAATAACTTTAAAGATAACAAACTATGAAAATACCAAATACCATGGAATGCGGTAAGTGTAATAAATAGTCGTAATTTGTAATGATTATTTATTGTATTCTTAAGGAGTCTGGCGTTTCCATGTTTTACATGTACCACCTTTAACTTTGATAGAATAAGAAAAAAAAAAAAAAAAAGATTTGCATATCAATATGAAGAAAATTATATCAATCAGGAACTGTCTGGGATGGCTCAGAATTTAGAGTTTATTGGTACAATTGTAAAGTTGAGACTATTGTAGATCACCACAGGTTTTTCAAATTGAGCTAGATCCAGCGACGCAATAGATGGTGAGAGTTGAATGTTTCGACGCCAGCAGTCGCCGAAGTTTTAGGTTGGAATGGTTTTGCGTCAGCATAGTGCTGCAACGAAGGAAGGAAGTTGCGGAGTTTTGGTGAATGCGAAGCGGCTTTAAAATTTTGTTAAAGTGAAGAGATATGAGTCGGTGGAATGAAGGATAAATAGGATGGTATTTCTCGTAAAGAGTGTGGTGTAGGTGGGTTAGTTCTTATGCTAGACTAAACTATAGTTTGTGTGTATTGCTGAAGTTGGATTATTATACGAAGAGTGAAGTTTTTATCTATTGGAGTTTGCTAGTCTAATGTGTATGGTGAAATTATAGAATATAGAAAAGTGGTGTGTAAAATTTGTCCGGCCGTGGGAATTCACCAGCCAAGTTTGTGTTCACATCGTTGAGTGGTCAAAGAGTGCAGCCTTCAACCTACTTCTCTTGTCTTCTCTGGGTAAGAGTTACTTTATATTTATCTAAGTTATTGTAGATTTTTCTAAGTTATCTAAAGTTTCTACTGATTGAGTTTGAAAGGCCAGATTTACCTCCCATTATTTCAGTTGAATAAAAATTTATTTGATTTTACTTCATAGTCTTGCGCTCTAATTTACCTGTAGTTACTTAATTATTTAATTAAGATGGAGGTTACGACCACGTAAACCTCACACGATAACTAAAAATGTTATTCTTGGACGGAACATTTTTCCTTCAACATTCATTTTTAAATAATTTTATAATAAAGAAAGCACTAAAAGATGTCGAATATACAAGGTAAGCCAAAAGTCTCTCACACGTTTTAAACATTAACACGAAATTAAATAAGTGCCGTACAAACTTGAAGAAATGGTATGTGATGCGGTGGAATACGTTGTATCATCATGCTGAGTAAATGAAGTTAACTGTTGTCTCCTCAATATGGCTGCCGCAATAACAGCGCCACCATAGGAGCCATATTGGTTCTAGCAAAATATTAGCTCGTGCCGTGCTACTTAATGGCTTCTGCGGTTACGATTTTGGCTTCATATTTTTCCAGGCGTGTCATCCCCTCTTATATAATTCCTCCAAGTGCACGAGAGTGCGTGCCACAATGAGTCTTATGATGAAATGTTTGGTGTACGAAATGAATAGTTTAAAAATGTGCTCATAGATGGCGTTTCAACTTAAGTTTTAATTTGAGACCCTATACTAGAAAGAGACTAGACATTGGCGCGCCGGCTTTTCAACAAAATCCTCCATTTTAGTGCCAGTTTCTCCATTGCTTACCATTACGCTGAGAAGAAATTTCGATTATTTTATACCATAATGGGAGGAGAACTTATTTATTATCTTCTTACTTTATTGGGAGATAAATTATTTTAATTTTGAAATATTTGTAAAAGATAAAAAAGCATTCTTTTTATTTTATATCGTATTTTAAATATTTTGATTCCTCTTATTGCATGCTGTTTTAAGTATTTATTTCCTAACATGTGAGATAATCACATTATTTCTTTGCTAGCTATTAGTTTTTAAGTTCTGTTTTGGACATCTATATATATAAAAATGAATTGCTGTTCGTTAGTCTCACTAAAACTCGAGAACGGCTGAACGGATTTATCTTATCTTAGTCTTGAAATGTTCGTGGAGGTCTAGGGAAGGTTTAAAAGGCGAGAAAAAATCGAATAATTTCCGGGAAAACCCTAAAAACAGCCCTTTTCTATTTCCCATAAAAACGTTTTCTAGAGTCAAATTGAACTTTATTGCTATTCAATAAAATTCATATCTATATATATAAAAATGAATGTTTGTCTCTATGTCCTTTATAAAATCGTAAACGGCTTGACCGATTTCGATCATTCTTTTTTTGTTTTTTTCCTTATACGTCAGGGATGTTTTAGGGAAAAAAAAATGGAAAAAATCAAAAATTTGAAAGAAGATATTAAATAAAAACTCCATTTTAACTTTAAAATGATTAAAAAGAAAAATATATTTGATGCCAAAATAAAAAAAAATTCACGTTTATTTATTTTTTTCCGGAAATAAAATATTTTTAATTTCGCGTGATAAATAATAAAAATTAGAAAAAAAATTAATATACTATGAAAATATTCGCGTGTAAATAAATATTTTCATAGACATACTTGGTATTAGCTTAAAAGTTTTATTTAATTGAGTAGTACTTACTTTTCTTTTCTACAGTAAAATAAAATTCTTCGTTTTAATTGATACTTTATATGCAACTTATAAAGGTTCTTTTATGTTTTCACCTTGATTGTAAATAGTAATAATTTCGAATTTATTAGAATTTTTTTTTATTTTGCATATATCATAAAAGGTTTTTTTTTTTTTTTTTTTTTTTTTTTGGTATGGAACAGCTTTAGTTTGGAAAAATTTGAAATTTGGCACCGAAGTACCTCGGACTTTTCTCGCCAAGGTCCTTAATTGCACAGTTGAGATAGCCAATTCAATTCATCGCAAAAATGGCTTAAAATACTTAAAAGTCACCAAAGGGGTCCCATACTAAAACTGTGCTTTTTGTATTTATTTATTTATAATATTTTCTATTAAAGACTTCTGTGGTCACGAAATTTGGTGCGTAAATTGTTTGTATGCATCCGGCCCTTATTGTAACTGGATTTCACAAAATTCGAAATCCCCCCCCCCTCTTCTCGGAGTCGGAGGGCAATAAACATGTGTAAAAACATGTTTTTTCGTTTGAATTCGCCTTAAATTATCTTAGATTGGCAAATTTTGGTGTGTGGATATTGATTAAGTGTACGCATTATGTACATTAGTGGGAATTTGCAAAACTTCGAATTCACCCGCTGAGGAAGGTTAAGTAAGAAGTGGGTAAGTTGCTGCCGAAGGCAGTGGGGACCCAGATTCCTCACGTTGCGAGCGAGAAAAACCTCTACCAATCACAGCGAGAACTTAGGTTATTAATAAAGATATGGGATTTTGACAACTCATTTAAGTTTAATGTCCAGCGAAGCGGGCAAAGCCTGCTAGGACATATTTAATTGGTTTGGACATATTTCTGTTTTGGACATATTTAATATGTAAGATCTGCATGTATTTTTCTAATTTGGTATGTATTTTCTAATATATTTTAAAATACATATTTAAAATAACTATATAAAAAAAAATATTTTTTGATTATTTGCCAGTACACAAAATGTATCCGTTTTCTTAAAATAAAACGATAAAAATAAAGAAAATAAGGTGTGCATTATTTACTAGTATATGAAATATAAATTTCTTTTAAGTAATATTTGCTATAATAAATTTTATAAATAATATTTAAATAACTTATTATTTTTATTTACATACTATTTTTAAAAACTAAAAAATGATGAACAAAATCAATTAAGTAAGCAAACGTAAATAAAATAAATAAAAAACATATTCTTTAATTTTTAAAAATATTAGTTAATATTTTTTACAAATTATTATTAATTTAATTTTTATTTTTAATTGTTGGTTAATATTTTTTACAAAAGAAAATAATTACGTCATTATTAATAATAAAGCGTAGCTAAAATAAATAAAATATGTATTTTTAGCTTGTAAAAATATTACATAAATGTTTTTATAAAATAATAAAAAGTAACTTCCTTTTTCTGCCGTAGTTTTACATTTACTTGACAAAAACTATGATTATCATATTTTTGTTAAATATTTTTTATCTTTTTTAAATATAAAATGTACGTCTTCAGAAAAAATAGGGTAGAATTACTTTCCAAATCAACGTATTTTGCTTAATATAGAAATATATAACAAAACATTCCTCTGTTTTCCGATCGGAGTTGAAAAAGTAACCATATCTTATTGAAGGTTTAAAAAATATATATTTTTTTTATTCAAATTCTTTTTCTTTCCTTTTTTTTTTTTTTTTTCCTAACAAGGAAACATTCAAAAGATGTCATCTTCAAAAAGTATTTAAAAAATATATATGTGTTTCTACTCTTCTTAAAACACCAGAAAACGAAAAAATTATCGATTGAAATTAGTTACAGCGACCACAAAAAATTATCAAAATTAAGCATATTTGGCGATTTAGCGCTGTTAGGCGATACGTTTGCTAGCACCGAGATTGTCGTGTACGAACAGAACCGTGTTTCGCTTTTCCGCCAAGTACTCAAAATTAATCGCCTAGCAGTGTGAAATCGCCAAATATGCTTCATTTTGATAATTTTTTTGTGGTCGCTGTAATTAATTTCAGCCGATATTTTTTTGATTTTCTGGTGTTTTATGAAGAGTAGAATCAAATATATTTTTCCAATACTTTTTGAAGATGACACCTTTTGAATGTTTCCTTGTAAGGAAAAAAAAAAAAAAAAAGAAAAAAGATACATATTTATATTCTGCATTGCTTTCTGAACAAATTTAATACATTTTTCATCCATTCATGTTGTATAGTAAAGTGTCAATCGCGATGAAAAAAGCATTACTTTCTACGTGGTTCGCTCCGATTTGACACTAAGATAGCCGGCTTTGTCCAGTCTCTTCCTAATATAGCTAAGTTTTAATAATATAGCTTTTCTTGTAATTTTTCCTCTTTTTTTTTTTTTTTTTTTTTTATAAGCGTGCATAGAATTATTTCGCAGGAATGTCAAATGTTACGAATTTTTGAGAATTATTCGTTTACTTCGAATGGTTCTGTCTTTTAAACCAAAATATTTGTTGGAATTAAATCAAGTTGGATAAATTTGCGATGGTAGTTACAAAGGCTAGCTTTTGGGGATGTTTTAGTGTATGGTTGAGTGGGAAGGCAATTGTAAGGAAGTTTGTAATTGCAGATATTTTAAGTGCCATTCTGGTATGAGATGTTTAAATAGGAGATCTCCTTTCAAGATAGGAGAAATCAATTTAGAAAGTTCAGTTCCACAGAGTTTAGCTCTCTTGAAGTAAACTCTTTGGAGAGTTTTCTTCAGCGTGCTGCTATATATATATATATATTGTGAGTGTTTTTTTACGAAAAATTTTATAACATTTGGAGTTACAACAAGAAGAGAGATATTATATTATTAGTATAATTAAAGATCACTTGGTGCCAACTAATTTAGTGTACATACACGTTCACACATTTCTTCATGGCATGCATTATAGTTCAATATTTAGTATCTCAGGGTAGCCGTTTACCTCTTAATGAAGATTAGAATACAATTGTTGAGTTTTATATTATTCTTTATTTCTTGTTCGCAATGTACAACTTTCAGTTATCAATCTCATAACTTTAATCCACAGACTTAAGGGGACTCTTTACCTACCGTCTCCGAAAGCCGAGGCCAATGTTATTTTATGGGAAATTTTTCCCCATTATAATTCCTTAACTAATACATATTTTTAAATTCCGTTTTCACTTTCCGAAAATTCACAAATATTAAACAATATATCGTTTTTTAAAAATTGATTTTTTTTTATTTTTAAGTTTTCATTTTTAAGCTCAAATATGAAAAATTTCCCATTTTGAAAATTCGCATTTTACTACCGCAAAATAAAATAAGCTGTGAAGTTTCTGAATGTGAAAACGTAATTTAAAATATGTATTAGTTAATAAGTTATAATGGAGCGAAATTCTCTATAGAATAGCATTGGCTCTGGCTTCTGGGGACGATAAGTGAAGAGGCCTCCTAACAGCTCGATTTCTTCTTATGGAACTATCTAAAGGAGAAGTGTATACTTTCCCAGTGGTTGATATCAATCCCTCGCTGGCCCAGGAGAACGGGGCGACATATTCTCATGCACTCTATGACTGAAGCTTTTTTTGGCACCTTCAGTCGAATAAATATGTTATGAAAATTAATCATTCTGGAACACAATTTAATTTAATTCACGATGCACGATTTTTTCTTCTTATGGAACTATCTGAAGGAGAAGTGTATACTTCCCTAGTAGTTGATATCAGTCCCGCGTTGGCCCAGGAGAACAGGGCGACATACTCTCAAGCACTGTATGACTGAAGCTTTTTTGGCACCTTCAGTCGAATAAATTTGTTATGAAAATTAATCATTCTGGAACAAAATTTAATTTAATTCACAAGGCACGAATTTTAATCACATGAATATTTGAAAATTATGGTTTGGATTTTTGGATGTTTGATAATTTCATATTGGTAGTTGGTACTTGTTGAAACACAACTCCGGTGTGGAAGGCCTCAGAATCCTCAATCCACTGCCCTCTAAGATATTCAGCGCGATTCTGGCTAATACTAAGGTGTTGAAGACGCGAATTACTCATGCTCATTATTCTCATCTACAATAAATACTGGAGAACGCATGATTTGAATTGCAATATTATTTGGATGTATTCGACCATATTGAATGGGCACCACAGTGAAATATTGTTGTGATTTTAACAAAATAAATGCCGTTTAATTGTTTACTTTGCGGTTGTTTTCCCTGGCTGTTTTTATGGTACTTTATCTGTGAACAAAATTTATAACTGACTGTTCTGTTTGCTTAAAAAAAACTTTTTTATAGTAAGAAGCATTGCAAAAGAAACTCCACTCTCGTACATCTTTATATTAGAGTTTAAAATGTGTCAAGAATTTTTAGGCCATCTTGTATTGCAACAAACATTTTGTGTAGCATAAATCAGAGTCATACTAATTATTAAGTAACACAATTCTCATGTTTATAAATGTATGTTTAAAAAAATAATGAAATTTTAGTTCAGGCTTACTACAGTAAATTAAGTTTTCCTATTATATACACTTAAAATAAATTAATTTTTATAAATTTACGTAAATTGACATTAATTTAAAAAAAAAAAAAAAATCTGGTGTGAAACAACCACACGTTTTCCATTACTTACATGCATTATATGCATTTTTTGGAGGTAATATGATCAGAAGGCATAAAATTGACCTAACAAATTAAACACCTAAAACTTTTCTGGTAAGCTTATACACATGTAAAGATATATAAAATAGATTTACATAGCGAATTTAAAAATAGTAAGAAGAAAAAAAAATCGATTTAGCCATTTTCGAAACATTAATTTCCGACATCTAAAACTGATCTACCTAATCAGGTTGCCTGTTAATTTCCCTTTAATAACCACGTAATACATAAAAAAAGGATATCTAAAATGTATTTATGTAACAATTTTTAAGAAAATCATTAGAGCCGTTTTTGAGATACCGACTTTTGCAAAAACTTGGCATACTCAAACCGGAAAACAATAATTACACACAAAAGGATATTTAAAAGGCAGTTAATATGGCAAGTTTGAAAAAAAAATCCGTGCAGCCGTTTTTATAGGAACACACTTGTGAGGCCTGAAATTGAGCTATTTATACAGGACGCCAATCAGTTTTCCTGTACTAACCAACTATATCATTCGAAAGGAAATCTAATAGAGTGTTTATATAGCAACTTAGAAGAAAATCGTTAGAGCCGTTTTTGAGATACAGACTAACGGTACCACTTCCGGTTTTCTAATTTTTACCAAAATTTGTAAAATTCATCTGTACACCAGACCTGTCTCAATTTTGAAGTTTCGTAGTTCCATCTTTAATAGTTTCGTAGATATGATAGTCAGAAGATTCCACACACACACACACTGACCAATTGACAAAAACTAGTTTATTGTAATCCAGGAGACCTAAAAACATGTAAATCAGGTGAAAAATCGATATCGAATTTTCGGACCGAATGCAATACTTCCATTAACTACGGTAGTCGGGTAATGGAAGTAATAAAATAAAGAATATACACAGGCAATTTAGGACTGAAATTTGTATGTGTAAATAAAATTCCCACAATACCATCGGTTTTAACATCATTTTAAAATACGCTTAATATACTTGAACGGTCTACTTCGAGAAATTTTCCTTAATAACATCTGTAACAAAAAGTTTTACTTAACATTTTAAAAATTGCTTTAAAATGTAAATTCCATTAAAAGTAAATTTTAAAATTTCTTTTGCTATAAAAACCATAAGATTGTCAAACATTTACTATAATTTGGCAAAATAATTTATTTAGAATCACCAAATGAATATAATAATATTGAATATTAAATGAATGAATTGAATGTTAAAATGAATATTTGCAGACATAAAAGATAAATTTAACGTGACATATTTTTACTAAATGTACACCGTCTTTGTACTACATTATCTGTCAATACGATTTAACAAATATTTAAAAATCATTTATGAAGGGAAAATTAACTGTAGAAAAAAAAAAAAAAAAAAAAAAAAAAAAAGAATTAATTGACGTTTGTTAATTTACGAACCTATATAAATATTTATTTTTTCTAAAAATTTAAATAAATTTTTTGTACAGTTCTAATTAGGGAAAAATGTTTAAATATATTTGTCTGCTAAAATAAATATTTCAAAATACTCTTTTTAGAATTAAGCTAAACATTTTCAATTAAGCTAAACAAGTAATTATAGATAATGGTTTTGACATTACTTTTTAATAAAAGTAATTTTTAGGAAATTCCTTAAATTTCAATTGCTTTTCTCAGTTGCATACACTGAGAAAAAAAATATATACCGCCTTCATCTAAAATGAATACTGGTCATTTTCTAAATCCCTTAACTAGAAATATAGATTTCCGAGCTATGCGCATTAGCACGCCAATAAACGGAATAGACGAAATGATCCAGAATTTCTAGTCTACACATTTCTAGATAGGGAAACAATATACAGAATATTTTGAATCACTTGTATTGCAAGAAATTCTCGCATGATTTTATAGAATTCGGTCCTGAACCAAGATTATAGTTGCTGAAACCCGCCTCTTGGGTTCGCCTTTATTTGGAGATATTTTCAAATAGGTTTGACGTCGATAATATAAACAAACTCGCTAGAATTCTAATAGGAGTTTTTAGAAATCCCTTTCAAAGGGGACTAGAATTTATAAGGATGACCTGGAACTATGTTTTCTAGAGCCACAATTTAGATTCTAGATGTCAGTTACAGAATTTTTTCTCAGAGTATTTGAAGTGGTGAGAGGTGCATTTTTAAATGGAATTTAAAATACAGACTCTTACACTGGCATTAATAAATAATTGGCTATAACCTCATAACCAATTACTCAGGCCTGCAAAATTTTAATCATGAAAAAATGTTTGCAATATAAGGACTGATTTTTATATTACTTGATGTACCGATTTCAAATATCGCATCCAATTCTCTCAATTATATAAAGGTTTTTTTTTTTTTTTTTTTTTCCACAAAATGGGCTTAAATATACGGGCAAGACAACCTATTGTACATATTCTGGGGAAAAGGAAATCTTTTCAAAATATTTTTAAGTGTTTTATTTACAAATTAATTAATGTATCAAACATCTGGAAACGATTTGCTAAATATACAATTATATTAAGGGTGATTATAATTAAAGATACGATTTCAAAACGCTATAATTTTAAAACTACCCATCAGAGCGATTTTATATTTTACCAGAGCCGTCGTAACGCAATGAAATTTTGTTTGGGGAAGGAAAAAAGTAGTTACGACATGTTCCTATAGATGGCGCTGTCAGAGGAATGTCAGGGGAAACGCCTAAATGGACTCATTAAACACAGGAATGTTGTTAGCAACACAATGGAATAGTAGAAAACAATAGACTTCAAGGGTTTACTACAATTTTTCTAGCAAAAAGCCCAGAATACGTGTTTGCAGTTTTCATTGATTTGAGTGAATTTTACGTTGAACTAAAGCTATGTTTTGAGGAATTGCAAGAGATTTGATTGGTTTATTTGATTTTCATCGATTTGAGTGTATTTTACGTTGAACTAGAGCTACGTTATGAGGAATTACGAAAGATTTGATTGGTTTATTTGATTTTAATTGATTTGAGTGTATTTTATGTTGAACTAGATCTACGTTATGAGGAATTACGAGAGATTTGATTGGTTTATTTGATTTTAATTGATTTGAGTGTATTTTACGTTGAACTAGATCTACATAATGAGGAATTACGAAAGATTTGATTGGTTTATTTGATTTTTATTGATTTGAGTGTATTTTACTTTGAACTACAGCTACGTTATGAGGAATTACAAGAGATTTGATTGGTTTATTTGATTTTCATCGATTTTAGTGTATTTTAAGTTGAACGAGAGCTACGGTATGAGGAATTACGAAAGATTTGATTGGTTTATTTGATTTTAATTTATTTGAGTGTATTTTACGTTGAAGTAGATCTACATAATGAGGTATTACGAAAGATTTGATTGGTTTATTTGATTTTCATTGATTTGAATGTATTTTACGTTGAATAGAGCTACGTTATGAGGAATTACGAGAGATTTGATTGGTTTATTTGATTTTCATTGATTTGAGGTAGGGGTGTCCAGTGATGTTTTTTTGGTTTTAACATTCTTGACAGTGATTACTGCAAAAACAATTTTCGTGCGTTTTCAGATTCGTGCACAGCGAGGCAGGGGTGTCCAGTGATGTTTTTTTGGTTTTAACATGCGTGATAGTGATTGCCGCGATACCGAGTTTCGTGCGTTTTCATATTCATGCACAGCAGTGTAGGGATGTCCAGTGATGTTTTTTGGTTTTAACATGCGTGATAGTGATTGCCGCGGAACCGAGTTTCGTTTGTTCTGAGATTCATGCTGCACTGCGTGGAATAGCTGTACAATTATTATTATTATTATTATTATTATTTGACGTGCGTGAAGCGTACATACGTGCGTTATAGTGATTGCTGCGAAAACGACTTATGTGCGTTCTCTGATTCGACCATTCATCGAATAGTGACTTTTATTGTACGAGTAACAGCTTCAACTGTTTCCAGAATACTCGAAGAATTATCTTTCTATTTGACTGTTTTCGAGAATATTCGTTCTACGTTCCATCTTTTTTCAATTTTCAATTTTTTGAAAAACTGGTACATCATGAAATTTGTTGACTATTTTTTCCTGAAATCAGCGTCAAAAAATGTATCAGTATCAGTTATTGGTTTCTAAACACTTTTTTGGTTGCAGGCCTGAGTTATCAAAACAAAGTAAAGAAAATATTTTTAATTCTCATCGGATTAGCAATCAGTCTGATTTACACGAATATGTGTTCTTTTCTTTGTGCTTTTTTTTTTTTTTTTTTTTATTAATAATCCTTTTATTAATTTATAATTAATCTGAAAAAAAAACTTACTAAAAGTATATTATTACTGAAAAATTTTAGACTTTTATAATGCATCAAGAAAAAATAAAAACCAATAGAAACCTTTTTTTAATTAATTATGTAATCATAATGGTTCAAAAGTATTATTCCTATGTTTTATTGAACTCTGGATTCAAATTTGGAAAGTACTACAGGATTATCATTTCGCTTAAAAAATTAGGTTAATGTTTAATATGATTTTTTTTAATAATAATTATTTTATTTGTTTATTTATTTTATTTTATTTTATTTTTTCAAGAGAGAAAATAAATAGAATGTTCTTACTCAAAATCAGTAAATATTCAAAATATTAATTTTCTCTTGCAAAAATTGAAAAAAAAATGTACATATATCTCAAATGTTACGATTTTGTTGGGTAAAGAGATAAATATTGCTCATTCTGAAATAGTATTTAAAAAATAACATGACAGTATAAACATGCAATAATAGCTTTTTGTGTAACCATGCAACATTTAGATGTAATATGTCCGAAAAATTATTTTAAACAAAAATCAACAGTTCTAATTTTTAAATGACAATTACTTTTTAACAGTACCAGAGTGGTTGTTAAAATCTGTTAAGTTGTGATTATTTGTGTTCTTAGAACAGCATGATTTTGAGTTGTAGTTCTAAAAATAGCATAATGTATGTAAACAACCAAATCAGTTGGAACTTTCCAAACTTGTTAATAACATTTTTTTAAATATAATAAAACCTATCTGGCTTTATCTAAACAGTGGGGATTTGTAAAAAAAATAAAAACCACTTAATCCTAAGAGGACTTAGCACCTTTGAAAATTTTAAATTCATTTTAAAATAGGTTAAACTTTATTATCTTGCCTCATTAAACTTACGCCATAATCTGCAATATGTCTTTATAGTATTGAAATGCAGAGTGTAAGAGAAAATCGTGTGAATAACCCACCAAATTATTATTATTATTTTCTTTTTTCGAAAAATTTTCATTAATATTATTATTTTATTTATTTATTTATTTTTATTTTTTTATTTTTTTATTTTTATTTGAAAGTTTCTAGTTTTCAAAAACAAAAAGTGGAAAATTGTAAGTAAGTAATAAGATATAAGACTGTTGTTATAAGATTGTAAGCTATAAAATTGCTGTTCTAAGATATACAAAAAATCATTAAATAAAATTTCATGAAAATTTAGCAAAACGTAACACACATGGAATATGTTAAGCATGTCGCAACTACACTTTTAAAAATTTCAGTTCAAACTTGAAATACTATAAGGAGTAAAGTTATAAGCAATACCATAATATGATTCATCCTCACTTTTAAGTTTTCTACTTCTTGTGAATGAATTTAAGTTGCACCAAAACTTGGAGCTACCATATATCCACTCACAAGGGAAGTATGAATTAGTAAAATTCATATTGAAATCGAACCAAGCTTCAATTAAAGAGCGTGGTCGAAAACATAGGTTAAAGTGCAAATTTTGTGCAACAACTCACCCATGAGCCAAGATAAGACCCTAGAAAATTTAGCCCCTTTTATCAAAATCAACGAAACAGAACAAGCGGGCAGGAAAGCATGGCACAGTGCCAGCGTTTTTGACTTGAGACAAGCAAGTCTTCAGTTCGATCCCCGTCTCAGTCGAATTTTGAAGTGATTTTTTTTTTTAAACATAATACCAATATTTGGTTCAACATGAAATTACCGAATCATAGTAGAGGTTAAACCATTGGGTGGTTGCAGCTAATTCAGTACCAAGTTTTGGTTCAAACTAACACCAAATTTTTAACAGTGTGCATAGAAATTAGTTTTGAGAAAATGATGTTTAAAGTTTTTATTTTACAGCAGATTCAATATAAAAATATTAATAATATTAACGCTTATTACTCACCATACAATAATGGAAATTGAAAAACTTATTTTGCAACCTATCATGTGATTTCATATTTTCATAAAATTTAAATATTGAATTTTTAGTACTATTTTGCCATTTTTTAAGTCCACTCTCCCCTTAAATGAGTGTAATTACCCTGCACCTGAAAGGTTAACTAGAAAATAAATAAATAATGACAAATATGCTGTAAATTTTTAACGAAAAATTGTAAACGAATTGAACGAAACAAAATGAAACGAACATCGAAGTTTATGCTCAGTACCGTAGCAAACTAGAATGTTGTGGCCACATTTTGAATTTCTTCTATATTTTCTAATGCAAATTCACTCAGTAAAAATAATTTATTAAAATCATTATTTAACAAAATTATCTTCCATGATACTTCAGTACGATTTCCATACTAGAAAAGTAGTAAAACACTAAATATCCAAAAAAAGTTCATTTTATTCTCAATACTACATAAATATATATATATATATATATATCGATACCTTTATTTTAAATTATCGCACATCGATGGTACAACCATTCATTTTAAAGGTATTGGCGAGCTCTTTTAAAAGATACCCTTCATGAAAATTTATTCCCCTCGACGGGTGACTTCCCTCTCAGGGGGGAGGCGATGCTTCTACACATACAAAAAATTTTCCCAGTTGATTATCTCTATTATAAATAATTCTGATAAATTTCATAATGATTATTAAAAAATAATTATCTTTATGCACATTTATACAAAATTTTGTCCTGTACCACCATGTTAAAAATTTAGAAAAAGAGGGATTACAACGGATCCTGTAAGACAATTTTTACCAAACGTTGATAGGCACTAATTTATGTCAAGGTGTAACTACATATCAATTTGTATGAAATTCTGAACAGTAGTTCCTGAGATACAGTTGCCACAAAATTTTGTCTCTCACACACACACACACACAGACAGACAGACATTTTCTAAAAAAGGTCAAATCATGTTCTACAGCTTTAAAAACGTGTAAATCCGTCAAAAACTCGAGGTCGAATATTTTTACGAATCCAATACTTTCCTTTATTGAATATAGAAGAAAGTAAAAATAATGAGAATAACAGACCTCTGATAAATGAATATACCTCTGATTTACAATTTTTTTTTTTTCAAGTTGAGATGTCATATTCGAATCGTGATGTTCTGATACTTACTTAGGCAACAGAATCTTCTACAAACATGCTGTGACACGTGGAGGGATTACGTACATTCTACCCCCTCCTTTAGGAATCGAACTCAAACACTTTTCTTTGCAGCCAGGAATTGCCCTTTTATCAAAGCAAACAACGAGATGGACAAGAGGTACTTAACGTAGCTTTTCTCGATCGTAACATGATAATTCCGACTGCAAAGCCAAAGGGGGCATAGAAACATTACAGAACTGCCTTGGTGTTATGTTTAAACTCGTATAACCCATTTATCTTGTTCGAAGTAAAAAGACTTGGTTGATTAAATGGACGTATAACGTACAACCACCGACAATCAAACACTGCGTTATTCTATGGGAAATTTGTCATCAGAATTACTTTAAAGCATTAGAACTATTCTAATATTTAATTTTCGTTCAGAGAATATACATCTGCGAAATTTGTTCTTTTTTTTCTTTCTTTTTTCACTTTTTAAGTACTTTAGGGAGTCTTAACTTTTAAAAAAATCGAGTATAATTTCAATCCTTCACTTTTTGTAAAACTGTAACACATTTTTGGCAGAGATCTTGATAGTTTGTACACGCTTCATGGAACTTCTTCATGCAACTTATGCATTTTATCCAGTCATTCGTTTTGGTAGTGTTATTATGTTCTTCTTCACAATCAACACAGTGATCCTCATCAAATTCTATTCCTCAGAATCTGTAGAATATGATAATTTCAAACGTACTGCATCTTCATCGCTACTGAAGGTGTCATCTTTTTGTATTTTTCTTGTGTTTATTTTAGAACTTTTCACAGTTTTACGTTTTCCCCTCAACTTGTTTCAGAGATGAAAGTTTCCGACGTTTTTCAATATTTTCTGGTGATGTCAAAACCATAGCTACCTATTTGCAATTAAACGTGCCATAAACACAATTGGTACTTTTTTTTTTTTTTTTTTTTTTTTTTTTTATTGTTACATCAAGAACTGGTGCAGTATCGTAAAGTACTTTTGTTGGTGATGATACACAGAGTTGCCAAATTTGGCCTTTATTAATAGTCACCAATAATTTTTATTTGTAACGTTTGACTAATCACTTCGAAGATTGATAGTGTATTATCTATATCAAATGTCACTTCTCAAAATTATTGGTGACTATTGAATAAAAAAAAGGCCAAATTTGGCAACCCTGATGATACACCATGAGATGTTGATGTTTTAAAGATAGTCATCTCTCTTCGATTTTTTGTGGCCATCTCTCCTGAAATTTAAGAACTGATATTCATCCAATTTAAATCGTAACTCCGCTATTGTAGGTCTTTGTTTTAAGCTTAGAAGCAAAGGTTAGATTACAAGTGTGCCTTAAAAGTCCGTTCAGTAATATACAGGGTGAATATAATTAAAGTTACGATTTCAAAACGCTATAATTTTAAAACTACCCATCAGAGCGATTTGATATTTTACCAGAGCAATCGTGAGGCAATTAAATTTTTGTTTGGTAAAAGAAAAAAAAATAGTTCCAAAATGTGCCGTTAATTATCCGTAAAGTATTTGTTTCATGAAGCTCCTCTTTTTCTCTTTTCACTATGACTGTTTCCGATGTAAACACGTATTCTTGTCTTTTTGCTAAAACGATTGTAGTAAACCCTTGAAGTCTATCGTTTCCTGCTATTTCATTGTGTTGCTAACAATATTCCTGTGTTTAATGAGTCCATTTAGGCGTTTCCCTTGACAGTGCCCTGACAGCACCATCTATAGGAACATTTTAGAACTTCTTTTTTTTTTTCTTTTGACAAGCAAAATTTCATTTCCTCACGATTGCCCTGGTAAAATGTCAAATCGTTCTGATGGGTAGTTTTAAAATTATAGCGTTTTAAAATCGTAAGTTTAATTATAATCACCCTGTATATGTATAACGTATTATCACTTTTTTAGGTACATTTATTAACGTCTGTCAGTTTTTTATGTCATCCATGATAAATATTTTGTAAGCTTCGCACCATATGGTATCCTGCTTCCATTCCAAGGGCTTCATTACTTTAGTATGGCTATATGCACCATCATTAAAACATATCTATGTATCTAGAAGACCTAACTTATTGATCCTAAGTTCGCAAATGCAGTTTGTGGAACACGTTCCTAAATGCTGCGGCTAAAACTTTCAATTGGATACTATGGTCTACCATAACTGCACATAGAGGACAATTTTTCATCAGACATAGCTCGAAATGCATTTTTTACAGATGTAAGACTTGCTGCGTTCTTAAATATTTGCATGCGTTTTATTGTTTGGTAATCACTATTTCAGAAAAGTCTGTTTTTAAATTGTATTTTAATATTAAAACCTTAAAAAAAATTATTATTAAACGTAGTATTAAAAATATAATAAAACAAGCAACATTTCTAGGAACGTTGCGAACCCTGCAGAAGTAATCAGATATTTTGATAATGAATAATTATACATATTTTTGCCTGTCAGTAGAGCTTTGTTGAATACATATGCAGTCTCGAATCCCTTGTGATTAAAACAGAATTGTCAACTTTTATAATTTATTCCGGGGCATTCTTAGCTCCGCCTTTTTTTCATTCCGGTCATTTTTAAGAATTCTTTTCTTCTTATTTAATTGTTGTCACACTTTGCATAGATGCCAACATTTTAATTTATTCCGGAATAATTTTAGCCACGCCTTTTTTTATACCATTTAATTTTAAGGAAAATGTTTTTTTTTTATTTTATCCAAGTTATATATTGGAGAAAATTGTTCTATAAGTAAAGTGGTGCGAAATAAAGGCGGGGCTAAAAATATTCCGGAATAAATTAAAATATTGGCATCTATGCACTTTGGAGAGAAATGTTCTATAAAAATTCTGGTACGAAAAGAAGGCGGGGCTAAAAATGCTCCGAAATAAATTTTAAAACTTGGCAACTCTGTAAAGATCGTGGTGTGGATTCTTGTCTATAGATGATTTATGAAAATAAATGCCTGATATGGATTTTTTCATTTCATCCACCGATACATTAACATCACGCCAAACAATAACCGCTGAATTTTATTTTTAATTTTCAGATAATAATTGTGAATCTGATTTTTATAGTTGTGTTTTTATGCATTTTAAATGGTAAATGTGCTGTTTTTAAAGATTATTCTATATATATTAGTCTAAGCTTTAATGGAAAGTTCAGCGTATTGTCAATGTTGGGAGTCACGGTATATCATCATTGTATGAAATTCTAATACATTAGCGAAATGAATGCATAGGGATGACTTTTTGGCATACTTTGTGTGAACGTACGTTTAGGACATGCTTATGTACGTTTTAGCAAGTTTGTGTTTTGCAAGTCGCATATGTACGTGTATGACAAGTTCATTTTAAAACACTTCAGTCTCAGAAATCCATTCAAAAAATTTATTTGTAATTTATTTAATGATCTAAAATTTACATGAAATTTTCTGCTGTGATATATATATATATATATATATATATATATATTTAAAAGAATTTCTTCTTTTCTTTTATCTACAATGAAGCTTTGTATAACTTTTTCTTTTTCAATATTTACATTAAATGAGGCAAGAAAACACATTTATTAACAAGATCTTCAAACTCAGAAACATATTTTTTTTTTTTTTCATGAATAAATTAATTGGAAAACAAAAGAATTCTTTCCAAATTCGAAACTGAATTCTTTTTTATTTATTTTCACTTTGCTCGCTTATAAACCACTATAAATTTAATAGATTTGTGTTCACCACTGTCTGAAATATTTTGTTGTATGAGATTTCTGTGTCATTTAGTAAATATATATTTACCTGTTTTTAAAAATTCCTACACGTTTCTTAGTGAAAGGAAAAGGGGAGAGTGACATTTTTCGGACTTAATATGTATCAGGCTTGTTCACGTGCATATATTTATATGTATACGTGCGTGTATTTACATCTATACGTACATATACAAAAACTTGCGTTTGCCTATGACTGGCGCTTTTTTTTTTTTTTAACACCTTTAGAAATAAATTTCAACAAGTCATTGAAAAGCTTATTTTGAAATTTATCAGAATACACACACACACACACACACACACACAATCACACACACAATCACACACAATCACACACACACACACACACACAAATATATATATATATATATATTATTTAGCCTAGTAACAACAAACATTACAAACTTTTAAAAGCATTGTTCTTTTCTTTTATGCACTATAATCACCGCTAAATATTGATTATTTTTTAACGCGCCACCATGTATGAATATTCATTGTACAAGTACTGCATATCTTTTTTATAGAGATTATATTTACATTAGATAAGTTAATAAAGAGCGATTATCACTTAAATCATAGAACTTTGATATAAACAGCATTTTTTCATGAATAATTTAATTATAAAATAAAGGAATTCTTTCAAAAAACAAAACAGGGTGTTTTTTTTTTTTTTTTATCATGTTTAAATCGCTATATGTTTTATAGATGTACATTCTCTTCTCTCCCATCCCCACCATTTCATTTATATTTTATTATATATATATATATACATATATATATATATATATATATATATATATATATATATATATATATATACATACGAGGTTTCTGTTTAAATCAGTTAATATTCATTTACCCATCTTGCAAAATTCCTACACGTTTCCCAGTTAAGGGTGTGGGGAAGGGATACCTTCTATGATTTTTATATGTGTATTGTTTGCCGGCGTATATATTTGTATGTATACGTGCATGTGCATGACTAGTACATTTTTTAAAACGCTTTAATAATAAATTTCAACAAGACATTCAAAAATTTAGTTTGAAATTTGTTTGAAAATCAAAAATCACTTAAAAAATTACTAATATGTTCCACTATAAATACAAATATATAAAGCTACTTTTATTTCCTTTTACACACAACAATTAACGCTAAAATATTAATAAATTTTTAACATACCAGCATGTATGGATATTCTTTGTGCCAGCATTGCATATTTTTTTTATATATATATAAAGCTGATATTTAGACTAGTTGAGTCAATAAATTGTAATCAATATCATTACCAAGATCACAGAACTTTGAAACAAACAGCCTTTTTTCATGAATAAATTAATTATAAAGCAAAAGAAGTTTTCTGAAAGATGAAGCTGGATTCTTTCTAAATTTTTTTCTGATTATGTTTAAATCCCTATATGTTTAATAAGCTTTTATGAACTCTTTAATAAATTCAAAAATTGCAACACCGGCAAAAAGCTAATCAAATATAAGCCTGCGATGACTATTAAAATATTTGCTCAAATCTTTATAATAGAAATTTATTTGCCAGAAGCAATGCCTTTTAACGTTGAGTTTACAGAGTTTTCTTTAAAAAAAAAGCGTTTATACATTCTTTTTTTTCTATCTCTGAAAGATAGCTTTATTATAATAAGGAAAATATTTCATTAAATAAAATATATTCTCCTGATAATGAGTAAACGTAAAGAGTTTTTAAGTAACTGCGAGTATACACATTTCTATCCTGTAAAGGTGCATATATGATTTCGAAAATAATATTGAATTATCTTAAGCAGATTTTTTAATAAACTAAATTTGAAAAAGAATTTTGTTTACTTAACCAAAGGGGAAAAAATTGTATGCGATGAAAATCTTTCTTTACAAAATGTTAAATATTTTGCGCACGCGAGCAATAACAAAATATATTAACCTGCGTAAGTTATATCAAAACTGTTTTTCGCGTTAGTTTTAAGGTGTTCTGAAATAACCTACGTTTGTTTGACTAAAATTATTCTCTTAAAATTTTCTGGATTTATCTTAAAATTTTACTTACATATTTACATTTCTTTTATTTACACCTTAAAGCATTATTTATATATTTTGCGTGAAATCTAGAGAAAAAATTAAAGCCACTAATCAAATAAAAATTTAATTTTAATTTAAAACGATTTAGTAACTATCAAAATGTCTGTAGAATCAATTTCATGTTTATCTCAAAGTTGTTTCCAAAATTAGGCTTTTTTTTTTTTTTTTTTTTTAGTACAGAGGACTATTAGTCTCAATCTACTGATTTTTATGATACCTGTTTTACGATAGTTGAACATTTACCTAAATCGAAAATTTATCGAAAATATAATTAATTAATTTGAAAGCGATGTTATAATTTGAAAAATAATAATAATAATAATAGTCCTCCGTACTAAACTAAATTCTGCTTTTGCCAGAATTTCATCAAAATCTTTTCTTTTTTTTTTTTTAATCTTTTAAGAAAAAGAAAAGAAAATTAATAATAATCAGTATCGAAATGGTCAGTATCGGAAAAGTTTTTTTTTTTTTTTTTTTTTTTTTTTTTTTTTAAGGGAAGGGTGAGAAATATGATGTTTATTTATATATATATATATATATACTAGCAGACCCGGCCACGCGTTGCTGTGACTAAGTTATACGTTGAATTATACGGCTGTAAACTATTTAGTACAGTTAAATTATTATTTACGAACAAAGACGAAAACGTTGTAGCCGATGTAAAAACCCACAGGGTTGAGATTTGAAACTTAGGTCAAAATTTGGAAGCGATTGATAAAAATTTTCGTAGTGTTGATATTAAGCACAAATTAATTTTATTGTAGGGTCCTATAAATTTTAATGGAGAAGTGATATATATTATTTCTAATGCTACTTTAGATAAAATTGCTAAAATGACTAATATATAAATTAAATTCTATTAAAATTCTATTAAAATAAAAGTATAAAAGAAACAGACGATTTTAAAATCAATTTTTATGGAGGAGTGAAATATAATATATGCTATAATGGATAATTTTACTATTAAATGACCTCATCATTTTAAATATTTTAAAGAGGGCAACAGCTGTAGTTATAAAAGGGAAAACAATAAGGCTAAACCAGAAAAATAAGTAAATTTGATAAATATTTTAAAACTTTAAAATTGGAAATCTTATGAAATATTGGACATTTAAAGTAAATACATGTATCATTTTAAATACAAAAAGATTTTGGAAAAGTTTAGTGTATTTTAACGAAGTGATGAGAAGTTTTTGAGTATGTTAAAATTTTAATAGTAAATTCAAGTCAATAAAGATGGGAAACATTGAGGATTAAGATAAGAATAATTATAAGATTAAAAAAAAAAAAAAAAAAAAAACTTTTTATATACCATGCTTTTAAATTTTAATATACTAATAATATACAAATTAAAAGGAAAATGATAAATATTCTATCATAGTTTGAAGTCAAATTTGTTTTCAAATGTCTAAATAAAATATCTGATGTAAGATACTAATATTTTGCAGCGGAATAGATTTCATTTCTGTCATCCTTGGCGAAAAAAAAAGAATATCGCCAAATTATCTGGCGAAAATATTTAATTCCTTTCAAAAATCATGGTTATTTTAACAACTTATATTAAAAGAGTAATGAATAATATGAAACAATATTTCGTACAATACATATTACATGTCATACATACGTACAATGAATAATACATATTACATTTCGTACAATGCATACATCTGGCATGTATATTTTCGTGTTACGCTTTTGATCGACAAATAATAATAATAATAATAAAAAAAGCCAAGGGCGACAGAGTTTAAAAATTTAAAATTAAAATTTTGTCAATTTGACAGCAAAATAATTCAATCTAACACCCGCGATAACTAATACATATCTATACCCAAATATAAGGATTAAAATCGGGAAATAAATTTCCTCGATTTTTAATAATTTCTTACAAAAAATCCAGTGGGCAATTAACATAGGAAATCTTTTTCTTGGCTGCACAGACGGTCAGTGAGTCACACTTCGCTTGCGTATAGAACTCATAGATATAGTATAGCATATATAGAATAGAGTGATCATTGGGGAGAAAAAAGTTATTCCTTTTCATTTGGGAAAATACGACGTTTTTACCAAAATATGGCCGTCTTTCCCCGAGTGAATACACACGGGAATACATACTAATATTTTAGCAAATAAAATTTATGAATAATTTATTTGCTAAAGGGGAATGGAAGACTCCAGATACAGTTTCAAATTCATATTTCTTTCTTTCTTTTCTTTTTCTTTTTTTTTTTTTTTTTTTTTTTTTTTCAATACCACTTAATGGCTGTTTCCAAAGCTTTTATTTTTTATCATTTTTCGGCATCAAAAATCTTTCTACGATAACATGGGGATGAGAGATCTATATAGAACTATCTATGATAGAACTACATTAGCACTTTATCAATGTGTATAAAATCTTTAAATTGATTATGACGTCAATTTTCGTGAGATGCATAATTTAACTTTTTATAATTTTTTAACGTTCACGTTTGATTAAATGTATTTATTTTTATGTCGAAAGAAAATGAACTCGTATTTTTTTTTTTTTTTTTTTTTTTTTTTTTTGGCAACAATTAAATTAATGGAACTCACAGATATTTTGGAGCAACTTTAATAAAGGTCTATAATTAACAAATAATTGCAATAAAACAATATTGTGACAATAAATTGAGATAAAAACTATCCTATCTCTCAAGTTGGATCAAACTGCACACAGTGTGCAAAATTTCATCAAAATCAGTTCCTTAGTTTAGGTGTTTACCCCGGACAAACATCGTGACACGTAATTTATATATATATACAGATTAAATTATAAAGTTTTGATCAATGAAGCACAAATAAGTAAAAAACAGGATTAATTTCACTGTATTATCTTCATTATAATATGAATTCAATTTACACTTCAGTCTAAGTAACACGTGGCCGGCTATGCTAACACTAAAAATTTAAAAAGTGGAAATAATTGAATTATACGAAATTTATTAATAGGTTAAAAAGTTGAAGATTCTTTGTGTAGATGGCAGCACCAAATATATTTCAGCTTTCATTTCAACCCAGTCGAAAGGTATCGACATCTGTTAGAATCATTTGGAGTTAACAGATAATTGTGACTGTCAAATAATAACAGACAAATAATTAGCAATAAATTAAAATTGCGACTATAATTTGAGATTTAAACTATCCTATCTCTCAAGTTGGATCGAACTGCACATGGTGTGCGAATTTTATTATAATCGGTTAAGTGGTTTAGGAGTCCATTGAGGACAAACATTGTGACACGAGATTTATACATATTAAGATATATATTTTTTTTTTTTTACGCCAAAGCCGCTAGTAGGGAATGCTGATCGTGTGCTTTGAATTTTGTTATTTTTTATAAATAAAAATAAATTCTGTTAAATTTTTAAAACATTTTATTTCAAGTGAAAAAATGTTTTTCAAATGAATAGTGCGACCAAAAAATAATATTTATATTGCATTTTTTTTTTCGTCTGCTTTTAATTCATACGTAAAAAGAAAGAACTTTTATTCTTCGACCACATTTCATGAAATCAAGGAAGCATCTGCGTAATTGCTAACTCTACGAGTCTAATGCTAAAATAGGAGTGACAGTCATCTGACTCAGAGAAACTGAGCGATAACAGAGCACAGAATTATTGGATGTTTTCCAAATTTCAAACTGTCGGTCAAGCTGGCATCCCTCCAACATTTTGGACGCGTCCTCACTGCTAGTTTTAGGATATGTGGCTGCACTGTACTTATTGTTATTTGATAAATAATATTCATATATTTAAATTGTAAAGGAATACGTTTTTTTTTTCATTAATTTCGTCTAAAATCTAACAACGAGATGTTTCTAATGCTCAAATTTGTTGAATTGTATGGAATTTTATTTCATTTTATTTATGGTGAACCTATATAAAACTAAATATGACAGAACTTCACTGAGGTGTAAAAATATATAGTCCAAATGTAATTTGCAGTAAATTGTACAGCTCTTTTTAAAAAATAGACGTGTAATATAACAAGTAGAAAGAGAATCGTCGGGGAATAAGGAATAGACGGATAAAATAAAATACAACTGCATCTCAACTGTACGGTACTGTAACCTATTTTTTAAAACGTCAAATTTATCACGGGCTTCAAATATGAACAGTATTCACCTTGCGTCAGTCAAAAGAGCGGTTTTTGTGACATACGACTTCTTTCGTATATCAAGATTCAGACTTTTTTTGGTGGCAAGTATTACGAATTCTGTGACCTATTTACGAAACAGTAAAATGAGGGAAATCCTAATATCATTTCCGCTACTGGAATTGGTTTCGTTAGTAATCTGATTCCCATGAACTTATTTCTACCAACAGACGGTTGAAAATGATTTATTCTCCAAGATGGCGATTCGGGTAATATGAAAAACCAACTATTCCATATTATTTGCGATTTTTTTTTTATAAAACTTGAATGTTGACTATCTGCAGATTATCATCTGTTGATTATCATCCTCATGCAGACAAATGAAGCTTTTCCGAAGCCTATTTTAAAACGAAGGTTTATATAACAGTATTCTTTATCTTATCCCCTAATGTCCAATCTGCCTTTATGGTATTGAATTTAATGGTAAGAGAAAGTCGTGTCAGTGCCACACGAGATTATTTGTAACAGAAAAATTTCAAAACACATTAACAAACTTGAAAGTTTGGAATATTTGAATGCCAACCTTAACAACACACATATCCGTAGTATATCCTGAAGATCTCCTTGGGAAGTCATTTTATCCATAGGATATCCTAAGGATGTCATGTGGAGAAGGTGTGCCGTTAGGGGCAATGATCCATAATATTTCGGTATATTATGGCGAGTTATTTTACCATGTTTGTATTAACTTCGATACTTGTTTGTTTGTCCGGTACAAATCTTGCAATCGGTTTTTAACTAACTTCCCTACTAGCTAGACAGTTGCAACTTTCAGAATAGCTCGGAACCCGGTGATAACACAATACTTCGAAGCCCGATTTTCAATTTTGATTAGTCTTCTTTTAATTAATTAAAACCTGAAAATAATAACCTCCTAATATTCATAATAATCTGGTGTGTCACTCACACGACTTTCTCTTACCCTGAAATTTAATACTTATATATACAGGTTGGAGATTAAGAGGTAAGATAACGAGTACTGTTATGTAAACCTATGTTAAACAATTGATATTAGGCTTCTGAAGAGTTTTATATGATAATTAGATCTGTGTGAGGGGGGCTACCGCCCCCCTCAACCCCCCGTTTCATTAATGCACCTACATTTATATAGAATTTAATTCGGTTATTAAAAAATATTTCTCTTTTTAAAAAATAATTTATTAAAATTATTATTTAAAAAAATTATCTTTTATGATAAGACAGACGATTTCCATATTAGAGAAGTAGTTTAACACCAAATATCCAAAAAAAGTCCATTTTATTCTCAATATTAAAAAAAAAAAAAAGTACGATTTTTTTTCTAAGTTTTTTTTTCGCTAAAAGTAAAAAAAATCGATAACTTTCTTTTAAATTATCGCAGATCAATGGTTCAACCATTCGTTTTAAAGGTATTTTCGAGCTCTTTTGAAAGATACCCATCATGAAAATTTACTCCCCTCGAGGGGGGACTTCCCCCCCACAGGGGGGAGGCGAGGCTCCTACATACACAAAAATTTTTCCCAGTTAACTGTCTCTATTACAAAAAATATATATTTGTTTCATTTGGTTTAGTGCAGTCTATAGACGTTAAACTCTATTTTCCTGCAATTCCCCCCATAGACGTAATGTATTAGAATTCTCTTGATTGTCCCTGTACACGAACCATTTGCTTGATCTTAACAAAAAGCTTACTGTAGCATCCCTATATGATACACATTTAGAATACCAAGTTTGAACTTTCTGCCATAATTTGTTTTTGAGATATGCTGATAACAGACAGACACACAGACACACACACACACAGACCATTTGCTAAAAACATGATTTTCGTATTCAGGGGACCTCAAAACGTGTAAATATAACAAAATCTCGCTTTCGAAAATTTGAGCCAAAAACAATGCTTTCTCTACCTTATGGGTAAGAGAAAGTAAAAATAGCCATTAAAATACTAGCTATAATTTAATTGTTGCTAAAAAAAAAAAAAAAAAAAAAAAAAAAATGAAGAGTTTATTTTCTTTCGACATAAAAATAAATACATTTAACTAAACGTGAACGTTAAAAAATTGTAAAAAGTTAAATTAGGCATCTCACAAAAATTGACGTCATTATCACTTTAAAAATTGGTAAAGTGCTAATGCAGTTCTACAGCTATGATTCAACAGAAAATTTAAAAACATGGTTTATAAAATGTTTTTTATATTATGATTATTTATGCTCAATTTGTTGATATGTATTGTTTAGCTACAAAATCATGTAATACCCATCAATTAAATACTTGTTTAAGCGTGTATTAACCAAACTCCGTACACAGAGTTAGTTGGTATACTGGTAGGGTTAAATTGGAATAACGCGACTTACATAGAAATATTTAGGTACACTGTAAAAAATAGGTTTATAAAAATAAGTATATATTGTCTCAAAATAGCCCCGAAACAATATATACTTAAATTTAAAAACCCATGTACTCATTTTTGAGTACATTTACATGTCAAACATGGGGATATTGAGATTCTTATTGGTTAACCCCATTTTTGCGCATGTCAATATGCTCAAAAATGAGTACATGGGTTTTTAAATTTAAGTATATATTGTTTCGGGGCTATTTTGAGACAATATATACTTATTTTTAAGAACCTATTTTTTACAGTGTAGAATACAGCAAATTTCAAGAAAAAGCATTTTATTTTACTAAATCGCTTTATTTTAACAATATTTGACCAAAAATTTCTGCTTAAAGCGTATGAACAAACGGTAAATTCATGAAGTGAAATAAATTCTACTAATTATTTAAGGGTCTGTTGGTCTGTACACTGTTAAAAATGGTTTCTTAAAAATGAGCTAAATTGTCTCAAAATAGCTCTGAAAGAATATACTCGTATATTTAAATTTGAGAAACCATGTATTCACTTTTGAGCATATTGACATGCTTAAAAATGGGGTTGGACAATAAGAATGCAAATATTCCCATATTTCACATCTGAATATACTCAAACATGAGTACATGGGTTTTCAAATTTAAGTATACATTGTTTCGGAACTATTTTGAGACAATTTAGCTCATTTTTAAGAAACCATTTTTAACAGTGTAAGCAATTTTGCACAACCACTCTGTTGTACTAACAATTTCGGTTTTCATCTGCCACGTTGTATCCAATTAAAAATCTAAAAACCTGATTTTTTTATTAGATTATTTTTCGCTTTAATTTTTCATGCATTACATTTTCGAAGTTTCAAGTTTTTTAGGGCATCGCGACATTAAAAAAAAAACCCAGTTTCAATCTCACGACTTAACATAGTTAATATTTTCTCCATGAAGCTCATTTTTTTTGTTTTATTTTTAGTTTATTTAATTATATATTGATAAGAATAATAATGGATTTCAAGATAAAATGAAATTTATATACGAGGGATGAAAATCTTTCAAATCTATATCCTTACTTTCATAAAATTTTAAAAGTGAAGGATGCGTGAATTTTCGATAATCCACAACCATGCCGTCGAATCTAAAGTACTTTAAGATGAATCCGAACAAGTTCTAAGCTTAGAAGTTAAAGTGGTATGACCACTTAAAATATCTGAAACGTGATTTAAAGCAGGCAAATGTATTTAAAGTACGATGAAAGTTCCAGTTGAATTCACTACTAAATTAAATATGCAGGATATTTCTGTACACTTTTCACTGAGAAATTACCCTTTCATGAGAATTTACCATGCAGCCGCCGGACAGACGGTCTGTTTAATGTATGACCAATCACTAAGTAATATAAATATATTCAGCGGAAATCCACATTTCATTATTACTTCAAAGTATGCGATAAAATGGTTTAGAGGACGTGATATTCAAATTTTGCTAGAGATTGATTAGATTCTAATAAATATTGAATGAAATATTCAGTCAGGGGAGATATATGTTAGTAGAAGTTAAGATGCTTAATACAGCTTTACTTTTTTACATGCATATGTAGTTGGTACCAGTTTTGCTCGACTGTTTAACTGAATTTGAGTTTTTCATTTAAGTTACTATACAACAATATATAAGTTATTTTTTTGTGTTTAAACTTATTTACTTTCTGAACGAATTTAACTCTACGTAAAAATTACAAAACTTATTATTGGTTTGTTAATGTAATATGAGAAGTACTTGGCTTGGTTAACAAAATGGCTTTAAGAAAATGGCTTTGAAAGAGCTTTGTATGGGTTTTCCAAATCCCAGATGCTATATAAACAAGAAATGTTGTGTTTTAATAAAATTCATTTAAAATTGTAGATAAAGAATAAGCATTAGTTTATATTAATTTAAGAAGCTAATCGACATTTTACTAAATCTCCAGTAAAAAATAAAAAAAGATAAAAAAAATCATTCATTTTTAACAATTATGTAACTGATAGAATGTTCAATAAAAAGGGGTAAAAAATCCCATTGAATTTTGTCAAAGCATTTTTCTTTTGTGCTATCTAAGTATAAGTTTCATTTTAAGTATTTTATAAAGAATAGGAATTACTTCATATCATTTTAAGAAGCTAATCAACATTAAAAAAAAAAAAAAAAAAAAAAAAATTACAAAAATATTTCTATTCATTTTAGAATTATTAGAATATTTTAAAAAATGGTGTTTAAAGCCCATTTATGGAATTTTGTTTAGTCTTTTTTTCATTTGTGCTGTCTAAATATTTTTTGCATGTCATCTGTAGGGGAAAAAATACCATAGCGTTTATGCTAAAGAAATGAGTTCTAATTATTTAATATATATATATATATTAAAATTAACAGGTAAAACATATTAATAAATTCTGAATAAAAAGCGAGTTTACAGCTAAATTTACCTAAAAATTAAATCTAAATTTTCACTGGGAGCTAATTAATCAATTAGATTGAAATAAAGTGGTGGACAAACAAATTTACTGAAAAGATAAATTGCTCCAAAAAAATAATTATAAGCTATTTCAGTAAACTATACGGCAAATTCTCTAATAAATAACATTCTTAACTTGGCATAATGTGTACTTAACTTGGCATAAAAATTATCCCTTACACCATTTTTGCAAATACTTATGTAAAATGACCTCCTGAATCGAATATGACGCCCATTTTGCCCTATCATCCATCGCTTCTTGGGGATGGCCCCCTATTTTTACCACTTTTCGGTAATTTTATGGCTATAAATTTTATTTTTAGGAGGGAGGGAGGGGGGGGGGGGGGGGGGCAAGGATTATTTTAACTGTTAAATATCTTATTCTAAAACAGGAACATTTACGGCAAGGGGAAATTTAGGGGGTGGGGGTTTGCCACAAAAATTATGTATTACATTTCTTATATATTTTTTTTAATCTATTATTAATGTTATTTATTAAACATTATATATATATATATATATATATATGTGTGTGTGTGTGTGTGTGTTTAAGTGTTAAATTAATTCTTTTTCATTCTAAATCAAATTCATGGCCATAAAATTATCAAACAGTAATAAAAATTGGGGTTAGGGGGTGGTGTCCCAAGAAAACAGTGGGCGACTGGGCAAAATGGGAGTCATATTCGGAATCAGGAGGTCATTTTACATAAGAAGCAACAAGAATAGTGTCAGGGCTCTTTTTTTTTCTGCACAATCTAATTATAATACGGTAATTTACATTGTGGCAATACATAATATGACAATTTATATTATTATGGTAATACTCAAGACGTGGTAATTGAATCTCCAATGAAATACAAGTTTAAAAACTACATTTATTTTGAAATTGCTATCTAAAGTTTTATTTAGACCTAATTAAATAATTAAAATGAAATAAAGCAATGGACAAAGAAGTTTTTTTTTTTTTCAAAGATACCTTGTTATTAAAAATAATTATAAACTATTTCAATAAACTATACGACAAACATGCTAACAACTAACTTCCTTAAGTTGAAATATGCTTACAAAAAAAAACCTAAATTATAATTATAAATAACCTCAAAATACTTTTTGTTATGTTTATGGTAATATTTATAGTACCAAATAAAAATGTAACCTAAAAACAAATTTATCAAGCGTTTTCTACCTATAAAAGAGAACATCATATTTTAGTAAACATCAATACTTTACTTTCAGTCAAAACTGTTTTCTTTTCACGTTTTTGTTGTTTCTTTCTCCCAAGCCCAAACCACCATCCTTTCAACCATCCTCCTATTAATCTTCCCGGCAAATTACTATCTACTATTTAGCTCCTCTTCAACATTTTCCTAACAATTTTACTAACTTTGCGGCACGTGTTCATCGCCCAATTAAGGAACACGCCGTGTGTCAGAAATACAACAAGTTAGTCTAATTAGCCTCACGTATAACTTAGATAGAACAACACCCTTATGATGTAAGTGGTCTCATGCAAGGTTCATCCCAGTCATTTTTAACGATAACTTTCATGGTTCTTTCCCTTTCAATTTGAATATCAAATTATTCGCTAAAGTTCATTAATATTCCTCGCATAGTTCGTGTAAAATAAGATTCTTAACATTGCGGTGAAGCCTGTTCTTAGAGGGTGTTAAGAGTGGTGCCACATTATGTGCGGGTAAATGCATGTGAATGGTAATGCATGAAAATAAACGCGCTTTCAAAATTAGAAAATATTTAGAAAAGTGGGATGATTAACTATTACTCTCTATACAGACCTCTCTTTTACGTTAAAAAGTAGAATTTTTACAGAAGTGATCCTGTAATTAGTGAGTTGCAATAAGTTGACTTTTTTTTTTTTTTTTTATATATATTTTTAAATAATAATACACTGTAAATTAACTGTAACATGTGAACTGTAACATGTGAATTAAAATAGATTTAAATTGTTTTTATAGATCTAGCCGAAAAAAAATATATAGCAACTAGTGCTACGTTTATGTTAAGAATACGCTGTATTTTTACATAATTTTTACAATACAGGTGCATTTCTATTACAAGAAAAAAAAAATATATATATATATATATTCATCTCTTACAAATCATCGTATATTTTTATATTATTATTAAAAATTGATCTTTCACTTTTTTATGACAAATAATTTTCAGCAACATATTTTAAAGATGGAAAAGCTATGATACTATCTAGAACAATACAAGTGATATTCTTAATAGTCGCAACTGATTACCTGACACAAAAATGGGTTCATACACCAAACTTCATAACTCTAATGCTTCACCGGCCCTTTTATAATAAGTTTTAAATTTTTAAAATGTTCAAAAATAAATAATTAAATAAATGCGCCATTTATATTTCTACAATCTGAAAAATAATTGAAAATGTGATTACGCACAATATTTCGCAACGTATCCTCTAACTTGTCAGTTACTTTTTACGCATTTAAATTTTCATATGGTTGTAACTGAATATCAATATGTGAATTATATTAAATAGCAATAACTATATATTGAATCGATCATAATGGAATATTAAATTTGATCTAATTTTCATGCCTTTCCATACATCATATCCATTTTCGTATAACATAACGTCATCAGACTAAAAGAAAAACTAATACATTTTATTTTCTTAATATTTTATCAAAGTACAGTTTACTGAGATGTGGTAGTAGTGCGGGGTTATGCCTTATTGTCTACGCAAACCTTCGAGTGATTTATATATATATATATATATGGGGGGTAGGCAGAAATAGTCATGAGGTAGGCTCAAAGGAATACGAGAATATAACTATAACATCACATTTAATGAAGATTGCACAGAATATATAATACAGATGATGCACAAAAAAGATGATTTTGAAGACAGACATAAATTAGTAGTATAATGCTTATAATAACAGGAGATTTGGCGTTGGAATATTAAAACTCGAATAAACTACTACGTCAGAAACGCCAAAGAAGTCCCTAAATTCCTATTGGTCACACTCCCACCTTTCCCGTTATCCTACTGGTTGAACTAAATTCGGTCCCTCTCCTATATATACGAGCACTTCTCCAGTTTCAGAATTCTTTTTGCACTGAAGACGGTACGCTTAAGGCTACCGAAACAGCTGTATGTATCTCAAATATTTTTCTTTGGCGTTTCTGACGTAGTAGTTTATTCGAGTTTTAGTATAATGCTTATTATACAGCTTAACATTTTTTAAGTTGTGTAGAACATTAGTAGAACATATTTGAGCCCCTACGCATGCTATAGCATTGCTAGAATCTAGTGCATGAACCACCCATGGCTCGATCCAATTATTCAGCGCATTCAGCATTCAAACCAGATCGAACAACACACTCAACCTGCGCGTTGATGGTCTCTTCTCCACTCCACTCCCAGACGGATACTCTAAAAACTCAATCTCCATTCAGCATCAGATGAAGCGCCCGCTACTGAGGGGTGGAAGAATGTATGCCACACACACACATATATATATATGTGTGTGTATGTATATATATATATATAGTCTTATTATAAGCATATACATATATACATATAACCATACCACTATTTATATCAGTACATATTTTTAAATTCCATTCTCATATTCAGAAAATTCCAAGCCTTTTTTTTTTTTTTTTTTTTTTTTTTTTCTTTTTTCATTTTATTTTGGAGTGTAAAATTCGAAATTTTACTAAGTAAAATTGGCATTTAACGACTTAAAAACAAGTTGGAAAAAAATCCATTTTTTGGAACATGGGGACTGATATAACTGATATGAATTTTTTGTGAGTAAAAATGGAATTTAAAAACATGCATTATTTAATGAATGCATGTATGATACACGTTTTCTCATACAATAACATAAAGTTTGGCTGACCTTAACACTGAATGGTAGAGAGCAGTAAGGATTTGCCTCTCTAAAGAGGCGAGATACTCCTGTTTAACATGCTGTGATGTTCACTGAGAAAAAATTCTGTAACTGACATCTAGAATCTAAATTGTGGCTCTAAAAAAAATAGTTCCATGTCATCCTTATAAATTCTAGTCCCCTTGAAAAACGAGTTCTAGAAGCCCCCATGAGAATTCTAGAGCGTTAGTCTATATTCTAGAGGGCAAAGTTATTTAAAAATCTCTGCAAATAAATGAGACTACAAGAGGCGGGTTTTAGCAACTATAATCTTGGTGTATGACCCAATTCTAGAAAATCAAGCGAGAATTTTTCGCAATACAAAAGATTCAGAATATTCGGAATATGCAGAATATTGTTTCACCATCTAGAAATGTGGAAACAAGAAACTCTTGACAATTTCGTCTATTATTTCGTCGCCTTATGCGCATAGATCGGAAATCTATATTTCTAGTTAAGGGATTTAGAAAATGGCCACTTATTCATTCTAGAGGAAGGCGGTATATATTTTTTTCTCAGTGTTCAAATCAACCTAAAATACCTTGAATTAATTCTCTCTTATGTACTTATACACTCATTTTCTCTTAGAGGCAGTGTATTTTTTTTTTTTTTTCTAAATTTTTGGTTGCGCTTAATTTGCCTTTGAATGAGATCAACGTTATATCTCTTAGGTTCCCTACAGTTTGAACCATATGAGGACTAAGGATCGATTTCTGGGAATGGCTACATTGTAAATAGAATTGAATAGTTTCCTTATTTTTTGAAAATGCAAGTACATACTGATAAACCGCGAAAGGAAGATCCCTTTTCGTCATCTGCGCATGGGTGAAAAGAGCTGGTCCATTTATACAATAGGAATTCCCGTAGTACTTAGGGATGTGTTTGTTTATGGGTATGAAAAAATTGTAAACTCACTGATTGCATTTCTTTTCCTTCTTTGAACCGATTCTTGAACATCTGGTTACATAAATATTTTACGATTAATTAAAAGAAAGAAAAACTGATAATATTATAAAGGGATAGTTTTAGATTTCAGTATAAATATTACTCAATTAAAAATATAAATAAAAGCTTTGTCAGTATTTTAAAACTTTTGAAGTGTGTAACATTAATTTAAAAATTATATCAATTATTATTTACAAACTTGTATATAACCCCCTCAAAAATGACGGAATATGAAATCAATTAAGGTAGTGAATCAATGAATGCTTTACCAGCTTCGCTGGTCACTATATTTAAAGGGGACTAATGTGCAAGTTGTACCTGACGGGACTAATGTGAAAGTTGTACCTCACTGGACTAATGAGCAAGTTGCACCGAACGAAGAAACTATTGAAAATGACACTATTTAAAATTGGATGTTGCTTTAAATATTTGACACTTACTTTCATTTTAATATTTATTATCAAAATTCTTGAAGAAATGATTACAATTCTTCAAACAATAACTTCTCCTTCCAAAGCTCCTTTATCGCAAAACTCAATGGCATTATGTACAATACGCTTCGGTTCACTACGGATAGGTTTAATCCGAAAACTCATACCATATGTATGATCCATTTGTTCCAATATAAACAAACTCTTATACAGAAAGAAATAAAAGAAAAGAAAGCAGGAGTATTAATGATTCTACTCATAACAGAAGAAATAAGAATAATAGAAAAATTTCACATCTTTCTTCTTCCTTTGCTGTGTCTCCCAGAGAGTGAGTGGAATCGTCCTGGCACTTTGCCAACCAGGTATCAATCGTCCGCGGGCGAACAGTAATAACATTTCTTACATCTGTAGCAAAAAAAATATATTATTGTTTTATTTATGAATATTATTTCGCATTTCTTTTTTAGATTTATTTCATATTTCAAATTCAGAGTTGCCAACATTCTAATTGACAATCCAGAAGAATGTTAGTACCCGCCCGCCTTTTTTTTCCCACCAGTCTTTCTTTAGAATACTTTTCTTCTTACTTCATTGTTAATGCATTTAAAAAAAAATTACTATAAAAATTAAGTGGCGTGGAAAAAGGGGCGGGTACTAACAATACTCCAGATTAGGTTGGCAGCTATGCAAATGAGTGCAAATTTCACTTTAAAATGAACGAATATGAATTTTTCAGTATTATTACGCAACATCAGTACAAAGTTCACATACATTTTAAAGTAGCAAACTGCTAGAAATTAACTATAATAACTCATACGCTTAACTTTTATAGATGCTTTTATTAACACGCCCTTTAACCATCTTAACGCTTATCAGAAGAGGTTCCGTAACATTATCTCTTCCTGTTTATAGAATGCCTCTTGTTAAACATGAAATGTTCTACTAATTTGACTGTTTGTAATGCTAATATTCGCAACTTTTGAATGCTGAGAGACGTGTTCCCAAGTATCTTTAAGTTTTATAAATAGCACAGGAACTCTCGGAATCTGAATATGAAATTCTCGATAGGATTCATTATTATTCCCTACATGACTAGGGCTTCGTAAATTAGGTTCTTAATGTTCACAAGTTGCCTCCGCAAGAAGCGAGTGGCTTTCATAATGCCTTAGCAAGAATGAATTTTTAAAAAGACTTTTCAAAAATAAAGCATTTCATATATCATAAGAAATTATGCGTCAGCGAATGAAAAATTATTCAAAATTATTTCGAAATTATACATTTGAATTTTAAATTTGAAGTATATAAGATAAGAAATATTCGGTTGGAATAATATCTTCTAGCATGGATACGGGAAGAAGTTTATTATTAAATAAGCCTTCGAGAAACTGCAATTATTGAATATATTACTGAAGAATTCTACATAAAGAATTCATTAAAATGTATTCTTTTTTAATGTAATATTAATAAACGTTTTCTGTGAACATGACTAAAATTTATATTTCAAAAATAAAATAATAATTTTATTTTATTGGGTTGTTCGGAAAATAATTTCGTTTTTTCTTTTGAAAATGAAAGACGATTTTCTTATGTTGTATAAATATTTTATTGAATTATACATTCTTCACTTTGATCGGTTTCTTAGCGATCTCACGAGTTGTTATTTGGCAGTTTTCATAAATCAATACTTCATTTTGTATTTGTTAGCATAAACTGGTTTTTCAGAAAGTGATGCATCTTCAACGTCATTTGGTAAACGAACGTCATTTGGTTCGAACGAAATTTGGTAAAACAGTTTTGACACTGGTGTTCCCTTAAATACATTTTCTGTATACACATCGTATACTTTTTTCCTTATTTGAACAGTATTTTCGCCTTTTTGATAGCAAAAACAAAATATGCCGAAAATGTCGCTTCCGAATTCTTTATTTGATAGGACACCAGTCAAAACCTATTGAGCAGAATAAAATGAACTTTTTCACAAGAAAGCCTTGCTATATCAACTGTCACAATATATAATGGTAATGCAGCTTAGATTGCGTAGATGGTGTGAAAAAAAATACAACTAAGTCCTCTGCTGAGAAAAACGAAATTATTTTCCGAACAACCTAAGAATTTTACGGGGATTTTTCAAACTCGGTAAGGTTTTTTTTTAGTAATATCTTCGAATCTATTTGTGACTTTTAATTTATCAATCATATCTCGGTAGCGTTTTTTGCTGTTACAGAGACAAATTATGGAGTTTAACAAAATACACTCAAAGTTTAATGATAGTGATTATTTATAAGTTGCGTCCTATGACAATTTAAAATTTTACCTTCAATGTTTTTAACGTTCACAAATTATTTCTTTGTTCAAGATGCAAAATTAATTTTAAAAACATCTATTATACACTTTGTTGATCGTAAATATGTAAAGAGAAAAAAAAATATATAGCATTTTTTAATTTTGAGAAATTTTTGTTTTCGAACATCTGTATGTTAATCTCATTAAATTCGAATGATAATTAATTTAATTAATTAATAACTTTTTAAGCTAATACCATAAATTGTAAACACTCACAACATCAAAGCATCAAGAAGTACTTGTGACTCAAAAGAAATTTAAAATGACTTTTTCATACGTCATTATGGCAGAAATGACCATAAGTTTTGTTTTTGTGAAAAGAAAATAAAACCATTCAGTTAAGAACTCACTACATTGTTAAAAATCTAGTTTGAAACACCCACACGACTTCTATTACCCACAATTATGCGTATTATATGCTTTTATTTATTTATTTATTTATTTATTTATTTATTTATTTATATTTTTATTATTATTATATATATATATATATATATATATATATATATATATATATATATACAGTCGGTAACAAAAGTCTCCAAACACTAGCAAAAATTCCTATATATAAATATAGTTTAAAAAAACTAAAAAACACGCTTTTAAAGCACATCAAACTAAAAAGTGAAAAATAATTCTTAATATAAGCTGAAAACAATAATGAACGAAAAATACTAGTATAATTGTGAAAAAAGCGTGGGGTGCTTTGTGCCATATTTTTCGTATATCGAGCAACCCACGCTTTTTTCACAATTATACTAGTATTTTTCGTTCATTATTGTTTTCAGCTTATATTAAGAATTATTTTTCACTTTTTAGTTTGATGTGCTTTAAAAGCGTGTTTTTCAGTTTTTTTTAACTATATTTATTTTTCACTTTTTAGTTCGATGTGCTATGAAAGCATGCTTTTTAAACTATATTTTAAACTATATTTATTATTTTATTATTTTTCACATAAATAGCTACAGTATGTAAGTTTTTGGTTAAAATATTTACACACAATCGAAAATATCCCCATTCGACTTGCAGGCCTCTTAAATCTATCTGTACCAATTTTGAACGGCCTAACTGTATTTCTATTTGTTTTTGCCCCATAGTCCCCCCCCTTACCCCCTCACCCCCTACCCGCCCCTCCTAATAATTTTTGAAATTCAAAAATATCCGCAATCGATTTGTAAGTATCGAAAACCTCTATGTACCAATTTTGAACGATCTGACACTCTTTTTATTTTTTTGCCCCCCCTCCCTCCCCCCCCCTTCTTGCCCCTCCTAATAACTTTACACAATCGAAAATATCCCCATTCGACTTGCAGACCTTTAAAACCTAACTGTACCAATTTTCAACGGCCTAACTGTATTTCTATTTGTTTTTGCTCCATATCCCCCCCTTACCGCCCCACCCCCCTACCCGCCCCTCCTAATAATTTTACAAATTCAAAAATAACCGCAATCGATTTGTAAGTATCGAAAACCTCTATGTACCAATTTTGAACGATCTGACACTATTTTTATTTTTATGCCTCCCCCTCCCCTCCCCCACTTCTTGCCCCTCCTAATAACTTTACACAATCGAAAATATCCCAATTCGACTTGCAGGCCTCTTAAATCTATCTGTACCAAATTTGAACGACCTAACTGTATTTCTATTTGTTTTTGCCCCATACCCCCCTTACCCCCTCACCCCCCTACCCGCCCCTCCTAATAATTTTACAAATTCAAAAATATCCGCAATCGATTTGTAAGTATCGAAAACCTCTATGTACCAATTTTGAACGATCTGACACTCTTTTTATTTTTTTGCCCCCCTCCCTCCCCCCCCCCTGTTGCCCCTCCTAATAACTTTACACAATCGAAAATATCCCCATTCGACTTGAAGAACTTTAAAACCTATCTGTACCAATTTTCAACGGCCTAAGTGTATTTCTATTTGTTTTTGCTCCATAGCCCCCTCCCCTTGTTGCCCCACCTGGGGGCTGAATTTCTAAAATTCCAGAAATTGGTTTTTAGATAGTTGCCTTAGCTATATTTTAGAGCAAAAATTTCACGTATATCTATTTTTTTTTTGTTTGGGATATATATAGGATTATGCGAAATCACGTTTTACGCATGTGAAATCACGTTTTACACCCCCCCCTCCCCCCGCCCCCCTTGGGGACCGAATTTCAAAAATTCCAGAAACCGATTTTGAGACATTTGTATTAGCTATATTTCAAAGCAAAAATTTTACGGATATCTGCTTTTTTGTTTGAGATATGAAGGATTTTGTGCAATCACGTTTTGCTCCCAGAGAAGTTACAAACAAACATACATACATACATACATACATACATACATACATACATACAGGTGAAGCTAATATAAGCGTGTTAAAAAAAAAGTACACTTAATATAGTTTTGTTAAATAAATCCTTGTCGAATCCTGTTCTTAGTCAGTTTAAAAACAGGATTCGACAAGGATTTTTTTAACAAAACTGTATTAAGTGTACTTTTTTTACATAGGAATTTTTGCTAGTGTTCGGAGACTTTTGTTACCGACTGTATATATAGTCAGAAGACATGAAATTGACCTAACGAATTATAGAAACTTAAAATTTTCCCAGTATGAGAAACTTAATATACGAGTAAAGACATATAAAACAAAGTTTACTGGGCGAGTTAGAAAATAACAGGAAAAAAAAAAAAGGTTATTTTTTGAAACACCAACTTCCGAGATTTAAAATTAACCTACCTAAACAGGATGGCTGTTAATTTTCCTGTAATATCCATGTAATACATGATAAAGAATATCTAAAATTGATTTATGTGATAGTTTTCAAGAAAATCGTTAGAGCCGTTTTGAGATGCAGGCTTTCACCAAAACTTGACCCACTCAATTGTTGACCGGAAAACAACAATTACCTGTGGAAGGATATCTTTTTTAGATACTCTTTTTCAGGGATAATATGGCGAGTTTGAAAAAAATCTGTACAGTTGTTTTTAATGGAATTCCCTTGCGAGACCTGAAATTGAACTATTTATACAGGACTCTTATCAATTTTCTTGAACTAACCAATTATACCATTCGAAAGGACAGCTAATAGAGTGTTTATATAGCAACTTTAAAGGAAATCGTTAGAGCCGTTTTTAAGATACGGACTTATGGTCCCACTTCCTGTTTTCCAATTTTCACCAAAATTAAAAAGTTCATCTGTACACCAAACCTGTGCCAATTCTGAAGTTTCGTCGTTTTATCTTTATTAGTTTCGGAGATATGATAGTCAGAAGATTCCGCGCATACATACACACACACTTATATACACTGATCAATTGCAGAAAACCACTTTTTTGGACTCAGGGGACCTTAAAACGTGGAAATCAGGTGAAAACTCGATATCGAATATTCGGACCGAATACAATACTTCCATTACCTAAGGTAGTAGGGTAATGGGAGTAAAAATGAGTAACTGGACATACTCATTTCGGAATAAATAACTTTGTTTCAAAAAGGAGAACATGTTTGTCTCACTTATGAAATAGTGCATGGTTTCAAATTAATGTCTGTACATTTCATAATCCATTATAAATATGCTGAACTAAAAGAAGTTCTTTGATTTAATTTCTACAAATTTAAACAGGAAAAGTTCAAACACAAAATTTATTTCCTCGAATCTCCAGAATTATATTTCATGGCGGATTCATACTGGTTTGCGGAAGAATAGATCAAGGACACTCTACAAGGTAAGTCAAAATGAATATAGCGATTACAAGCGGCTATAACTATTCAATGGAAAAGAATTTATCGATAAGATTAACACAGAATGTAGACAGAACTCGAAAATTTTATATACATACGTCATAAATGTTCTTTGTGACTTCCCTTGGTCACACGTACAACATCTAGACGGTTGTCCATTTCACGCCATACATTCTGAAGCATGTCTGCAGTCACCGAAGCAAGCGCATTACAAATGCGTACTTTGAGACCCTGCGGTTTTTATCTATAGGCTTATGTGAAAGACAAGATGTATGTGCTTCCCATAATGCGCTTGCGTCGGTGACTGAACAAATGCTTCAGAATGTATGGCGTGAAATGGACTACCGCCTAGATGTTGTCCGTGTGACCAAGGGAAGTCACATAGAACATCTATAACGTATGCATACAAAATTTTGAAGTTCCGTCTACATTCTGTGTTAATTTTATCGATAATTTCTTTTTCATTAAAATGTTATAACCGTTTGTAATCGCTATATTCATTTTGACTTACCCTGTATATTTGCGATATTAAAATTGAGGATGGTCGATGTTAGATTATTCAATAATAAATAAATGGGATTTTTATATTTGTGCATATTTAATTCGAAGATATTTTGATTATGTAACCAGGAATGCCAGATGAAAAATACAGTTTTATTTTTTAATACCACTAAATTTTTAGAGTATCAATCTATTGTTTCAACTACGGCCGATTTAGTTTTCTGTATAAAGTGTTTGCTTTGATTTAAAATTAGTGGTGTTAAAATATAAAATTGTAGTATTAAAAGGAGACTTGAGGCTGGATTATTAAAATCAGTGAAAACTACAACGTCAGAAACGCCAAAGAGAAAAATTTTTATGAAGCAGACAGCTGTTTCGGTAGCCTTTAGCGTACCGAATGAGAACTTCTCTTTGATTTCTTTATGCACTGAAGACGGCATGCTAAAGGCTACCGAAACAGCTCTCTACTCCCCAAAATTTTTTCTCTTTGGCGTTTCTGACGTTGTAGTTTTTACTGATTTTAATAAAATTGTAGTATTCATCTGGCAACACTCAAATTTGACGCAATTTTACTCATTTTTGAGTATTTTTGATCCTTTACTTTTTACAATGTAGTAATGAAACCAGAAATTTTGGTTTGATTTGGGTTATCCCTATACGATCTTTTTTTTTTTTTTTTCAGATTTAAGCTCATTAGGTCGAGAAATGCGCTACAAACATTCATGCCGGAGCTAGGATTCGAACCCGGCACCTAAAAACTGAAAGCCAGAGAATTGACGATTCTTCCACCAGGTGGCCGGGAAATTTTCATTGAGGCATTCAATTTTCTAGCTTCAGCATTAATAATAAAATAACAAAATTTAATTTCGGTTTAAACTTCATTTATACTTCATAATCAATATTTATAAAATTGTTATCACAAACTCCTACTAACTTAAAGACAAATTATTTTGACTGGGCTTTTCTAAGAAATACTCAAAATGAATGAGCTGCCTTCACGTAAAATTCCTTTTCTCGCATCTTCAGTGACATTTCCTATGAATCATCTTTGATATAATCTCAAACTTCCCGGCAGAAGACAATCATTTTTTTACAATGAATGGTTTTGAAAAAAGATATCGAAACGATGACCCAACAAACATGTCCAAAACTTCAACAAATGTTTAATCAAACCTACAAAAATAAATCTAAGAAATCAAATCTTACCAACAAAGCATCTTATCATTTTGATGAAAAGCATCCAGCCTAAGAAATATCATTTTTTTTTTTTTCTCTTTTGTTGAGACATATCCGCACTTCTATTGAATATAAATCTATATCATAAAGAAAATACATTTTTTTTTTTCAAATTTCAAGGATGTTATGGAATTGTTTCGTGAGATACATCACTGTAAATATATTGTGGTCAGTCTATCAGAAAAATGCACGCGATATCAAAATCACACTATGGAAATGCATTAGAGGAAGTAATGGAGTTTAGACAAGTGTTGAAGTTCTGATTTAAAAAAATATGAATTCCAAAAGATGGGGGGAATTCTGATCTCTATGCGTATTTTCAAGCTGGTCAATTCATATATTTAAAACTTAAAATATCTGGGAATATGATAAAATAAGACAGTAACAGCAAAAATTAAATGGTAAGCGAAATTGTTTGCAGTAGTTATGTAAAGCAGTATATGTACTTCAGAATGTAAATGTTGGCTAAAAACTTACACCTTAAAATAAATGGGTCATTTTTCCTAAACTGAATAATTTTAACATAAAACTAGTATTTTGTGGCCACCACAAGACTTTCTTCTATATTTTCCTATACAAATTCACTCAGTAGTTCAACCATTCGTTTTAAAGGTATTGACGAGACCTTTCAAAAGATACCCATCTTGAAAATTTAACCCCCCCCCAGGGGGGGAACAGATGCCCCCACTTGCACAATTTTTTTTTCCTAGTTAACTACTACTATTATCAATAATTCATATTAATTTTACAATCACAAGTTTAAAATAACTCTCATTTTGCACATTTATACGGAGTTTTGTCCTATACTGACATATTAAAAGTTTACAAAAAATGCGATCACAGCGCCACCTTTTGAACGATTGATCCCCAAATCTAATCAGCACCAGTTTATATCAGGGTGCAACTAAATACCAAGTTTGGTTGAATTTCATTCATTGGATCGTGAGATACAGTGGACACAAAATTCGTGATACACACACACAGACAGACAGATACACATTTTCTAAAAAGTATCGATTCGTGTTCAGTTCATCCCAAAACGTGTAAATCCATCAAAAAATCGAGGTCGAAAATTTTCACGAATCCAATACTTTCTCTATATTACATATAGAAAAAAGTAAAAAAAGTAAAAGAAATCCTTTAAAAGGTCATTTTATATTGTACTTTAATAAGCGCGTCAATAAATAAATGCCTCATTAAAAAATGTGCGACATTTTAAAACTATTGAATTTATTGTACACCAACTGTGTGAGTAAACAAAATAAATAACAATTTTTTTTTCACTCCATCACTTGCTTTGCCTCGTTTTGATAATGTAGAAAAACCATTTTTAAAATCGTGTGTTCGTTTTAGTTTTCTGGATAGACAGAAATATACTGACAAGGAAACATTCAAAAGGTGTCGTCTCCAAAAAATATTGAAAAAAAAAAAAAAAATGTATGTGATTCTACTCTTCCTAAAACACCAGAAAGTGAAAAAAATATCGGCTGAAATGAATTACAGCGACCACAAAAAATTGTCAAAATTAAGCATATTTGGCGATTTCACATTGTTAGGCGATTGGTTTTGAGTACTTGGCAGAGAAATAAAACACGGTTCTGTTCGTACACGGCAATTTCGGTGCTAGCGAACTTAACGCCTAACAGCGCTAAATCGCCAAAATGCTTAATTTTGATAATTTTTTATTCTCGCTGTAATTCATTTCAGCCGATAATTTTTTCACTTCCTGCTGTTTTATGAAGAGTAGAATTAGAATCACATATATTTTTTTCGATATTTTTTGAAGACGACACCTTTTGAATGTTTCCTTGTGAGGAAAAAAAATATACCTCGTTCATCAAGAATGAATAAGTTGCCATTTTCTAAATCCCTTAACTAGATATATAGATTTCCGAGCTATGCGCATAAGACACGCCAATAAACTGAATAGACGAAATGATCGAGAATTTCTAGTTCACACATTTTAATTGGTGAAACAATATTCTTAATATTCTGAATCTTTTGAATATTCCGAATCTTTCCGAAATTCTCGCTTGATTATCTAGAATTGGGTCATAAACCAAGATTATAGTTGCTGAAACCCGCCTCTTGTAATCTCATTTATTTGGAGATATTTTCAAATAGGTTTGACCTCGATATCATAGACAAACTCTCTAGAATTCTAATAGGGGTTTCTAGAACTCGCTTTTAAAGGGACTAGAATTTATAAGGATGATATGGAACTATTTTTTTCTAGAGCCACAATTTAGATTCTAGATGTCAGTTACAGAATTTTTTCTCAATGTAGGCTTTAAAAAGCCGCCTTGTATTTTACATAGTTTAATCCGTGTGACTGCTTTTTTAGTTTAAAATATTTTTTTTAATGTATTTTAAGAATGCCATAGAGATTTTTAAGTTAAAGATTATTCATTTCATTTAGATATTTCATTTTTTTTAGATATTTCATTTTTTAGATATTTGATAAAGATATTTCATTTTTTAAAGGGTTTTTCGTCATTTCACTCTAGTTATGGTATGCTTATTTCATACCAATCTGGATATAGCCCTTTTTAGCAATAACATATAGCCAACAAAAAAGGGGGGAGGGGGAAATCAAGTAAAGAACTTAACGGCCCTATTCACTTACCGTCGCCGGAAGCCCGAGCCAATGTTATTCTATGTGGAAATTTTCTTTACAAATAACTTATTAACTAACGCATATTTTTACTTCCTTATACAAAGTATAAGGAAGTATAGTAATCCCGATTTGCGAAATGGATTTTGCATTTCACATTGCTCGAAAACGAATGATCGCTGAATGTTGCCAATTTATACGTGTGACTGTCATGATGTCTAGTTGTACACCTGCAAGTGTCGTCTTAACACGAGGTTTCGTTTCAGAGATATAAGGGACTGCACGATTTTTCGTGACGTCTGTATGTATGTGTGTGTGTGTGAGTATGTCGCATAACTCAAAAACGGTTGGACGTAGAAAGTTGCGAATTGGTACATAGGTTTGCTATAACATCTAGTTGTGCACCTCCCTTTTTGGACTTTGTATGATTTTCCGTTTTGGAGATATTTAGGAAAATTAGGTTCAGAATGGCCAAAATGTATCAAAAAACGGTAGTAACTCAAAAACGGTTTGGACTAATCTTGTAATTTAACTGACTTCCCGACTAGCTAGACATTTGAAACTTTCAGAAAAGTTCTGAACACGTTGACAATGCATTTTAAAAATATTTTTAGCCATTTGTTTCTAATACCTGCTGCCTTCAGCAGCGTTTATGTGATTCAACAGAAAATTTATTTAACTAACTTCTCGACTAGCTAGACATTTGAAACTTTCAGACTAGATCAGAACACGGTGAAAATGCATTTTTTTAATACTTTTAGATAACTGTTTAGGGTCCCTGCTGTCTTCGGCGTTACCAGTACAAATCTTGCAATCTATTTTTAACTAACTTCCCGGCTAGCTAGACATTTAAAACTTCTGGAAAATCTCAGAACACGGTGACAATGCATTTTTTTTAAATATTTTTACCCAATTGTTTCATGTGACTGCTGCCTTCGACAGCGTTTATATGGTTCAACAGAAAATTTGTTTAACTAACTTCCCGACTAGCTAGACATTTAAAACTTTCAGAATAGTTCAGAACACGGTGAAAATGCATTTTTTAAATACTTTTAGCCAATTCTTTCGAGTCCCTGCTGCCTTCGTCAGCGTTACCAGTACAAATTTTGTATCGGTTTTTAACTAACTTTCAAAAAAGCTCAGAACACGGTGATAATTCATTTTTTTTTTAAATATTTTTAGCCAACTGTTTCGGGTCCAATGACAATGTTTTTTAACATTATGTATATTTTTAAATGTGTATAAGGAAGTCATGTGGTGCCCACATCAGATTTTTAAATTCTGTTTTCACATTCAGAAAATTCCCAACTGTAAAATCGACGGACCTTTTTTAAAAAATGTATTTTTTTAATTTTTAATATTTTATTTTGAAATTGCAAAATGAAAAAAATTTCACATATTGAAAATTCGTATTTTGCAGCTTCAAAATAAAATATAATAATTTAAAAAAGTAATTTTTTAAAAAAAGGTCCGTCAATTTAACAGCTGAGAATTTTCAGAATGCGAAAACAGAATTTAAAAATATGTATTAGTTAATAAGTTATTTGTAAAGTAAAAATTTCCCATAGAATAACATTAGCTTCGGCTTCCGGCGGCGGTGAGTGAAGCGGGCCCTTAATGTAAAGCACCCTACCTTACATGAGTTAGAAAATGGCGACAAACAAATGGCAAAATGTACAGTTAGCTTATGTACCACAATAACCATATGCATCAAAATTATTTACTTTAAACGTTATCTCGGAAAACGTAAATTATAAAAGATCAAACCCATTATCTACCGGACGATACTTTAAAACACAATTAGTTTAAAAACCGTATAAAATCGAATCTATGAAAAGAAATATTAACGATATTTATAAGAATGCACCTCAGTTTGATCCGACTAAAAGGTACTAGGCGCTACATGTGACTGTTTTTGATCAAGAAAGGATTTTATAGATTACTTTCGCTGATTTCGCTTGGCATATTTTACCATTTTCCCGGGTATTACAATTAATTCCTATATTACTTCAAGAATCTCCCACCAATTTTAGAAAAAATATATGAAACATAAAAAGTAAATACTTTTTTACACTTTTTTGAGATCTAAATATATTTTTCGACCACTATGCACTAATGGTACACTATAATACCATTTCACAAAATCCTCCTTAATTACTATGGTGAGATGATACGCATAATTTTTATTGCAAAAATTTATTCTTCAATTACCTTTTTTAAAGAAATATTTTTATCCAAAATTTCTATTGCATTTCAAATACATTTTTTTTTTTTGTCTGTTTCATACACTGAGAAAAAAATTCTGTGACTGACATCTAGAATATAAATTGTGGCTCTAAGAAAAAATATTTCCATGTCATCCTTATAAATCCTAGTCCCCTTTGAAAGCGAGTTCTAGAAACCCCTATTAGAATTCTAGAGAGTTTGTCTTGGAAAATATTAAAGGGTTTTTGAATTTTCTATTTCGATATTTATAAAAATTTTAATATTAGATTAATTTCACCTCTATTTCGTATATTTTGATATTAAATTTATTTTTTAATGATTTTCTTTTTGAAGAATGTATTAAACACATTTTCACTTTTGCTTACTTTTACCTTTAATTGAAAAAGTTATGGGAATTCTTTATAATGACTGTAATGATTGATTGAAAATTATTTACAAAAAAAAAAAAAAAAAATCTAAATGAATTTTAATTATTTAATAATTGTGTATAGACTTTGTAAAAAGTTACAAAATTTACAATAAAATTAAAAATTTTGAATTTAAGGCTTTAATGTCATATGAAAATTTTTTATTTTTTATTTTTGTTAATATATAAAATTAATCTCCATTTAGAATATTTCTGCGGTAAATTTATTATTTAATGATTTCCTCGTTCAAAAATTTTAAAAATAAATAATTCCATTTGAGCGCTTTTTTTTTTTTTTTTTTTTTTTGTAATTAAAAAACTCAAAGGAAAATCACAGTTTGAAACTTAAAAAAATAAATTTAATAAATTAAATTGTTTTGGAGAATGCTTGAATGATGAAAATGTCGAAATCTATGAGATTGAATATATCTAGATAGTTATTATAAAACATATGAAGCTACATAGCAATTTTAAAATAATGTCATTCCACAGTTCCTGTAAAAGTATATAATTAATATCTTTTATAAAATTTTAAACTTTAAATTTATTTTTCTTGGATTCCAAATTTCGGGAATACAAATAATAATAATGTACTTTAAAATTAATTAAAAACCTTACATTTCAGCTTCATTATGAGTTGTGGATTTTAGGGCGAATTAGAGGGATCCTCTGCACCCACTCATGGGTGCTCGGCCTGGTGACCTGTTGAAGTGATATTTCTGTCGTTGCTGTCTTCTTTCTTCCAGCAACAACAGAAGCGTCCCTTCAGGTCGCCAGGTCGAGTACCGACCGTTGATGGGCGCTAGAACCGACAGAAACATCACTTCAACAAGTCGCCAGGCCGAGCACCAACCGTGAATGGGTGCTAAGGATGAGTGCGATCCCCTAATTAGAAAGTACTTCACCCTAAAATACACTACTTATAATGAAGCTGAAATGTAAGGTTTTTAATTAATTTTAAAGTTTAATTAAATGCTTCATCAGAATTTTAATTTTAATTATACATATATATGTGTGTGTGTGTGTTTAATTATTTTAAATAATATGGAATAAATAAAAATGATCTGCTGAACAACGACTAATGCATATAGGATGTTGAGTTTCCTGATCTGCAGATCCACTAGTTAATTTTGTAATTATTTTTTACAAAACACAAAATATGCATACAAAATACAATGCGCAAAATTTACAATTTTATAATTAAGATATAAAATTAAATATCCAGATATATTCAGTTCCAAATGAGAAAAAAAAAAAAAAAAAAAAAAAAAAAAAAATGGAGATTTAAAATAAATTAGAATTCGAATGGAAATTTCGAGTTAGGTATTATTTTGTATTATTTTTCTCATAAAATAGACCTTCCGTCTTTAAAATTACATTTTACCCTTTAAAATACGCTCTATGTATTAAAAAAAATGATACAGTTTATGATAGTATATGATTTATGAAGCGACAGAGTGTAAAACAAAAATAATTAAATGAAACTTCCCTTGTCCCCTTAAAGTGTTAAAGTAAACAAAACATTCTACAGTTACAATTATTCTTAAGTGGTTCATGTTAAAAAAGTTAAAAAATGACATATGATTTACTGCTTAAAAAAGATTATCCTAATTATTAATTTTTCTTTCATTATTATTTATTTTATTTATTTATTTATTTATTTATTTTAGTCAGTTTTAATTACATCGCACTTGTGCTACACTATAGGCAATTGACGACGGTCTAGGGCTCAACCCTAAAGGTGTTCTCTGAAATTTCAGTGGAGGCTTCCCCATTTAGACTCAAAAAAATTTTAGTTCCAATCATACTGTAGTTAATGGGAACTTAGGTATTTGTGAAGATTTTTAAATTCGATTTTCTGATATTTTGAGACGGGATTATTAAAAAATCCTAAAATTGCAAAATAGGTGCAGTGTCTGTCCATAGATTAGTCAGTTTTTAGTAACGTTAGTTAGTATATTAGTCTATTTACACGATATCTCTAAAACAAATTAATGTAGATAAGCCGAATTAGTTTTAATATAACACTCATGATACTGAGAAGAACCCTATTGAATTTTAGCATTCTAATTTCGAAACTTCTTAACTTGTTTGAAATTTACGATTTTCTTAACTACACTCTTAAAAAAATACAACTTTGCTGCCAGAAATTCTCTGTAATTTGAGAAAAAAAAGTCGTAAATTACGGAAAAAATACGTTGACAAAACGTATTTTTCTGTAATTACAGAGAAATTCTCTGTAATTTGATGAAAAAAGTCGTAAATTACAGAAAAATTACGTTGACAAAACGTATTTTTCTGTAATTACAGAGAATTTCTGGTTAAAAAAAAATACAACTTTGCTGCCAGAAATTCTCTGTAATTTGAGAAAAAAGTCGTAAATTACGGAAAAATTACGTTGACCAAACGTATTTTTCTGTAATTACAGAGAATTTCTGGTTAAAAAAAATACAACTTTGCTGCCAGAAATTCTCTGTAATTTAAGAAAAAAGTCGTAAATTACGGAAAAATTACGTTGACAAAACGTATTTTTCTGTTATTACATAGAATTTCTGGCAGCAAAGTTGCATTTTTTTAACAGTGTAGGCAGAACAGGGCAAAATTTCGCTTAATCAAGCATATAAAGGAATATTTTTACCGTAAAAATGTCAGATTAACTTTAAAATTCCAGTTATGATGCTGGAATGAATATGAGGATTTATGAAAATTTTACTTTGAAAATTGTGTAAGTTATTCGAAATTTACAGTTCTTTTAACATGACAGAACAGTGCAAAACTTCACATAAATGCCAATTTTGCGGTGCATTTTCATAGTAAAGATGTTTTACCACTTTTAAAATATCATTTGGGATGCCGGCATGAACAACATTAACTGTGAAAATTCTACTTTGAAAATTTCGTCAGTTATTCGTTCAGTCATAACATGAACTGATGTATTTACTCAAATTAACATCAAAAGGCAAAAGCCCTTCGGTTCGCACAGTTCCTAGTGCTGTATGTTTTGGTAATTTAATCTAATAAGATCTAATCTAAAAATAAATAAATAAATAAGACACTAGAAAGATATATATCATTATAATAGAGTACAAATTATCCAGATAAATTTTTGTTTCCGACTGATCGGGAAAAATAAGCATTCTATTCTGTATTACATTAATAATCACCAGGATTTATTTAATTAGCTTGATTGAAATTGTGATTTTAATCCAAATATTATTAGTATATTTATTTATTTGTTTAATTATTGATATTATTGATGTAAGTTGCACTGAATATTCTAACTTACAATTTTTTAATCATAATTATTATAAACAAAAATCAGAACAATTAATTTCAATCTATTTTTCTCTAAATCCATTCTACTTTTTATGATTTCATGTTATAACTATTGAGCTGCAGATTATAAAAATATTGAAAATCTATTTACGATTTGTTTTAATTAAATTCTTGTGTACAATTTTAAATTAGCACATAGTGGGGACTGTCCCATTCATCCCCATTCAAACTGTCCATTTCATCCCCACCACCACATGATTATATAAAACATGATATAGGCCTAAGGAACAATTGTCAGTATTCTTCTTGAATATCATAAACACAATAAAAGATTATGCCTCTTCAGCATATATGAGTAATATTAATTAACTTTAAGCAAATAGTTAATTTTTAACTACTATCTAATTGAGTCAGTAAAAACTTACTCTGGCAGCAGAAAAAGGCACTTTAATTTTTTTCTGCCCTTCAATAGTCAGCACAATTCTGAAACTACGCTTGTTGAATGACCTCAGTACTGCCATATATCAGAAAAATTGTCAAGTTTCTAGTGCTTGCAAAACATAAAAATTTTGCTATTGTCCCATTCATCCCCACTCTCCTCTCTCTCTATATATATATGTGTGTGTAAAGTTTCACCAGCTATTCAGAAGATATCAGCGACAGATATTAAGAAGGTATAGCCATCAATTCAGAAACCATTATCAATACATATCCAGAAGAAACAGTCAATAAATATTCAGAAGCCATAAACCCTACATATCCTAAAGGTCTCGCCATCAAATATTTAGAAACTATTTTCTGAAGTTGTAGCCAACATATATTCAGAAGCTATAATCAATACATATTCAGAAATATATCGCCAATACATAGTTAGAAGCCATAATCAATATGTATTCTAATGATTTCGCCAAAAAATATTCAGAAGCCATCATCAATATACAGAGTGACCATCTGTAGCTCTAACTAAAATGAATATTGGGTCGAAAATTTGTAAACAGACATTTCAAAAGATGAGCTCAAGGGATCTGCAAAAAAAAAATACGTGTGGCACTAGAGGACTGCCGCGGTAAAGCTATTGCATAGCATTTCTTATCAACTTACGCAATTATAATTATTTATTTATTTTATTTATGCAGTATTTTTTTTTTCTTTGATATTAATTCAAGTTTCTTCTTAGATATTAATTCAAGTTACACTTTTTGAGCGTGGTGACCGATAAGAAAACAAATTTTTTTCTTTTATTGAATAAATGAGAATATATCCGCAATGAGAATATATCAAAAATATCCGCAATCGATTTGTAGGTATCGAAAACCTCGATGAACCAAATTTGAATGATCTATTTTTTGAGAAAAGGTATTTTAATAGGTTTTCAAAGGCCTGCAAGTCGAATGGGGATATTCAAGTTTTTTCTTTGATATAATTTCAAGTTACACTTTTTGAGCGTGGTGACCGATAAGAAAACAAATTTTAATAGAGAAAAGGTATTTAATAGGTTTTAAAGGCCTGCAAGTCGAATGGGGATATTCAAGTTTTTTCTTTGATATTAATTCAAGTTACACTTTTTGAGCGTGGTGACCGATAAGAAAACAAATTTTAATAGAGAAAAGGTATTTAATAGGTTTTAAAGGCCTGCAAGTCGAATGGGCCATTCAAGTTTTTCTTTCATATTAATGAATAAGATAACAATAATGATAAGAAAACAAATTTTAATAGAGAAAAGGTATTTTAATAGGTTTTAAAGGCCTGCAAGTCGAATGAGGATATTCAAGTTTTTTCTTTGATATTAATTCAAGTTACACTTTTTGAGCGTGGTGACCGATAAGAAAACAAATTTTAATACAGAAAAGGTATTTAATAGTTTTTAAAGGCCTGCAAGTCGAATGGGGATATTCAAGTTTTTTCTTTGATATTAATTCAAGTTACACTTTTTGAGCGTGGTGACCGATAAGAAAACAATTTTTTTTCTTTTATTAAATAAATGAGAATATATCAACAATGAGAATATATCAAAAATATCCGCAATCGATTTGTAGGTATCGAAAACCTCGATGTACCAAATTTCAATGATCTAACTCTATTTTTTGAAAAAAGGTATTTTAATAGGTTTTTAAAGGCCTGCAAGTCGAATGGGGATATTCAAGTTTTTTCTTTGATATTAATTCAAGTTACACTTTTTGAGCGTGGTGACCGATAGGAAAACAAATTTTAATAGAGAAAAGGTATTTAATAGGTTTTAAAGGCCTGCAAGTCGAATGGGGATATTCAAGTTTTTTCTTTGATATTAATGAATAAGATAACAATAATAAGAAAACAAATTTTAATAGAGAAAAGGTATTTTAATAGGTTTTAAAGGCCTGCAAGTCGAATGAGGATATTCAAGTTTTTTCTTTGATATTAATTCAAGTTACACTTTTTGAGCGTGGTGACCGATAAGAAAACAAATTTTAATAGAGAAAAGGTATTTAATAGGCTTTAAAGGCCTGCAAGTCGAATGGGGATATTCAAGTTTTTTCTTTGATATTAATTCAAGTTACACTTTTTGAGCGTGGTGACCGATAAGAAAGCAAATTTTAATAGAGAAAAGGTATTTAATAGGTTTTAAAGGCCTGCAAGTCGAATGGGCCATTCAAGTTTTTCTTTGATATTAATGAATAAGATAACAATAATGATAAGAAAACAAATTTTAATAGAGAAAAGGTATTTTAATAGGTTTTAAAGGCCTGCAAGTCGAATGGGGATATTCAAGGTTTCTCTTTGATATTAATGAGTAAGATAACAATAATGATAAGATAACAATAATGATAAGAAAACAAATTTTAATAGAGAAAAGATATTTTAATAGGTTTTAAAGGCCTGCAAGTCGAATGGGGATATTCAAGTTTTTTCTTTGATATTAATTCAAGTTACACTTTTTGAGCGTGGTGACCGATAAGAAAACAAATTTTAATAGAGAAAACGTATTTAATAGGTTTTAAAGGCCTGCAAGTCGAATGGGGATATTCAAGTTTTTTCTTTGATATTAATGAATAAGATAACAATAATGATAAGATAACAATAATGATAAGAAAACAAATTTTAATAGAGAAAAGGTATTTTAATAGGTTTTAAAGGCCTGCAAGTCGAATGGGGATATTCAAGTTTTTTCTTTGATATTAATTCAAGTTACACTTTTTGAGCGTTGTGACCGATAAGAAAACGAATTTTAATAGAGAAAAGGTATTTAATAGGTTTTAAAGGCCTACAAGTCGAATGGGGATATTCAAGTTTTTTCTTTGATATTAATTCAAGTTACACTTTTTGAGCGTGGTGACCGATAAGAAAACAAATTTTAATAGAGAAAACGTATTTAATAGGTTTTAAAAGCCTGCAAGTCGAATGGGGATATTCAAGTTTTTTCTTTGATATTGATGAATAAGATAACAATAATGATAAGATAACAATAATGATAAGAAAACAAATTTTAATAGAGAAAAGGTATTTTAATAGGTTTTAAAGGCCTGCAAGTCGAATGGGGATATTCAAGTTTTTTCTTTGATATTAATTCAAGTTACACTTTTTGAGCGTGGTGACCGATAAGAAAACAAATTTTAATAGAGAAAAGGTATTTAATAGGTTTTAAAGGCCTGCAAGTCGAATGGGGATATTCAAGTTTTTTCTTTGATATTAATGAATAAGATAACAATAATGATAAGATAACAATAATGATAAGAAAAGAAATTTTAATAGAGAAAAGGTATTTTAATAGGTTTTAAAGGCCTGCAAGTCGAATGGGGATATTCAAGTTATTTCTTTGATATTAATTCAAGTTACACTTTTTGAGCGTGGTGCCCGATATAAAACAAATTTTAATAGAGAAAAGGTATTTAATAGGTTTTAAAGGTCTGCAAGTCGAATGGGGATATTCAAGGTTTTTCTTTGATATTAATGAATAAGATAACAATAATGATAAGATAACAATAATGATAAGAAAACAAATTTTAATAGAGAAAAGGTATTTAATAGGTTTTAAAGGCCTGCAAGTCGAATGGAGATATTCAAGTTTTATCTGATCTACTTTATACACAAATTTTACGCGTACAGCTATTCACTGTTGTACATAGATGATAGATACCTATACACCTATATACTTTCTCACAAACAGCTGCTTATGTATTCGTCCGATTTCGGAGCAGCTCGTCTCGATCTGTTCGAGCTTCGTACAGCCGAAGTCTACCGAACTGTGTTAGGTTTTTTTTTCGTTACGGAATTTTTCGATTCGGTCGCCGCGCTCAAAGCCCGCGATAAAAGCTATACAATAGCTTAAAAAGATGAGATAAAATATTTACATTTTCCTCTCCTTGGCCGGACCGTTTCCCCGATCTCAATCAGTGGTATTTTTGTTATGGGACCGTTTAAACAGTTAGGTATTTAAAGGAATGTTGTAATTTCGGCTAACTGGAAGGATCGTATAACGAAGCATGTGTGGAGGATCACTTGCGACCAGCTGTTGGACACACTATTCATCGACTGCAAATTTTACAGATGAATGATGGGGAATGATGGGGATGCATTTGTAATAAATAAAGTTGTTTGTGTTAAAATTACTAGCTTGTTCGTATTTTGGTAAAAAAATCCCGTCGGAGGAGAAAATTTTAAAATTTTTATTTTATTTTATTTTATTTTATTTTATTTTATATTATTTTATTTATTTATTTATTATTATTATTATTATTATTATTATTATTAGATCTTTAGAGCGCATTCTCTGAAATGTCTATATACAAATTTTCGACTCAATATTCTTTTTAGTTTGAGCAACATAGTGTTCAAAATAGGCCAAGTTTAATTATGGTTACACTGTATATTCATTAAATATAGCCAACAAATGTTCAAAAGCCATCATCAATAAATATCTCCAAGAATATCCATAAACCATTACCAATACATATTCAGAAAATATTGTCAACAAATATTCAGAAACCATCCAATTTCAGAAACGTTGATGGTCTCGGAAATTCGTTTCTACATGTAAGCAAGGAAGAATCTCCAGCTTAACAGTAGGTTTTAAAAAATGTAAAACTTTTTAACGTATTTGACAAAATACATCAAGATAGTTCAAGAAATTAAGAATTAAAACTAAATGTTGAAGGGTATGATGTTGAACTGAAATGGTGACAGCGCAAAATCGCTGTCTGAAAAAAATAGTCCTGTCGAACTTAAAAAAAAAAAAAAAAGAAAAGAAAAGAAAAAGAAAAGAAAAAGAAAAAGAAAATTACCGTAGATCGACAATCGTACACGTATATTTACAAAATGGAAATGATTATTATATGTCCTTTATTTGAAACTTTTCATTTGATTATAAATTTGGATATTGGAGAAAGACATTTTTAAACTAATAGGAAAGTTCAATGTCTGGGCGGAAATACATTGTGAAAAAACTTGCCCTTAATTGCTTTCCAGTTGAAAGTATCTGTTTTAATCTAGTCAGCGTTTCATTTTACTAATATATAGGTCTCAGTCATGTAATAAGGTACTAAGTTTCATTTTCCTATACATTGAGATATGTATAAGGAAAATGGCAATGCTCCAAAAATATAAGATGCAATTTTTTTTTTACGATAACTTCAAAAAATGAAAAGAGGTCTTCAGAGGCTGTTCGCACATTTTTTAGACAATTTTATTTCGCAGTAAGAAAAAATCGTTTGCATGGAGAATTTTATCTTCACAACAGTTATATTTTTGGAAGTTTTATTTATCTTCTGATATTTAGAATTTTTGTTTAGATGCAAAAATGCGCTTTTAAAAAGGCAGTGGATGGAAAGATGCGTTTCCGCTCTTTCCAAAGTGAGTTTTTAGTGAAATCTTTATGAAAAGCATTTATCAGGAGAAAAATGGAAAAATGTCGCAACAGTAGATGAATCTTGGGTCTATTTAAGTGGTTGCAATAAAAAAAGATCAATTTATTATCACAAAAGTGGAGAATTTTTTTTTTCTACATGGTTCAAAGAATCAAAAGAAAGTTTTTCTAAAGGATTTATGATTGTCACTGGTTTTTCATACAAGCGCAAGATAAAGGCAAAAGAAATGTGACAAAAATGTCAAAATCAGCTCTAAATACTATCAAGAACATATTTTAATTCCAATTTTTAAAAATGAAAATCCAGATCTTTATCCACAATGCTATCAATCGGTTGAACTGTATCAAGACAAAACAAGCAGTAACGTAACAGAACACGATCCGCAATTGCTTTTCTAGAAAAAAATGGAACGAAAAACGGGAATTAAAACCATACCCTTCACTGATATTCCTGCTAAATCTCCTGATGTATCACTGTTGGATTTTTGTGTTTTTCGACTCCAAAAATCAGCATTATGCAAACACCGACCTACAACGCTTTGTGGACTTTGGAAAGCCGTTCAAGAAGAGTTGAAAAATATACCTCTTCCGATATTATAAAAAGCATTATTATCATAGAAATTACGGTGTAGAATGATAGTTAAGAACAAGGGCTATCAAACTGAACAAATAAAACACGAAATATGAGTGAAATTGTTTCAGTACACTCCATCAAAATCGTCTAAAAAATGTGCGAACAGCCTCTGTATAAAATCAAAATTATATATGGATGTATAAAAAGAATTCCAAGCTTTATTGGCAGGAATATTTATAAGAATTTCCTTCATTATCTGTATAATACTTCTCTAATGTGGACCAGTTACAATTATTTTTTGTCGAAACGATATGATATTGGTGAAATCAATAAAATACTCGAGAATTAAATAAATATTTTTTTAAAATGAACAAAAACACTCGGACTCACTCGACATTTGTATGATGACATTATTTTATGGAAAAATGTATTTTTAAAAGTTGCTTGTTTTCAGAATCTTTGCAAGCATCATTTTAGACATAGCATTATTTTAAAGATATATACTCAATATACATCATCATCATAAATTGACTAAAAAACGTATTCATAAAAAATATAATCAAAATAGGATTTTTTTTTTTTTTTTTTTTTTTTTTTTAATTATGCCAAAATAAATGAAATGCCATCGCATTCTTGACGATAAAAATTTAAAAGGAGTCATGGGAGTTCTTTAATAAAACTGTACTGCCTGCGGAAGTAAGAAAACTGGGTCGTCAACCATGTATTTCATTTTGAAACTTTTCATTGAATGATTCTGGTTTCACTATTGCACAATATTTATTTGGTTATAATAATAATCTGGCTTCTGGTAAATTAAAATTTTAATTAGGTGGTGAAATTGGTTTAGTATAATATTTATGAATTTCAAATTTTAAAGGTAAATAAGAAAAGAAATAAAGTGCGAAAATTTCGCGCTGGTTTGCTAGTTTAAAATAAAAATTTATAGTATTTAAATCCAATATCATGATAGGACAATAAAGAATTCTAATCAAATATATAGATTTAAATTTTTATGAAAAACAAATTACTTTTTAAGACGTTTATGAAACATTTTCTTTTAACAGTCTGAGTTCTTTGCCATTTGTACGTCAAAACTCATAAACTAGTTGAAATGCGTAGACTCTGCTCGATTCTTAATCATATACTTCTTCGTATAAATTGCTACTGCAATGCATATTACACTCATGTTGAGAGAAATTAATTCAATCAATCAACCACAATGGTCGAAAATTGAAATGTTCCAGCCACTAGGCTATCCTTCCCCGCTTCCATACATTTAACTTATCGTAATTTATTGATTTATTCATTGCGGTCATTTTCGTAATTTAATTCTTATGCAATTTCATACACTATTTCCAATGCAATAATTTTCATAATGCAAGTTTATGTGAAATATTGCTCTCTTTCTCATAAACTTTTAATTAAAGAATTAAAGACTTTTCATAATTTTTCTGCTATGTTATGAAAAATCTTTAATTTATAATAACTTAAGAATATTTTAAAATATAATATTGATATTCAGTAATGTCAATGCCAGTATCATACACAATATTTTAAAACTTGTCAATATGATTACGATGTCAACATGTTTAACGCGAAAATTATCCCTTTTTAGGAAAATTTTAAATTTTCAATAACTTATTAGGTTTATAGTACAGTATGTGTCATAGTCAATGGTGTTCGTTCCAGTATCATCAGGGATATTTTATAACTGGTTCGAGTTCTTTACGATGAATATCATCATCATCATAATACCTCATTAAAGCATTCATTTTAAAAATATTCTTAAAAAAGGGGAACAAGAAAGAAAAAAGAAAGAAAAAAAGAAAGAAAAATCATGCAGTACGCATTGATTAGTAACACTTTTCAACTGTACGTAATTGTTGTATCGAATAACTTTTAATATTCTTTGCCTACGTTATCACACAACAGACAGAAGGACTGAAAAACAAACAGGTAGACTACTTGATTTTAAAATTACTCTTAGGCATTTTGGAAAGTGTTAAAAAGACTTAACGCAAAAGAAAATGCAGCCATTAGATTATAATTACAGCTTTTGATCTCTCTGAATATTTTCGTATAGCCCTGGAAATCAGAAAGTTAATCATATCATATTCTATACAAAACATTATTTTAGAATATTAACAATACACTTCAATATTTTTATAATTTTTACAGTCGAAAGATTTTTAAATATAACTTTCAAAAAATTCTGTCCTAAAACGTAATGCATTGGCATTTTTTTTTTTCCTGTAAACAAACTAGTTGTACAGGACCTATTAATGTCATTTTAAATGGGGAACATTCTATAGGGAAAATACGAGGGTTGCTATTTATATTTCTGGCCTTGGCAACAGTAAGTGTTGCTAGGCGACCGCAGACGATTTTAATCGAAAGTTTGATATTTTTAAACGTAAATTCAGCAGACGATTTACCATTATAGCTTTATTTGTGTTGTTGACAGTAAATTGAAAAGTTCTTCTCTTTCAAAAAATGGAATTGAATCGTGAAAATTTTCGTGCGATTATTTTTCATAACTTTCGACGTGGATTGTCAAGACAAGAGTGCTTCGATGAACTTAATTCTTTATACAGCGATAAAGCGCCATCCTACAGCACTGTAAAAAATTGGTATAACGAATTTAATCGTGGTTGATGATCGATCCAGGACGAATCCCGTGCAGGTCGTCCAAAATCCGTTGTTGTGCCAGAAAAGATCGATGCTGTGCGTGAACTGATAAAGCAAGATCGTCATGTGACATACCGTGAGATTGAGGCGTCTTTGGACTAGCATCAATAAAATATTGCATGAACATTTGAGCGTAAAAAAAATTTGTTCGCGTTGGATCCCGCATAATCTGACAAATGCTCAAAAAAGGCTCGTGTCGATTGGTGCAAGGAAATGCTGTAAAAATACGTTCAAGGTACATCAAAGGCTGTGTATAACATCTACACAGGTGACGAATCATGGATCTATGCATATGAGCCGGAAACAAAACAGCAATCAACTGTATGGGTCTTCCAAGGCGAGGCAAAACCAACAAAAGTTGTTCGAGGAAGAAGCACATCGAAACAAATGATTGCCTGTTTCTTCGGCATTAACGGTCATGTGGCAACAGTGGCGTTAGAGCAACGCAGGACGGTCAATTCTGAATTGTACACGACCATTTGTTTGCCAGAAGTCATCGGAGAAATTCGAAAAAAGCAGAACAGGCGAATCATTCTTCATCATGACAATGCGAGCTCTCACACATCGACTCAAACAAATGCATTTCTGACTGAGCGAAAGATCGAACTGATGGGTCATCCGCCGTACAGCCCTGATTTGGCACCCAATGACTTCTTCTTATTCCCACACATCAAAAATAAATTACGTGGACAACGATTTTCGACCCCCGAAGAAGCGGTTGATGCATTCAAAACGCATGTTTTGGAGTTACCTCAATCGGACTGGAAAAAGTGCTTTGAAAATTGGTTCAAACGCATGCAAAAGTGTATTGATCATCATGGAGAATATTTTGAAAAACAATAAAACCAATTTCGATCCTACATATTTGTTTTTTCATTATTAGGCCAGAAATATAAATAGCAACCCTCGTATTTACAAAAATAACACTCATAGAACACAATGCTTTCGAATGTTTTGGGTGTCCCTGTACACAAACCAGAAGAGATATTCATTTCATTTTCAATATGGAACATCCGATAGTGAACTTCAATAAAATATATCAGTTTCGAGAAATTCCATAAATATTTACAGGAGTTAGAGCGCGGGCAGCCAGACAGACAGAGGGACAGATACACAAACTGAAATCATATTCACACTTAAAAATGTCACGCTTAATGTAAACGAAAGTACAATTCTAGCAATTTTTTATTAACAGCTCTTAATGTACCTGGATATTTTTGTGCTGGATCTAATGGAAAATATAATGCTAATCATGCTATATTCTGTGCAAAGCATTCTTTTGTGCATATAAATAACATATTTCAATTTCCAAAAACTTCGTGGAAAGTAAAGTTATTAAAATTTGATTTCTAGAAATATCTGTCATAGAACGCAATGCTTTGGAATGCTTTTGAGTGTCCCTGTACATAAACCGATAGTGGTATTTCCTCCATTTTATACAGGAAACATCCAATAGTGAACTTGAATAACATATTTCAATTTCATTCAGATATGTCTACAGTAAAGGTATGAAAATATGGTTTATAGAAATACCTTTCATATAACACAATGCTTTGAAATACTTTCGGGTGTCCCTGTACACAAACCAGTAGAGGTATAAATTCCATTTTCAATAGGGAACGTCCGATAGTGAACTTGAATAACATATTTCAATTTCATTAAGATATGTCTACAGTAAAGGTATGAAAATATGGTTTATAGAAATACCTCTCATAGAACACAATGCTTTGAAATACTTTCGGGTGTCCCTGTACACAAACCAGTAGAGGTATAAACTCCATTTTCAATAGGGAACGTCCGATAGTGAACTTGAATAACATATAGCAGTTTCAAGAAATTCCATAAATATTTACGGGAGTTAGAGCGCGGACAGACAAACGGACAGACAGACAGACAAACCGAAGTCATAAACACTTTTCAACCTTGTTGGAAAGTGTTAAAACGAATTACTATAATAGGTAACTGTTGGCTTTCCTAATTTCATTACTAAGTTAACATTGTATGCTCCTTTGATTTTTAAACCATAATAATAGTGCAATTGGGGTTAAGACCAGTTGATTGCACAAAGATTTTAGGCTGAAATGTAGCATTCTCCATGTTGGTCTTTCTGAGAAATCCTAACCCATAATAACGCAAGTTTTGGAAAAACTACGGAAAACTCCGAATGGCCAGGACATCAAACATGACCTTGGTTCGAACCCGTCTACCAGCTTGGAAAATAGAACTTTTCAACTACCAGTAGTTGCCGAAACGTCAGTGGAGGCCCTACATTGAGACTCAAAACGGTTTTGGGCTGTGTCTGTCTGTCTGTCCGTCTGTCTGTCTGTCTGTCGCGCGATAGCGGCCTCAAAATTAGCGCTATTGACTTGAAATTTGGTACACATGTTCATGAGCCCCACGAAATTAGCTGTATAGTTTTTGGTATGTATTCCATTTGTAGTTCGTATACAGGGACACGCCAAAGTTTTTCTTATCATTACGGCTTATGGGAGGAATTTGTATGTATCGCGGTAGTGGCCGCAAAAATAGCGCAATTGACTTGAAATTTGGTACACATGTTCATGAGCTCCACGAAATCAGCTGTATAGTTTTTGGTATATATTCCATTTGTAGTTCGCATACAGGGACACGCCAAAGTTTTTCTTATCATTACGGCTTATGGGAAGAATCTGTATGTACCGCGATAGCCACCGCAAAAATCAAGCTATTGACTTCGAATTTTTACCGAAACGTCAGTATGGAGGGCCTCTGTTGAGAATCAAAAGGATTTTGTGTTCCGTCTGTCCGTCTGTCTGTCGTGCGATAGCGGCCGCAAATATCACGCTATTGACTTAAAATTTGGTACACATGTTCATGATCCCCACGACATTAGCTGTATAGTTTTGAGTGTGCATTTCATTTGTAGTTCGTGTACAGGGATACGCCAAATTTTTTTATCATTACAGTCTATCGGAAGAATTTGTATGTACCGCAATAGCGGCCGCAAAAATTCTCCGATTGATTTGCAAATTGACACATATATTCAGGCTCGGTATAGAAATAGCTATTTATTTTTTTAGGCCTATACTTTTTATGGATTGTATACAGGGACACGCAAAGTACTTCACATTACGGCGTATGAGGTGAATTGCGTTTAAACGCATTTTAACATCTTTACTTTGCAATGAAGAAAATTAAACTAGCGTACACGAGTAAGATGTTTAACTTATGTTGTTTGAAGAAAATATGTGCTCTTAAGCTTTCTAATTAATGTACAGGACCTTACAAAATTGTTCTGACAATGCCACGTAGTCATCCAAACGATGTTAAATTTGGAACAATTATTAATTTTAAACGCAAAGTAAGCTGAATAGTTTTTACAGGTGTATAGAATGTTTATGGTTTGTTTACAGAGACACGCAAAAGAATTTCGTACCATTAGAGCCTATGGACAAACTTTTATTTAAGAGCGCACTTTAATGCGTTTATGCTGCATTGAACTTAATAAAATAAACATACATTATAAAGATGCTTAAAATTATGTTTACTCTTAAAAAAGGTTATGTATAGACTAAATAATTTATGGGACCACACAAAATAATTCCGAGTATGTACTGTAATCATCCAAATGATGTCAAATTAGTTTGAAAAATTAATGAGTTATAATTAATTAAGTTTATTCTTATTATTGGCGTTTATAATGACTGTGGCTACTTTTCCGGGATATATAAAATAATTTCGTACTATTATGGTCTATAGTCGATATTTCTTAAAAGTTTATTTTAACATGGTTACACCCCATCAAATATAATGAATTTATGTTAGAATTTTAAAAGCATGTTTTCTTGTTGATAATTGTGGGCATAGAATTGGAAATTAGTTTAAAGGTTACACAAAATATTTCCGATATGCTATGTAATTTTTTTTGTATGAAATTTGGTAATTATGAAATTTGGTATTCATGAATTTCAGGGAAATAATACAAGACCGTCGTTTATTAAGAATACATATTGTTGCGTACTTGGGGGTCCGTAAGTTGTCCGAGAATGAAAGGCAAAACTTGCAAAAATTCAGTGATGTATTCACAGGAAGTTCCAGAAAAATACAGGTCTATAAACCAAGTATCAGCTTCAATTCAACCAGTAAACACAGCTTAAACAACAGACGTTAACAGCAAAACAACGGTACAAACTATTTAGCAATAACACATAAAGAAAGTCTCATCTAAAGAGGCTCAAAGCAAAGCAAGCATTTCACGAAACTGACTCAGATCTGAGACTGACTGCCTTGGCGAAAAAATGCTCCTTTTATACTTTTCTATCGAACACAGACTGTTCTGGAAAATTCTCTTATCTCATAATGAGATTAGAGCTTCCATATTTGGTATATCCCTAATAAGGATTTTCTCGCAAAGGTCGCCAAAAAAAATCGCCAAGGAGGGAAACTGTCGCCAAATTTGGCGCCAAATCCATTTCTTCCCTTATTGGAGCTTTTTTAGATGTTTTTAAGAAAAAATTAAGCTATTTTTACGCTAAAATGACTAAAAATGCACAAAGTTAGCATTTTATTAACTTTACTAAACTTCTTTGAAAGAATTGATACAGAAATAAATGCAATTATTTACAATTCCGTAACACTTTATAAGATATGCAAATAGAGACATAGCGGGGGGTTGTATCAGGTTGTATATGTCCTCAGGAATGTATCTGATTATGGTAACAAGTCGATCGAATCAATATATACGATTATATAATAAGGAATAAATAAAAATGACCTATTGAATAATGTCTGATGTAAATAGGACGTTGAGGCTCCTGATCTGCAGATCCACTAGTGTATACCACAATAATGAAATTATTTACATAGTCGTTCGGAGTTTTGCGTGGTTTTCTCAGAAACTCGCACAAATACGGGCCTTTTAAAAAGACCCCACACCGAAGGCATTCTAGCCAGGCCTAGCGCCCAAATGCAGCTAATTAGACTAAACCACTACACCTCCACCACCGCTTATCTGATATGAAACATATTCCAAGAAAAGAATGATTGGAGAAGGAATGAATACGTGAAATATCGTAAGCGAATAACCCCACCAGCTGTTGAGATGTTCTGTTCTCATAACAGGAAAACGACAGGTAACGGGTTCCATTCTAGGTCGCGCTCGTCAACCTAACCGTTCGGAATTTTCAATGGTCTTCTCCGAAAGTCGTGTAAATATGGGTAGGGCCTCTAGAAATTCCATCACGGAAAGCACTCTACCTAGGCCTGGGACCCTAAAGTAATCAATCGGCCTTAACTTACACAAAACTGGCCCAACCTGGTATACATTAAATTCAGGGTTTGACACCAGATCGTGCTCGTCGGTTTAACCGTTCAGAGTTTTCCGTGATTTTCTCCAAAACTTTTGTAAATACGGACTAGGACCCTTTAGAAAGACACCCCCTCCCCCAACTGATGGCATTCTCCCTTAGGCCTAGGACCCTAATGCAGTTAAAATTGGTCTTATTCCTAACACCAAGACCTACATTAAAACAAGAGAAATCGGATAAATTCATGTATTATAGTGTCTCCCTCTATTTTCTGTTTCTTAAACAAAATTAGGACTTGGTTGAAAATTAGCTGAACTATATATAATTATCTTCTTAATTTGTATATATATGTAAACTATACCACATACCTACTAATTCAAATACAACTTTCATTAAAAATAAATAAATAAAGATAAGTCAGCCAAAAATAAATATGATAAGCAACACTAAAGATAATTAAAAAATAATTTTTATATAAATAAAAAAGTATTAATAATCTCTGGATCCTTTAACTTATACTTTCTATATCGGGTGTTGTAAGTATAGTGCTTATGAAAATAAATGCATCTGGCAGTTATTTAAAGCAATATTATTTCTTATGTTTATTTCCTACACATTTTTAAAAAGATATTTACATAAAATTTAAGATAAATCATTCTTATTTTATGCTAGATGGCAGCACTAGATTAAAAGTCTGATGAAGTCTAAAATGAAGAATGTTGTTTTTAAAAGAAAAAAATACTCTTTCGTAATTTAGTTTATGTACCTTCATAAACAATATTTAATGAAATTTTTCAATTAATTTTGTTTGTTCATTTTCTAATTATAATGTAATACTTTTGCAATTATAACATCTTCGCCACGTATCAGAAGTCTAGCTGATCTCTTTTAGTGCTTTTTGTTCCTAGTAGATGGCAGCATTAAACAAAAATAATATTTTTTTTCTCTTTATAAAATAGGTTTAGAATATTTGTTATGATTTAGTAGTAAATTTTTAAAACTAAATGTTATTTATCATTTAATTTGAAAAAATGTAATTAGATTATTTCAACTAAAATAATTAAAACATCTAAAGTATTTACTTAAAGTTCGGTTAATTTGAAGGTTGTGGGGTAATTAAGGCCAATTGTCTTCAACCTGATTAACGCAAGTTCATGTAGGGCACGTGCCTCGAGATCTGAGTAGCAGTTGGCCCTGTTGTCCTACATTTTCATATTAAAAATTATAAAAAAAAAAAAAAAAAAAAAGAAAGAAAGAAAGAAAGAAAGGAAGAAAATGCAATGACAACATCACTTGTTGTGCGATTGAAGTGCAAATGTAATTAGCACTAATAAAGCCAATGTCCAACTAAATTTCAAGTTTGGTTAAATTTCATCCATTGATTCGTCAGATTTACAACATACATAAAACTCTTGATACTCATACACAGACAGATATTTACTAATAATCCTGTTCAGGGCATACCAAAACGTGCCAATTCATTGAAATCCAGGGATCCAAAATTTTTCCCAAATTACTTTCATTTTACGTATTTTGAAGAAAGTAAAAATAAAATCACTTAAATGTAATGTATTTTTCAAATATAAATTTTAACCGCCAAAATGTTGAAATGACAAAGGCGGTGTTTAGTGTGAGGTTTTTAAGACCGACTGCATACTCTAGGAGGCCTACGCTTGGGAGAGAAGCCCTACGTGAAGTGCTCTTTCTAAAGTATTCTAGTATTCTAAACTATACCCGTATTCACACAAGTTTCAGAGAAAATCTCGGAAAACTTCAAACGACTAAGCCAACGCGTATTCCTGGATTTGAACCCGTAACCTCACATTTATCAACTTCGAAAGCTGCATAAATGTCTAAGGAAAGGTATAGGTCGAACAGGTGATCTGAGATTGCCCATTGTTTCAATAACTGCAGCAGCAAATATTAAATTGAAATAATTTACGCAAATAAATAAATGATTCCAAGTGTGTTGTTAAAAATCACAGCAAAAAAACTGCTGTAAATTATTTGTGTTAAATCTTACGTAAAAGAAGAACGTAAAGTAAATATTTCAGTGATAAATACTATTTTAATTGATTATTGGTAAGTAAATGATTTGTATAATATATTTTTCTGAAGTAGAAATTTTCATTTTTAATTTTCATTGAGAATTAAAGCATTAAACAATCTATAATAGAAAATGAAGAGGTATATTATTTTTTACTTTCTTCTATATGTAATACAGAGAAAGTATTGGATTCGCGAAAATTTTCGAAGTCCACTTTTTGATGGATTTACATGTTTTGGGATGTGGAGAACACGAATTAATAGTTTTTAGAAAATGTCTGTCTGTCTGTCTGTCTGTCTGTCTGTCTGTCTGTATCATTTTTTTGTGGACGCTGTATCTCACGAACCAATGAATGAAATTTAACCAAACTTGGTATTTAGTTGCACCGTGACATAAACTGGTGCTGATTAGATTTTGGGATCAATCGCTCAATAGGTGGCGTTGTGATCGCATTTTATGCAAATTTTTAACATGGCAGCATAGGACAAAATTCCGTATAAATGGGCATAAAGAGAGTTATTTTACACTTGTGATTGTAAAATTAATATGAATTATTGATAATAGTAGTAGTTAGCTAGGAAAAAAATTTTGTGCATGGGGGGGCATCGGGTATCTTTCGAAAGATCTCGTCAATACCTTTAAAACGAATGGTTAAACGATAAATCTGTGATAATTTAAACCAAAGTTATCGATGTTTTTAACTTTTAACAAAAAAAAACTTAGAAAAATATCGCATTTTTTTTTTTTTTTTTTTTTTTTTTAACGAAATTTAACCAAACTTGGTATTTAGTTGGTCCCCGACATAAACTGGTGCTGATTATGTTTGGGGATCAATAGCTCAACAGGTGGCGCTGTGATAGCATTTTATCTAAATTTTTAACATGGCAGCATAGGACAAAAATTCGTATAAATGTGCATAATTAGAGTTGTTTTAAACTTGTGATTGTAAAATTAATATGAATTATTGATAATAGTAGTATGTAACTAGGAAAAAAAATTTTTGCATGGGGGGGCATCGCTTCCCCCCCCTAGGGGGGAAATACCCCCCCAGGGGGGGTAAATTTTCACATTGGGTATTTTTCGAAAGATCAGGTTGATAATAGTAGTAGTTAACTAGGAAAAAATTTTTGTGCATGTGGGGGCATCGGTTGCCCCCCCACCGGGGGGGGAAGTTACCACCCGGGGGGGCAAAGTTTCAAGATGGGTATCTTTCGAAAGATCTCGTCAATACCTTTAAAACGAATGGTTGAACGATAAATCTGTGATAATTTAAACCAAAGTTATCGATGTTTTTAACTTTTAACAAAAAAAAACTTTGAAAAAAATCGCATTTTTTTTTTTTTTTTTTTTTTAACGAAATTTAACCAAACTTGGTATTTAGTTGGTATCCGACATAAACTGGTGCTGATTATGTTTGGGGATCAATAGCTCAACAGGTGGCGCTGTGATAGCATTTTATCTAAATTTTTAACATGGCAGCATAGGACAAAAATTCGTATAAATGTGCATAATTAGAGTTGTTTTAAACTTGTGATTGTAAAATTAATATGAATTATTGATAATAGTAGTATGTAACTAGGAAAAAAAATTTCTGCATGGGGGGCATCGCTTCCCCCCCTGGGGGGGGAAGTACCCCCCCGGGGGGGATAAATTTTCAAGATGGGTATCTTTCGTAAGGTCTCGTCAATACCTTTAAAACGAATGGTTGAACTATAAATCTGTGATAATTTAAAACAAAGTTATCGATTTTTTTCACTTTTAACAACAAAAAAAAAAAACAGAAAAAAAAAATCGTACTTTTTTTTTTTTTTTTTTTTTTTTTAAATATTGTTACAGATTGAATATGTATAGGTAAATGTAGAAGAAAGTCTTGTGGTGGCCACAACATACTAGTTTACTTTTAACAAAACAAAACTTAGAAAAAAAATCGCAATTTTTTTTTTTTTTTTTTTTTTTTTTTTTTTTTTTTTTTAACGAAATTTAACCAAACTTGGTATTTAGTTGGTCCCCGACATAAACTGGTGCTGATTATGTTTGAGGATCAATAGCTCAACAGGTGGCGCTGTGATAGCATTTTATCTAAATTTTTAACATGGCAGCATAGGACAAAAATTCGTATAAATGTGCATAATAAGAGTTGTTTTAAACTTGTGATTGTAAAATTAATATGAATTATTGATAATAGTAGTATGTAACTAGGAAAAAAATTTTCTGCATGGGGGAGCATCGCTTCCCCCCCTAGGGGGGAAATACCCCCCCCCAGGGGGGGTTAATTTTCACAATGGGTATCTTTCGAAAGATCAGGTTGATAATAGTAGTAGTTAACAAGGAAAAAATTTTTGTGCATGTGGGGGCATCGGTTCCCCCCCCATGGTTGAACCATAAATCTGTGATAATTTAAACCAAAGTTATCGATTTTTTTTACTTTTAACAAAACAAAACTTTGAAAAAAATCGCATTTTTTTTTTTTTTTTTTTTAACGAAATTTAACCAAACTTGGTATTTAGTTGGTCCCCGACATAAACTGGTGCTGATTATGTTTGGGGATCAATAGCTCAACAGGTGGCGCTGTGATAGCATTTTATCTAAATTTTTAATATGGCAGCATAGGACAAAAATTCGTATAAATGTGCATAATTAGAGTTGTTTTAAACTTGTGATTGTAAAATAATTATGAATTATTGATAATAGTAGTATGTAACTAGGAAAAAAATTTTCTGCATGGGGGGGGGGGGCATGGGGGGGATAAATGTTCAAGATGGGTATCTTTCGAAAGGTCTCGTCAATACCTTTAAAACGAATGGTTGAACTATAAATCTGTGATAATTTAAAACAAAGTTATCGATTTTTTTTACTTTTAACAAAAAAAAAAAAAAAGAAAAAAAACAGAAAAAAAATCGTACTTTTTTTTTTTTTTTTTTTTTTTTTTAATATTGTTACTGATTGAATATGTATAGGTAAATATAGAAGAAAGTCTTGTGGTGGCCACAACATACTGGTTTTTTTTTTTTTTTATCGATTATTTATTTTTTATAGAAAATTATTGTAAAATCACACAGACTCTTGATAAACATTAGGGTAAACTTACTAAAGTTTTTTTTTACAGTGTATTATTGGATTGGGAAAATTTTGGCGATCTGAGATTGTCTATTCCAAACATTCGTGCCAGATACAAAAGAAATAGATGTACCTAGATTTAATGGAAAATTCTGAAAACACAATTTATTTGCAGAGCATTTTACTAAATTTATATTATTAAAATTTAAGTACTGTTCTAAAGTCTACAAATTTCCGAATTTTTATATTATAAAAAGCTGCAATTTTTTTTTTCTTTTAGAAAATATTATGCAAAAATTTAAATAGTAATTTTGGAAAACGCAGTATATCGTACACATACATTTTCTACGGACAAATAACCACTTTTCGAAAAAAATAATAAATAAAAATACAGATATTTAGACGTGTACGTAATGCTACTAAAAAAAAAAAAAAAAAAAAAAAAAAAAAGAAGATAGCCGAAGTTTTGTTGCATTGCTATAATTTATATAATATATGTTACATGGCAGCACTGATTAAAAAATTTTCTTACTTGAAAGTCTTTCAAAGAGTAAAAAATTGTGTAATAATAGAATTTATACAAAATAATAAAATTAAAGAAAGTACATATGCCCTTATGCATAAAAATATACATATTCCTTAAGTTTAACCTTAGGATTTCTCTGATAATATAAATAAAGATTAAAAATAAGTAACTAAATAAATAAATAAAAATGCTGAAATTTCGTAGATTTTTCTGATGAAAATACATGAAATGCGTATTAATTGTTATTGAATTCATTAAAAAAAAAAAAAAAAGAAAGAAAGAAAGAAAGAAAAAATTTAATTTAATTTAATTTAATTTAATTTAATTTAAAAATTAAAAAAAAAAAAAAAAAAAAAACTGTATTAGCTAAAGATCTCACTTTTTGTCTTCTGATGAAAGTGCATTATTTTCGTGTCCCTCCCGTGACGCAGGCTTTACGAACCGCACCTGATTAAGGACCCGCTTCACTCACCGCCACCGGAAGTCGAAGCTAATGTTATTCTATGGGAAATTTTTCTTTACAAATAACTTATTAACTAATACATATTTTTAAATTCTGTTTTCACATTCTGAAAATTCCCAGCTGTTAAATTGAAGGACCTTTTTTAAAAAAATATTTTTATATATTTTTATTTTTTTATATTTTATTTTGAAGCTGCAAAATACGAATTTTCAATATGTGGAATTTTTTCATTTTGCAATTTCAAAATAAAATATTAAAAAAATACATTTTTAGAAAAGGTCCGTCAATTTAACAGTTGGGAATTTTCTGAATGTAAAAACAGAATTTAAAAATATGTATTAGTTAATAAGTTATTTGTAAAGAAAATTTCCCCATAGAATAACATTAGCTCGGGCTTCCGGTGACGGTTGAAGAGGGTTCTTTTGTTTTGGCCAACGGAGACCACGGCACAGGGGCGCCCTTGTCGTAGAGAGGTGGGGCGAAATTTTATTCACAATAAAAAATAAATAAAAAGAATAAAAAATATACGAAAATGTTCTAGAAAACAGCATTTCATAGAATTTTTCTTCTGAAAACATAACAAAAAGTAATATTTTGCTCAATTATGCATTTTTGAGTAAAATAATCGGGAAATTAAAGGTTTTTTATTTTTCAAAGTATGATAAAAACGATAGTTAAAATTACTGGTTGGGGAGGGAGGCACTTTTGCCTTGATATTGGTCTGCCAAAGTATAGTATCTCAAATCATATTAGACTGTCATTTGACCACGGCTGCTTTTGAATTCTAGCATCAGAAAAAATAAAACTCAAGAAGCCAAATTCAATTTGCTATTTTGAAATTTATTTTGCTTTTATAGAAAATCGGTATCTACCATTCTATTTTAAAATATCTAGATTATTCTTTTTGTAAATCCCATGCGTTTAATATTTAAAAAAAAAAAAAAAAAAAAAAGTGTATTGATAGCTATGTAAGAAAGTTGATAATTTGGATTTAGTCCACTGAACTTAAAATATCGGCTAATATTTAAGTTTGTTGCTTTCTAAAGTTTAAGAAAATCTCACTAATCAAGTTAAATTTTATAAAACGAAAGATATAAACTTCAAAGATTAATTTTATAAATTAAATCGAAACTTTAATAAGTAAACTTCATTCCATATCCTTCTTCTGCAGTAGCAGCAAAAGAAATAGCATGTTGCGGTTATCACAAAAATTTCTTCTATATCATTTTGTACGACAGCGCCACCTACTGGGTACGCAAAAATTCAATCAACTTATTTCTGACAATAAGGATTCTATATGTGTAGATTGGTGCAATTTAAACTAATAGAAACTGATATACAGTCATTTGCAATATTACAAATAATAATAATAATAATAATAATAATGGCAACGCTACTTATTGTCCTATATCACCAATCTGAATCATCATAGCTTTTCATAATATCTTACGAATTAAGTTTAATGTATTTATCCACCATAGAACCTGAGATACAGATTCCCGTAAATAAGAAATAATGCTATATAGCAGTACCACCTTTGCCCGATATGCTCCTAAATTCAATCAGCATAGTTTTTCATAAATTCTATCCCAGATTCGAAATTCAATGCATTTCTCCATCATAGAAGCCTTGGTATTACCTTTCCGTAAATGTATAAATTGCAGAGAATAGTAGAATTTAAGAAAAAATTATTTTAATACAACTGAAAATAACCCTTCAAACATTGTCTACTTATGCAACATAATAGATCTGAATATTTTTGTGTAACCCTGTAAACGAATACCGTTTAAATCCAATTTAGTCTATAAGGAAGATACTTTTATCCATCTAAATTATGTATATTCAATTTATTGTGTTTTGTACAGTCTAAAAATATTCAAATATGATTACTAGGGTGTATCGGAAAAAAAAAAATAATAATAATAATAATAATAATAATAATAATTATCAAATTTCCAATAGTGTGGAAAAGATGCCTTATGCTAATGTTAGTATGTGTGTTAAGTTTTGTTGATCTAAGTTAATATCTCCTGTTGCTTCTGGGGTCGTTCATTATACAAAATTCGTAATTTTTTCGGTTTTTCAATATATATATTAATAAGAAATTGGAAACCTTAGTTCCAATAGGGCCGAAAAATTACCATATGGTATCCTTAGAGCGTGTGCAACTTTTATTGGTGTGGGTCAATGGCTTCAGTTGCCTCTACGGGTCACTTATCTGGACCAAATTCGCTCATTTTAATAATTTTCCTTCAACACTTCTACGACTGTAATTCTTTTAATTATGGTTATTTCTATTCACTTTTTTTTTATGAACGAATTATGCATTTGTGCAAGTATGCAACGCGTATACTGTTTAAAAAAAAACACGTAAATTTATGTGCCTTCGCCCGTTTAATTTTTACGGTCGTGACCGTTTTTTACCTACAAGACGGGCATACCCGTATTTTCTGATATGACTTGATATTTTCCGCTATACCACAAGGTTCTTAGCAGTCTTTACCACTTTTTTTTTTTTTAAATACTAAACTTCATTAATCGTTTGTAGCACATATCTTCAAAGGAATAATACAAAAATTGATTTATAAATAAAGTGATATTCAAAATGATAAATTACGGGTAAAACATTAATTAAAGGGTATTTGGCCGGAACTTCTGCTGACAGGCAAAAACCCGTAAATTTTGCTGTAATTTTTTTACAGTGAACAGAATCCACAATGATTCATTCTAATAATTGTTTATTAAAATGCAAACAATAAAACATTCAGGTTGAAAAGGGTAGAATACAATTGAACTATGGATCAATTTCTTCATCACACACACAAAAAAAAAAGTGAATAGAAATAACCATAATTAAAAGAATTACAGTCGTAGAAGTGTTGAAGGAAAATCATTAAAATGAGCGAATTTGGTCAGATAAGTGACCCGTAGAGGCAACTGAAACCATTGACCCACATCAATAAAAAATTGCACACGCTCTAAGGATACCATATGGAAATTTTTCGGCCCTATTGGAGCTAAGGATTCCAATTTCTTATTTAAAAAAAAATATTGAAAAAAAACGATAAAATTAACGAATTTTGTATAATGAACGACCCCAGAGGAACTGAAGATATTAATTCAGACCAACAAAATTTTGCACACGTACTAACAATAGCATAAGGCAACTTTTCCGCATTATTGGAAATTTGATATTAAAAAAAAAAAAAAAAAAAAAAGAAAAGAAAAGAAAAGAAAATTCAATACATCCTAATGCTTACATAATAACATCTTTTCATAGGCCGTACACTGTAAAAAAAAAAAATTCTAAAATAGGTAAAAATTTGTAAGATATTTGGGTAAAGCAATGTTCCAAATTGGAAAGTTCTATTTATAACCCAAAATGGGTCAGAAAATCTATCTATTTTGAGTTTACAAACTTGTTATGTATAGTTCACTATCTTGTTTTATAGTTTTGTCTATAATAAATAAAGACGCTGTAGAAAATATTGTATCACTCACCTCTTCTTAAAAAAAAATCTAACATGCGCAGATGATCTAAACAAAATGTAAACATTTCGTTTGTACACGTTTATACACTGCAAAAAATAAAACTGAAAACAATTTTATCCAAAATTCGTCTCGTATCCAATTTAGGTTGAAATTTTGGGTTATAAACAGAACTTTCCAATTTGGAACATTGCTTTACCCAAATATCTTACAAAATTTTACCTATTTAAGATTTTTTTTTTCTCAGTGTAACGGGCCCAGATCTTTTTGTGAGTCTATGTGCACAAAACAGAAGTACTATTTATATACACGCTAAAATAAATCTTAAAAAACTATGGAAATTTAAGATATTCTTAAAATGTATTTAAAAAAAAATTAAACATCCACATGAACTTCGGAAAGACAAAGGAACTGGATTAACGAACACTTTTCAAATTTTGAAAACTAGCCTTTTCTTGATTATAAAATTTCTCTTAATAATTATCATTAAAATTGAAGTATTGACTGGGAGAAACTTAGCAATTAGCATTAGTGCTTAGCTAAGCACTAGTGCACTAGTGCTGCATTATGTAACTGGTGACGATCTGGGACTTATTCCTATAGTAGTCCGGAGACATGCAGTCAAAATTTTCATCCAACACCGAGGGGATGAAACCCACTTCGGTTACTTCCAAAATTATAATCTGAGATATCATTCAACGGGGGAAGGGACATGTTATTATAGCTCCATGAATTCAGAGGGATTAAATATGTTTTGTAGAAAACACACAAGATTATAATAGTTCGGGATTTATTTTATAGTGGGAACGTACAATTTGCAATACATTCAAACCGATAAGAAATTGTGCCATAAAATTTGAACTAACGACTATGGAATACTTAGATTCTGAAAAATATTTGGATGAAATTGAAATATTTTCAATACGATTCTCATAAAAATAAGTAATTATGTTAGAGTAATTATATTTTTTTTCTATCGAACTCGACATCAGACATATTTTGGTGGCTGGAATGGATAGAATAATACAGTAAGTGTACACACATCTATCTATCTATATATATTATGTACATGATTATGTAAATGTTTGGCTATACGTCTACAGAGTAGCAGATATAACACCAATTTCGCATACAATATTTAATCAAAGCCACTGTTGAAATATTGATATTGTATGCTTTCTTAATTTATTTTCATTACATTTTATTCAAAATTTTTATTTCTTTTTCATGTGATATTTATCATTTCATCCTGTGCAATGTTTGAAAAAGTTTTCATTATATATATATTTATTTATTTACTTAAGGGAGTTGGGATTTGGGATCGCGCTCTACGATCATGTTTTATATATTTTAAGGCTCATTAGACCCGTACTTAAAATTAAAGTAGATTCCAAAGCACCATAAATATACATGCCCGAATCGGAATTTGAACCTGTCACTTGAAAATAGAAAAACAGAGTGCTAGTCATTCGGGCTACCAGACGGGCCTAATATACTCAAGGAAAAGTTATATGGCTCAGCAAATATATACAAAAGGTCTTACTCTTCGTAGAATTTCTTATTTGATGAATTTAAATCATTTGTATAGTAATATTCTTTAATAATAATTTATTTAGGTATTTTTAATATTAAATTCTATTAAGGATATTTCGCTCTAAGCTGGTAGATAGGAAGAGCCAGGTTCGATTCCAAGTCGTGCTCGTCGACATAACTGTTTTGGAGTTTTCCGTGGTTTTCTCCGAAACTCGCATGAATATGGGCTAAGACTCCTTTAAAAAGGCCTCCATGGACAGCATTACACCTATAGGCATATGACCCTAGTGTAATCAATCGACCTTAATAACTAACGCCTTATTAAGGATATTAAACCGTGGTATCGACACATACAGCGTAAATTCTTTATCAAAAGGAACCCATGCCAATTTATTCTTCAAGTAAATATGCCTAAAAATATTTCATATATATATATATATATATATATTATTATTATTATTATTATTATTATTATAACTTACTCTTTAAAAGTTATGCATATTGCACATAAAAATAACTAATATGAATAACTAATTTTCTAGGCGTAATTTGAATTTTCGGTTACTCTCTTTTAATGAACATAATTTATCAATGACAATAACTGTCCAAATGCTGTAATTACCAGGTGAATGAAAAAGTCAAGGAAGATAATAATTAAATATTTTTAATAATTATTATTACAATTATTTCCCTCTTTTTCCTTTATTTAATTAATATAATAGTTATTAATGTCCATTCTTAGTTAGTTATTATTGTCTTTTTAACTATGTTTTCTCGCTATAAGATAATCGTCACTATATCCGAAAGAGATATAATGTATATCGAAAGAGATGTTTCCAAAAATATTAGGCCCACCAGCGACCGAGCGGTTATAAACTCAAAGCTGGAAGATTTGAAGTGCAGGGTTCGATCCCAAGTCACGCTCATTGACGTAGCCGTTCGTAATTTTCCGTGGTTTTCATCAAAACTCGTGTAAATGCGAGTTAGGACCCCTTAGAAATACCCCCACGGACGCCGTTTAACCTATAGGCCTAGGACCCTAGTGAAGTCTATCGACCTTAACGGCCCTCTTCACTTACCGTCTCAGGAAGCCCGAGTCAATGTTATTCTATGGGGAAATTTTCTTTACAAATAACTTATTAACTAATACATATTTTTAAATTCTGTTTTCACATTCTGAAAATTCCCAGCTATTAAATTAACGGACATTTTTTAAAAATTATTTTTTTTTAATTTTTCATATTTTATTTTGAAATTGCAAAATGAAAAAATTTCACATATTGAAAATTCGTATTTTACAGCTTCAAAATAAAATATAAAAAATTAAAAAAAATAATTTTTTAAAAAAGGTCCGTCAATTTAACAGCTGGGAATTTTCAGAATGTGAAAACAGAATTTAAAAATATGTATTAGTTAATAAGTTATTTGTAAAGAAAAATATCCCATAGAATAACATTAACTTCGGCTTCCGGCGGCGGTGAGTGAAGAGGGCCCTTAAACCCTACAACTACAACCAACCAATCAACTAAAAACATTACACAAAACGCACATTTAAAAAAAAAAAATTAAAATAGTTATCCCTAGTTATATTTTCTCTTTCTCAGAATCAAATTTATAATACAGATTAACATAAAACTATTCAAACATTCGAAACAAACTTAACTAAATGTCTCACTTAATAAATCTGTTTCGGTAACTCAAGATGTGGGAAACAATTTCACAGATCATGTTATGTGTTCTAAACACTTTGAGTAATTTCAGACTCGCCAAATATTTCAACCACCCTTTTGAATTTAGAGCCGACATAACCGACGAGCCTTTAGCATTTCTGATACTGCAGCCATTCCAAGAATGCTTCCATACTGACAAGCGTTACTAAGTTATTTAGGAAAGCGACAGCGGACCTTGTTTTTTCAAATATTTGGTAACGTAATGTATAGTAAACGCATTTAAACCTGTTACAGAAAGTATTTTAACAAGTATGGATTTTTTGCCCACACTTTGCCCACATTTTTTGCCCACCAAGATGAATTGACCGAATTCATTTTTATAAGAGCAAATACCATGCGAGAATTTTCAACTACACTGTTAAAATTTTTTGTAAATTTAATGTAAATATTTATCGAGAGTCTCTGTAAATTTACAGTAATTCTTAATTAAAAGTGAATAATCAAGATTCTCAATCTTTATTCTGTATTTTTACTTAATTTTATTTAATTTTTTAATTAAAATAAATGACTGTCTCTACTTTAGAAAAAGCATTCTAAGTCCGAAATATATTCTCCCCAATGATTAATTAAATTAATATTAGTTATTAAAGTGAATATATAAAATAAGTTTTTTAACATCTCCGTTTATTTTTCTCTCTAATTTTACGTATGACTTAAGATAATAGATTACACAGAGTTTTCTGTTGAAATTTTTAACAGTGTAGGCTATTCCAAATGATATATAACTTGATGTACACACAATTCGCTCATATGAATGGTGGAAATTATTTTATAATAAAATTTAGGCACCATCAGCTTATTGTATATTTTTTCTGTATCTTAAAAGATCAAACATTTTATTGAATGCCATTTTTTTTTTTTTTTTTTTTTTATTACAGCGGGCTAATATTATGTTTACGAAATATAAATTTAGTTGATTTTAATTATTTTTTTGTTTTTCCCTACATATATATATATATATATTCCTAATTGCTTCGTTTTCGTCATGTTTATCAACATTTATTCAATCTCTTTTTGAACAATAGTTAGTAAAAATTTGTTTATATCTCAAATTCATCTATATCGATTTGTTATAAATTAACATTTTATTATTATTATTATTATTATATACTTTTGTTTTTGTTAAATTATTCCTTTTTTAAGTTATACTTACTGCATTAAAATGTAAATTTCTATAACAATTGCCGGATAGCTTTGGTATCTTTCTACACTTTCAGTGAATAAAAATAAGACAAGTTTATAAATAAATAAATAAATAGATAAATAAATAAACTTATACGGATCTTTCCGTCCACTGAGAAGTTGTTTTTTCCTAATACTCTTATTTAAAAATGCATAATTATAGATTCTTGTTTTCTTTTTTTTTTTTGTTTTTTTTTTTAAATATGATGGTCATACATCTTCAAATTTTACCTTTAAATGTATAGTTATATTTTTTAAAATAAATCTGAAATAACCGATGTTTTAGTATATTATAAAGACCATTCAGTGAAAAAAAAGCGTTACCCCCCCCCCTTTTTTTTTTTTATCCGAAGTAGTCAGAGCATTTTAATGTAATGTATCGAATACAAAATTCATATATATATATATATTTTACTAATTATTATTATTGCTTGTCTCTTACAATTCATGTAACAAATATATGTATACGTATATAATTTCAACAGTGAGCTCTTTTTCTTTTATTTTGTTTCCTTTTATTTTATTTTTTAAGATTTTTAAAACCAAACTTTATAGATTAATTATATATTACCAATTAATTATATATTACCAATTACTTGCTTTTTAATTTGTTTTGATAGAAAGCTTTGAAAAGACCATATGTCTCTACAGTCTCGAATGCAGAGAAGGTTGGGATGTGAGGAAAAAAGCCGATTGACTTGCACTAGGGTCCTAGGTTTGTGGGGGAAATGCCCTCCGTGAGGGTCTTTCTAAGGGGTCTTAGCCCATATTTATGCATGTTTCTGAAAAAAATATAGAAAACTACAAACGGCTAGACCAAGAACGCGACCTGGGATCGACCCTGGTATCTGACGTCTACCAGCTTTTAACGCGGAACCGCTCGGCCGCTGGTGGGCCGAATGCAGAAAAAGACGAATTTGTTGATGATAAATCATTAATACCCACGCATTTTAGAATAGTAGAAAAAAAATTGAAATGCATATCAAGATCTTGATAGTAAAAAATATATTTGCTTTAAGGAAATGATAAATATCACCAAAATATCGATAAAAACTTACTCTAAAACCACGAAATCTAAATTGCTGATCAACTAAATATTTTTTTTTAATTCAACACATTCTTTACACTTGTGAAAATATTTTCTAATCTTGTCTTGACAGACTTACGCATCATATAAAACTAGAATGTTAAATGCATCTTCGCTTGAAGAATTTATGTGCCAAATTTCTTTTTTAATTTAGGCAGCTATAATGCTCAATGTAAAATGTATAAGCATTCTTTATTCTTTTTCCTTTCATATTAAAGTATATTAAAAAATAAAATATAATATAATATAATAATTCTTACATTTATAAGTCATATTTCATAAAAATTACAAAATGTTCCAATATATTAAAAAAGAAATGACACTGGTTATCTCGTGGTTTGAATTATTAGTTACCCGAATAATTCTGATATCTTAACACTTTCATCAAACAAGGGGGGAAGGGGGATTTTCGCAATCTTCTCTTATCAAACGTACGTGTCATATCATAAAAATGATAGAAATATTTTTCATTTACTTGTCTGTGTGGCGCCAAAAGACCTTGATCAAAACTTTCCAGCCACTGGATTACGACAAACCTCTGAGTATGTGGGGAAGCACGTAATTGAGAAGAACTCTTCTTTAGTAAAAGTGAAGAGTAACATTAGTTCAATATATATAATTTGGAGTAATATATAACGACAGCTTGTTAGAAATGTGATTTAGAAATTTTATTTACGAACGTGAATACGGATTTTCATTTTCTTTGCGAAATTTTTTTTAATTATAGCACAAAAATCCCTCCAATTATGTTGAAATCTTGCACAAACAATTTTGTTCAACTTATAGTTTTGTGCGAGAGATAGACTCTGTCGATCCCTTGCTTTAATAACGTTCCTGCCTTAATAAAACATATTAGGCTGTTGTTATTAAATTAAATAAGCACTTAAAAAAAAAAAAAAAAAAAAAAAATCATACTGTATTACAGAAAAGTTCTAGCAGCAAAAATTGCCAGAAAATGTATGTATACTACGGGAAAAAATTGTAGACAGAAATATTCCGTAGCCGAACAATATAGAAAATATTTGCCCAGAATTTTTCTGTAGCACATTGGGGGAAAAAAAAAAAATTACATTAAATAAAAAATTTTCCTTCGACCATATAGGATCGAACCTGGAGCCTTCCGCACCGTTATGGAAAAAACCATGCACAACTATGCTCAAATTGTTAATTAGCACTTTCCAATTCTGTTTTGATACCAAGTTTTTCGTATGCAAAACCGAAAAAAAAAATATATATATCAGATAATTTAGGTAACAATGATTACAGGTTTTATCTACTTACAGAAAAAATATATCTGTTGATTGATTGAGATCCAATTTTATACTAAATTTTTGTAGTCTTAGAAAGCAGAATTTTCTTTAAGAAAGAACATTCTTTACCAGAACAATCGTGAGGCAATAAAATCTTGTTTGGCAAAAGGGAAAAAAAAAAAAGTTCCAAAATGTGCCGTTAATTATCCGTAAAGTATTTGTTTCATGAAGCTCCTCATTTTTCTCTTTTTACTTGTTTCCGCTGTAAACACATATTCTTGTCTTTTTGCTAAAAAAATTGTAATAAACCCTTGAAGTCTATTGTTTCCTGCTATTCCAATGTGTTGTTAACAACATTCCTGTGTTTAATGACTCCATTAAGGCGTTTCCCCTGACATTACCTGGACAGCGCCATCTATAGGAACATGTTGGAACTACTTTTTTCCTCCCTCAAACAAAATTTCATTGACTCACGGTTGCTCTGGTAAAATATCAAATCGCTCTGATGGTTAGTTTTAAAACTATATCGTTTTGAAATCGTAACTTTAATTATAGTCACCCTGAACTTTCAAAACAGGTAACTTGAATTTACAGAAATTACTTGTTTTAAGTTATACTGGTAACAAGCAGTCACAAAGACACTGTCATCTGCTGCTAAAAATCTGATTTTTGCATTCAGGGGCTATTACATATAGAAAAAATTCCATTTTGAAAATTGACTCAAAAACAGTAGTTATATATTTATTACATGGTAAGGGAGTACATATAAATCCGAGCATTTTCACGAATATATTTTAGTTTCCACAAATTAGGTCCAATATAAAAGAACGTATTCGACTAATTTGGAATAATCCCGTTAGTTAGCCATGTATGTTGTCTATAACTCGTATACGAACTATAATTTAGTTTCCCCAAATTAGGTCCAATATAAAAGAATGTATTAGACTAATTTGAAGTGGCCGTTAAATAGCCATGTATGTTGTCTATAACTTGTATCGTGCCTAAATTTACCCTCCCCTGACACATTTAAGTAGTTTTGCATGATATTGTAAACGAATGATCAACACCTTATATAAATATATGATTTTGTACATATAAACATGCATGTCAATTTCATTATGTTTAATGCAGTGTAAAAATGTTAAAATGCATCAGTGAGAAATTTCTCGCTTAGTTCTAACGTATTTGAATTTTTTTGCAATCCCTCTAAACAGATATTATTTGTAAGATTTCATCAATAAGTTTCATGTAATATGACCATGTCATAAAAGTTTAGAATACCGAATTTAAATTTTCTGTTCATATCTCTTTTTCAGTTATGCTGATAACAGACGCATGATCCAATCACTATAAACTTGATTTTCGGATTCGGGAAACCTTAAAACAAGTGACTTTACATTTAACTGAAGAAATGAAAATGCGTACATAATAACAAATCTAATTCTTTAAAAAAAATAAAAGGAAAGAAAAGAAAAGCATGCCTTGAAGAAAATTATTACAAAATTTTTAATTATATGTATGAAACAAAGGGTAACATACAAACAAACGCTTGCAATTTCGATGACGAAAATTTTGCAAGTTTTTTGCAAATACAGTCGGCAGCAGTCCACTTCCATTTTTACTTATCATAATTTAAATTTAATAATTTATATATATATATATATATATATATATACAGTCGGTAACAAAAGTGTCCGAGCACTAGCAAAAATTCCTGTGTACAAAAAAGTACACTTAATGCAGTTTTGTTAAATAAATCCTTGTCGAATCCTGTTCTTAGTCAGTCTAAGAACATGATTCGACAAGGATTTATTTAACAAAACAGTGTTAAATGTGCTTTTTTTGCATAGGAATTTTTGCTAGTGTTCGGATACTTTTGCAGCCGACTGTAGGCATACATTTAAAACGCTTGCAAACGCGGCTTTGCAACCCGAAGTGTTTCATTTGTATGTACCTCAAAATTATGAAATCTGATTTAAAGTTAACCAAAGGAAGAAAAGAAAAAAAAAGTGATCTTCACCATCTAACATTAAAATATGCTTCTTGGCTTAAGGTTAGGTGCGCATTGCTATATGAAAAATATTTATCGGATAAAAAAAAAGTTAAATATGAAGCTTCAATAGACGCGGATTGAATTATTTCGTCAAACGCAAAAAGTTCGATTTTCTGTTAAGAGAAGAGTAAAAAGACTAAAAATAGGATTCAAGGAAAACAACTGAGTATTTTCTCGAGCTATAATATATATTATTAGTTTCTCTTGTAATGTAAAACATAAAAGGAGAAAGTGTTTTGGTTTTTGGGGTGTTTCTCTAAGGAGATTTTTTGCTCATTGGTCATAACAAGAATCTTTTTAAAAATATATGAATATCTTGAAATGAACAATCGATATCATAAGTATTTTTGTAAACTATAGACTTAGAATAATAAAATCTGCATACATATGCATTGAAATACAGCAAAACAATTTGCTGTATAATAATTATTCTATTATAACAATTCTATATTCATTCTATATAAAACAATTATATATTTCAATTAATATACAATTCTAACAAGAATATATTAGAATTATTATAAAACTATTTAAATTAAAAAAATAAAATTTTATTATTTTATTTTTATTTTCGAAAAAATTTAAAATGTTTCGCTTATTATTTTTTCATTTTACCCCCAAGATTTTACATTATTATATTTTAAGATTATATTCTAAATATTAGGTCTTTCTTTGTCGATTTATTAATAAATGATTTTTATTAAATATTTTTATGTTTGAATGACGAAATTTAATGCAATTTTTAACGTTCAAACCGTTTGTTATTATTATTCTTATTAAATTTTCTATTAATACCTAAACTAATAACCAAATTTCTTTAGAACATATTGTCAAACTGTAAAAATATAAACTAAATTGGAAGAAAAAAAAAATTGTTAGCAGAGAACATTTAAAATTAATAAATAAATTTTAAAATTTAAAATTTTATTTCTTAAATGTAATTAGTTTTCAAGAAATTTAAATACACTTAATACTGCTATATTTCAATGTATGTGTGTGTATATACATTTTTTTTTCTTTTCTAAGACAGTAACAAAAAATAGATAAATAAATAAATAAACCATTTATGGCATTAACCATCCTTTTAAGGGGTTACATCACAGATAGTGCTAATAAAAGTAGTGAAACTAGTTGTTTACATGTTAAAGAGTTTAAGCAACTTTGGTCTGACTTGGATGGTGTTTTTTGATGGAGCTACTTTGGGTGTCATCGATCCTTTGAGATTAGTTTCTACCATTGTTGATCTCTCTGCTGAGGACTCCTTTAGGATTATAAGAAATGGATGTGCGTTGAATTATGTAAAAAATGTATTGGCAGTTTAACATTGTACAATGGTCTTGATCGATCGAGTCTGAAGATTAATGGTTTATAGAAGTGCTTAGATGAAGCATGGGTAAAATAACTACTAATCAAGCAAAGATAGCCGAAGATCCAGCAAAGATTAGTCCATATTATTCCATAAGTAAAATTGTTTATAGAATTGCATATTACCTAATTCTTATTTTTAAAATCAGTTTTCATATTTTGAAAATACACAACCGTTAAATTCATTTTCCAACATATTTTGAAAATACACAACCGTTAAATTCATTTTCCAAAAGTTTTTTTTTTTTTTTTTTTTTTTTAACTTTGAATTTTGAGTTTAAAAATGTGAAAAAATAATTAAGTATATTTTTCTCATTTTTAGCTCTAGCTCTCTATCTCTGTCTCTGTAAAATAAAACACTAAAAAAAAAATAAATAAATAAAAATTAATTAATTAATAAATAAATTTAAAAAAAAATGGAAAGCGGTACTAATTTAACGATTGTGATTTTTTTTTTTTTTTTTTTTTTAATGTGAAAACAGAATTTATAAATACCAATTAGGTAATGAGTGATTCTATAGACAAATTTCGCCATATATTTACATACGATTTGGAGACAAGAGACGGGAGAAAGCGTAAGAGAGGGTGAGTTTTAATTCTATTTTTACATTAAAAAATTCGGAAACTTTAAATTAATTTCCGTTTCCTAAAAATTTATTCATTCATTTATTTATTTATTTTATTTTATTTCATTTTTTTTTTTTTTTTTTTTACTATTTGACTCTACTGCTTCAAAAATGAGGAAAATGCACTGAATTGATTTTCCGCATTTTTAAATTTAAAATATTAAAAGTTTAAAAAATCAGTTTTTAGAAAACCAGTACAAATTTAACATCTGAATGTAAAAACGGAATTTAAAATAACGCATTGAGTAATGAGTAATGAGTATATTCTATTAACAAATTTCCGCTCAGAACAACACTGGCTTTGGCTATCAGCGAGAGATAACTTTTAATACTAATTATTCATTCTTTTTTTTTTTTTTTTTTTTTTTTTTTAGATTTAAAAATTCAGACTCTACAAATTGATTCTAGTCTTTTAGAAAAAATAATTTGTTAAATGTTTAACATTTCGTTTTAAATTCTTAAAGGGCTAAAAATGAACTAAGGGCTTTTTTTTTTTTTTTTATATAGATTTAAAATGAAATACTAAAACTTAAAATATCAATTTTCAAAAAACGTGAAAAAATTTAACGGTTGGGAATTTTCAAAATGTGAAAACGAAATTTAACCCGTTAACCCCCGAATTAATTTTGCAAAATATATTTTGATGAATATTTCAATTTTAAACTAATACGCACAACTGAGAGTGGAAGATATTAAATTAAAAAAACTCTTCTAATAATTTTATATTTAAAGTCTATCCTCTTTTGAGGACGGTTGGTGTTCTAGCGAAAAAACTTCGAGATAGAAATGTTTCGAGATAACAGATTAATTTCCTATTATGTGCTGACAAAGACCTCGAAAATAAAGTATTATTAATATATATTATTATTCGCTTGATTTAAGTTAGTACGACTGCGCAAAAAGCAAATATATGTGCGACGAATGAAAAATCATAAAATAAGTATTCAAATTATGAAATAATTATTAATAGTAGACACGTAAAACCTTCAGAGATCATTTCTCAACGGGAGCAGTACCGCCCCCGGGAGGGCGTTGGAGACTGCTGTGGGGGGCGGTGAACGTGCTTCGGGCGGTAGGGCCCATATAAGCACGTTTTAGTATTCAAACTAAATTTTTAAAATTTCGCGTGCATTATATTTTTCGCTTCTTAAGGGGGGCGACAGTTCTAAAACGGTTGACAATCACTGCTATAAACTGTCACTAAACAGTAGAAATCATTCCAAGAAATCACAAAAAATATACGTGGCATTTTATTAGCTGTCCTCAAATGAGGCGTTAATGGGTTAAAGAAAAAATACGTAATGAGTAATTTACATAAAAATTTTTGTCACATTGGGTTAACTGGCCGACCACGTTATCCTCCTAGGAACTCGTGCTATCAGTTCGGAGCAGCAGATGTAAATAGAGGGATAAAATCTGGATTTAAAACTTCCACATACGTGATGTCTAACGAAAGACTATTATATTTCAACCTAATTTATTTAATGAAAATGACGCAGCGTCCATGAAGCAAACAGTTGGGCGGAAGTCTATGTCAAATTCTGAAACCTCATCTTTCAGCATATGGGTGGTAGGCAACAATGACGACATTTTCTGCAAAACTTGAAAAGTATTTGGCCAGTGATGTAATCAGTTTTTAATCCAAAGTGTGTGCAAAGTCTTTCGGAAAAGATCCCAAATGTAAAATCCAAAACAACATCACTTAATTGCTGTAATCTGGAGATCTCCCATCAAGGATGGAATGGAATGCCATTCGACTCGCCAGCCAGAGAAACTTTCTCCCACAAGCAAAAACTCTACACCTGACTGTCAGGTGTGGAACGCAAAATATTCCATAGTTAAACAAGAACTTCTTTGTTTTAAGAAGAAAGAAGGCGTTCCAGACTTATTTAAAGGAAGTCTCTGGGAGTTTAGAGTTTTCATTTGTGTATGTATAGCCTAAGATGTTTCTTAGTAAAACTTCGGAATAGATACACGTATGGGAGTTTAAGATATGTTACGATGATGAACTCCAGATGGTAATTTGCACGTCGGAATTTTACAGTTAGGGTGCCATGGAGAATACATATAACTATGTTTTGTAAATTCATGAGGCACAAAAACTCTATTTTGTTTCTTGTCGGAGTTTTTAGGGTGCAGATTTCCCAAGATCTTTTTTAAGGTTTAAAAAGTTTTAAATTAAAATATAAAACGGGGAACTTGCAAAACAAGGAGCTTCTGTAAGTTTTCAGATCTTTCTGGTACAAAATACACGTAAATGAACATATTTTAAATTTTTCACGTGTATCTTATAACTAAGGGAATGTTGTCATTTGATATTTGAATTTTATTAATTAGTATGAAATAAAATGTAACTGAATTTTAACTAATGAATTAACATTTTTACATAAAATTAAATAACATTTTAATAGGTAAATAGATTAAACATTCAAGTACTAATCTGTAATTAATAAGTCATTGCTGTCCACTAGCAGTCAATCAAAATCTGTAAGAACACAAAAATGTTCAAATTCAATTAACTTCTCCAGTTATGGAATAACTAGCGTTCAAACATACACGCAAAATTTTTTGTTAGAATTAAATTAAAATATTTTTATATTAAAAACCAATTATTTTTAAAATTTGACGGAATAAAATTACGATACAGTAGAACTTGGATAATTCGAAGTTGAAGGGACCTGAGAAAAATTCGAAATATCCAAAAATTCGAATTACGTATACTTTTTCATACTTGACAACATACTAATTGAAATTCCGTAGTATTGTTAACCCCGCCTTCTTTTTCACACCAGTATCCGTTTTAATGTATTTTTCTTCTTATTTAATGGTAATTGCATTTGCAAAATATTACTTTAAAAATTTACTGGTGTGAAAAAAAAGGGCGGGACTAACAACACTACAGAATATTAATTAGGATGTTGGCAAGCATGCTATTTTGTCAAAAAGAAGAGATAAATTAAGAAAATTAAAATTCTACTATCAAAGATTTAACATATAAACTTTATATCTAAGAAAACTGCTACACCCCCCTCCCATTAAATCAATATTTTTTACAAGCTTAATTATTCAACACTTTAAAATAAAAAATATATATTTTTTATTGCTTCTACAGTTACAATCTTTGTGTCATAGCATATGACTTCAACCTATCAGTTGATACAAAAAATAGAATCTTCTACATCAGACATGACTTTTAATTCAAAAAACCCTCGAAGTTCATGTATATGCACCATATCTTCTGATGCACTAGGTAGGGGCTTTTCTGTTATTTCCTTATCCTTATTTTGAAAGACTATTAAAATAAATAATGCATTTTAGCTGAGAAAAATCTTGGGAAAGTATTTTACTGTAATATTTTAAAGTTTATCGTATGAAAAATTCGAATTATCCAAAATAGAATTCGAATTATCCACGATTTTTTAACATTATTTTAATACAAAATTCAAGGGACCGAGTAAAAAATTCGAATTATCCAGAATTTCGAATTAAACAAGTTCGAATTATTCAAGTTTCACTGTATAACTATACATTACAGAAATTTCATAGTTAATAAATGTACCTACAAAATAAATAAATAAATAAAGAGGAATAATTTATAATGATTGAATAATCTAAAAAAAAAAATAGATGGTGTCACTACGGTCGTCCTGCCAAACAGTGACCATCAAATGTGAGGCTTAATGGCTTTAAAGTCTTCCAAATATGTTTGTAAATATCAGATTTTTAGCATATGTTTTCTCACAAAAATTTATATATATATATATATATATATATATATATTCATTTTTTTAAGAAAATTTGTATTTTAAGTGTACTAGATTAAATTTTTGTATCGAAAGTACAGTACCGAATGCGTAATCTCTAGCGACCGAACTTATGCTTTGGATCGGGGTTAACCAATCAGATCTTACATCCCTATCGTATCATTTGGACAAAATTTAACCATAACTGATCGACGTTAGTGAAATATTATGTAGATTTATTAGTGTACATTTGTAGAAATCTAATAATGCTTAAATGTATATATATATGTAATAAATGTTTTTATTTCAAACCATGATAAGTGACACAAGAATTTCAGTAACTACCTAGATATTTCATTAGAATTAAGAAAAAAAAAATCTTAGATTTTATCTTGCAGTTCAATTTGTTGAGAATAAATGTCTGTCTCGGGTAAAAATGGTTGTCCATCAAGGTTAATAAAGCAGACATTTTTTAACCTATATATATTTATATATATATATCATAATAAATGTTAATATTAAATTTATAGAATTTAATAGATACATGCTAATACCAACACAACAAAAATAAAACTGATTGTAACACAGTACAAAAACTAGCACAGAAATGTTGCGATTCATAGTTCGATCCAATAACAGACAAAACCAATTTAAATTGCTCACGCCCATGTGAGTAAAAAGGACCATTAAACCAATTGACGGAAAAAATTGATGAAGGAGCTCATTAAATGTATTAAAAGTGATTCAGGAATTTAGAATTCAGTTAAAAAGTAAGAAAAAAAATAAAGGACCACAGGAATACTAATTGGAATAAAAAATGTATAAAAATGGAAGTATTATCTCATCGGGGAGCATGTAATTCTGTATAGCAAATAGAGCTGCAAGATTTCGTAAAACAATATAGCTAACAATAGCAAAGATATATTTTTCATGCTCCAATTGAACAGCAAAACAATTTTGAATGAGAAAAGAAATAGTATATTAAATCAAACAATCAATGAACTAGAGAGATAAATGGAAAAAATCAGAGTAACCACATGTAAAGATATCACACAACACGGAGAATAAAATGTTGCCATCAAAACAAAGAAATTAAAAATAAATTAATTCCTTGATAACATCGATTAATCGATAAAGAATTACAAATGAGCGTTTTCAATAACGATAAAATTAACTTTGTAATTATATTATAAATTAGTTAATTTTTAATCTCTTGTATATATATAGGTGCTATATTTTTATAATATTCTTTTTATTCATATATATATTCTGTCTCTCTCTCTCTCTCTCTCTCTCTCTCTCTCTCTCTCTCTCTCCCCCCCCCCCCCCTCCAAATGATAAATTTCAAAAGATTTTTTTTTACTCTTTCTTGCATTTATAATTTTTTTTTCTTTTAATTTTTCTACTATGTATATATATATATATATATATATATATATATATATATATATATATATATATATATTATCATACTTACTAATAAATACAAAATATACTAGCTTCATATTTTTTATACTTATTTTCCCTTTTTCTGTCTTTTTCATCTTTTCTAGACTAAAATCAAATCGTGCTCTTTCCATAAAAATGGAAAAAATCATGATATAAAAATAAAAATATTCAATACTATTTCTTTTAATATATCAATAATAAATTAAAGATTTTTTTCGAAGACTTGTATTTTTAGGCGAACACTTAACAAATAAAAAAAGAAATTGACGATTATAAATCCTGGCCGAAAATGATTATAATTAAAAAATTAATTAATTAAATTTCTTTAAAAATTCTTTAATGTATCTTTTATATTCTGTCTTTTTTTTTTTTTAGCAGTTTTCCTTTCTTTTCTTTTTCTTTTTCTCTTTCTTTTAATTGAGTGAGACATCTGGAAGGAGTTTCAAAGCCAGCAAATAACACTTTTATATTTAAAATTTACTACAGATAAAATTTACTCAGATACTAGCAAACCCATGCAAAATTTTCGCACTTTATTCCTTTTTTTTATTTACCTTTAAAATTTGAATCTCATAAATATTATACCAATTGCAATACTTAATTAAAATTTTAATTTACCAGAAGCCAAATTATTATTAGAAACAAATTAATATTGTGCAATAGCGAAACCAAAATCATCCAAAGAAAGGTTTCAAAATAAAATTCATGGTTGCCGACCCAATTTTCATACTTCCGCAAGCAGTACAGTTTTAGTATAAGGCCCCCATGACTCCTCTTAAATTTTTGTCGCCATATTGGCGATGACATTTGATTTATTTGTTTTGGTATAAGTTTTTTTTTTTTTTTTTTTTTTTAACTAATTCTTATTTTGATTATACTTTTTATGACTGCGTTTTTCAGTCAATTTATGATGATAATTCATATTCTGTATATATCTTTAAAGTATTGCTAGGTTTAAAAGGACGCTAGCAAAGATTCTGAAGAAGCAACTTTTAAAAATACCTTTTTATAATAAAATATAAACCCGTGCGAAATTTTTGCACTTTATTTCTTTTCTTATTTACCTTTAAAATTTTAAACTCATAAATATTATACCAATTTCGCAGTTTTAGTGAAAGACCCCCATGACGCCTTTTTAATATTTATCGCCAAGAGTGCGATGATATTTTATTTATTTTGGCATAATTTTTTGTTAAAAAAAAAAAAAAAAAAGAGAAATAATAATAATAATAATAATAATAATAATCCTATTTTGATTATACGTTTTAAGATTGCGTTTTTTAGTCAATTTATTATAATAATTCATATTCTGTATATATCTTTAAAATATTGATAGGTTTAAAAGTTTAAAATGATGTTTGCAAAGATTCTGCTAAAGCAACTTTTAAAAACACATTTTTCTATAAAATAATGTCATCATACAAATGTCGTCATTTTTTCTTATTAGTTCATTGAGCTGAGTCCACGAGCTTAAATATTATTTATTTTTAAATATTATTTTTTATCCTCGCGTATTTTATTCATTTTACCACTATCGTATCGTTTCGACAAAACGTAATCGTAATTGGTCCACGTTAGAGAAATATTATATATAGATATTACAATGGATATATGTGGTCCTAACTGTTTAAAGAAATATTAAATTTCAATATATACTCTTAAAATGTAAGAACAAAAATAACTCAACTTCGGTAAATTTTCACTCATTTTCCTAAAAGAAAGGCGCTCTCTCATCTTGAGTTGAGTCATTTTAAATTGAATGAGTTAGCATAATGCATTCAAGCTTGAATGGACGATATTCCTGTGACGTCACAATAGGTAAAATCACCAAAACACGTGGCCGATGTTTTGTAAACAAATTAGATTCAAGATGCCATTTTATTGTTTTGCATAACATTTTCCTAAATATTTCTCCAGTGAAACTTAATAGTCAGATATCTGTTCAAACAAGAACAAAAGAGAAATGTAAACAACTGAATCGAATGATAAAGTTAAGACTATTCCATATCGTAAAATTGCAGAACATTTTATGTATACACACACACACACATATATATATATATAAAATAAATAAAAGATTAATAAGAACATTTTATGCACACACACATATATATAGATATCAAAGCTTAAATAATTAGAATTTCAATCACTTTAATAAAGGAATTTATTAAATGGAACATCCATTTAAATTTGTTAACATCGCCACAGTTCACATGACAACATTTAATATTACATATGCTTATTAATATTAAAGTATATTACTAAAACTGGATTAAAAACAAAACAAAGGTATCACTATATCACTCTTACTTCAATTTCATATAATCTGTAACTCTTATAAATAATATTGCAAGATAAAAATTTGCAACGATGCTTTGCTATGGTAGAGTTGAGGATTGTTTGCCTAACCAGCTGATATTCTTGTAGCCTCGAACCCAAAGTGGGAATATGGTCCATTATTTATCGTATTTGATTTATTTTATTAATCTATATAAATAAAGAGAAGTGTCTGTGTGTGTGTGTATCTGTGTGTGTGTCTGTGTGTGTGTCTGTCTGCGCTCTGGTGCTCACACTATTGATCGCAGAGCTTCCAAATTTGGCATATAGGTACCTGGGACCCTGCAGGTGTGCACCTCATTGAGATTTTTTCGAATTTCGAATTTGAATTTTTTAAATTAATGTTTTTTCGATTTTAAATATTGGTTTTAATGCTTCATTTTTCATAAATTTAATTATTTTGCTTCAATCGTCTGCGTATCTCAGCAACGGCTATTACGCAACTTATTTTTATTTAATACATTCATTTGAAGGCGAATTTTTTTTTTTTTTTTTTTTTTTTTTTTAATTTGTTATATTTATTGAAAATAAAATCGTAATGCAGTAGAAAAAATTAAGTATAATTAGTTTTAAATTTAAAAACGTATTTATAACAGTTATGTTTAATTTTTTGTAGTAGTTCAACTTCTTATTTTTTATTTTTTAATTAATTCCTTTAAAAGAAAAAAACTTTTATTTATTCATTTTTTCTATTTACTGTATTTATCGGGGAAAATGGTAGTATATATATATATATTAAAAAGGATTAAATTTATTAACATTTATTTGTTTATATGTATAGTATATATGTATATATATTTAATCTACTTTTTAATTTATTTTACTTTATTACATTGGTCGGAAAAAATCGTAATATATTGTAAATAGCATGGGCTATAAAATACATGGTTCAAAACTAAAATATTTAATATATGCTGAGATACAGTCATCTTTAAAATCGTAGTTCTTAAATAGTAGCAATCCCCCCTGTCGTCGATAAATATCCAGATTGGAGTCCCCGGAAAAGATCTCCCTGCAGGCATAGGAAACTTAGCCCTGATGTAGTGCGGGCGGGAAAAGAGACAGCGGGTACCCAAAGCGAGGTTTGGAGCAATTTCAGTTTCTTTCTTTCTTTCTTTTCTTTTCTTTTTTTTTTTTTTTTTTTTTTTTTTTTTTGTCTATAATGCGGTGTAAAAAAAATAAATATTAATTCAATTCTTTCGAAAATTCATTTAAATATAGTGAACAGCGAAGCGGGCGTAGCCTGCTAGTGATTTTAATAAACTGGATCACTTTACAATAGCATTGGCCATTGCACTTACGTGTTACTGAAGAAACGCGTTGCAGTGAGAGCGATGTTGCCAGTTACAAGTGGTTGAATGAGCAGAAATAACTCAAGTATCGATAAATATCCATAACTAAAGTTCGCTCAAATAATAAGCTAATAATTAGCTCAAAGAATTGCATTTTTAACTCAAATAGATTTTTAAAAAAAACTCCTACTTGGCAGGGTGAATTAACTCATTTTAAGTGAGTAAATATGTATCATCTGATTCTCTGAACATTCATGATGAAAAAAAAATAAACATAGCTTTAAACGATGAATGAAGCTATAATTTTTATCCGATTTTCTATTTTTGGGTTAGTATTAAAGACTGACATTGTAGCTTTCTAAATCAGTTTGAATCTTGTTTCTATCTTGCATAGAACCATAGCCCCCTTAACTAGATGCCTGTCGCGTAGCTCGGAAACTAGGCAACAGTTCAAGCGGTAGACAGCGCCACCTGCTATAGATCGCCCTACTTTTTTATTCAACAGCCACCAAAAATTTTTTTAAGTGGGAAATGATATACATAAAAGGCAAATAGTATCGAAGAAACGTCGATTATATACTACTCCGATTCAAAAAATTAGAATAATGAAAAGAAATATGGTCAAGGGAAATGAAAATCGAATTTATCAAATAAATAATCAACAATATCAAATATAAAGTACTATAATATGAATCTGCATATTTTGCAGATTATAAAAATGTAAACACATTACAATGAAATAGAAAATATATTTAAATCAGCTAACAACAAAAAATTCAAAATATTAGAATACTTTCTAACATGGTTCAAAAAATTAGAATAATGAAAATATATTGAACATAATTTAAACTCTAAATATTTTTACTTGCTAATCAGTACTTTGTTGCATCACCCTTAGTTTTAATGACAGCTCTTAAACGTTTTGGCATGTTTTTAACTAAAGGTTCACAATCTTTTTTATCCAAATTCGCCCATATGCTCTTTATACTAGAAATAAGTTCTTTTTTGTCTCTAGGCGCAACTTCTTGAAGTCGTTTCTTCATAATTCCCCACAAATTCTCGATAGGATTTAGATCGGGTGAGTTTGCAGGCCAAGGGAGTACAGGTATGTCCTTCTCTTTGAGCCATTTAGTTGTTGATTTGGAAGTGTGGGGAGAAGCTGAATCTTGCTGAAACAAGAAATCGTCATCACATAAATCCTCAGCTGAAGGAATCATGAAATGTTCAAGAATTTCTTGATAGACTTCTGAATTGACTGTTGTGGAAACAATACACAACCTGCCTGGGCCTTCAGCAGTCATGCAGCCCCATACCATAAAAGAGGTCGCAAATTTAAACGAACGTTTTAAACATTCTTTCTTATAAGCTTCATGTTTGAGTCTCCAGACACGTAGTATATATAACAATCACAAATAAATAATAATAATATTAATAATAATAAACCCACGCAATTTAATATATATATATGTATATATATATATATATATATACATATGAACTGCAGTGTATATATACAAATACACTGCTGCTATAATTGCTTTTGGCTTTGTATAATGCCTCACATCCATTTGTAATTATTTATTACTGTCTTGCCAATAGAAGTCTTCCATCCTTGTGTTTGATCACTATAATGATGAATTATTATTTTTATGATATACGTACAATTGTGTTTTGATCTTTATTAAGAGTATATTAATTCTTTACTAGCTTTTTATTTTAACTAAATATTCATTTTCAAAGTCAATGAAAACATATATAAAATATAAAATAAGACAAACACAGGAAAATTCATTAAAATTTTTTTTATTAAAATTTTTTTTTTAAAAAGTGCATCATTTCGTACAAATAGTGGACGAAAAAATCATGCTCTAAAAACTATAGTAGTATACGTGTCTGGAGACTCAAACATGAAGCTTATAAGAAAGAATGTTTAAAACGTTCGTTTAAATTTGCGACCTCTGTTATGGTATGGGGCTGCATGACTGCTGAAGGCCCAGGCAGGTTGTGTATTGTTTCCACAACAGTCAATTCAGAAGTCTATCAAGAAATTCTTGAACATTTCATGATTCCTTCAGCTGAGGATTTATGTGATGACGATTTCTTGTTTCAGCAAGATTCAGCTTCTCCCCACACTTCCAAATCAACAACTAAATGGCTCAAAGAGAAGGACATACCTGTACTCCCTTGGCCTGCAAACTCACCCGATCTAAATCCTATCGAGAATTTGTGGGGAATTATGAAGAAACGACTTCAAGAAGTTGCGCCTAGAGACAAAAAAGAACTTATTTTTAGTATAAAGAGCATATGGGCGAATTTGGATAAAAAAGATTGTGAACCTTTAGTTAAAAACATGCCAAAACGTTTAAGAGCTGTCATTAAAGCTAAGGGTGATGCAACAAAGTACTGATTAGCAAGTAAAAATACTTAGAGTTTAAATTATGTTCAATATATTTTCATTATTCTAATTTTTTGAACCATGTTAGAAAGTATTCTAATATTTTGAATTTGTTGTTGTTAGCTGATTTAAATATATTTTCTATTTCATTGTAATGTGTTTACATTTTTATAATCTGCAAAATATGCAGATTCATATTATAGTACTTTATATTTGATATTGTTGATTATTTATTTGATAAATTCGATTTTCATTTCCCTTGACCATATTTCTTTTCATTATTCTAATTTTTTGAATCGGAGTAGTATATCCTGTATCACTTCTTTAAATTATTGGTGACAGTTGAATAAAAAAGTCCCATAATCTGTACTAGGTGACTAGTTGCGTGGTGTTCAACTGTTGCCTAGTTTCCGAGCTACGCGACAGACATCTAGTTAAGGAGGCTATGATAGAACTTGAGTTACAGGCATTTTATTATTAGTCACTCGCCAGTTTTTGAAACCGGAAGTGAACGGAAATAGCCCGTATATGATTGTTTACGTAAATGTTTTACTCAATATAAGCATCAAAATTTGTTACTGAATATAAAATTAATTTTAAAAATAAAATAAAAAGCTTTGAAATAAATCAGGATCTTATTAAAATTATTTTTTGTTTAAAAGATAAAATCTTGTTTTTAAATTTGTTTTCTGCTTTTTCTCAAAATGAGATTTTTAGCACTATGCTTTATCCCAAAACATCAAAACTCCAAAAGTTATAATTGAAACGTTATGAAACTTTGACAAAATACTCTAGAGGAGTTGTTTTAGAGATTGAACTACGACAATGAATCTAGCTAAATTATAATTTTTTTTTTTTTCTCGATAGATGTCATGAACTGCCGTGTATATTCGTGATTTTTTCAGCATGTAAAAATGTTATCTTCTCTAAAATATTAAATAACATGGTTATAGTTTTGAGAGTAGTTCACTTCCCTTAAGGACCTTTCAATAATCTAAATAAAATTTACAGAATAAAAATATCTTTATTTAAATTTGACTTGTGATGTTTTGTAAAAGTGCTTTTTTTTTTTTCGTAAATTTTATGCATATTTTGAGCTTAAATATCAAAATATTTCAAAATTTTCATTTTTTTTTTTCAGGTTATTCACTTACTATATTCTATCATATAATGCACATAAATATGCAATTTTTCAATTATTAAGAAAAATCACTTCCGATGGTAGGCAGGCACCTTAAAATTCATTAAGAGAAGAGAAAATCCATATTCGTGAAGTATAAATGATGACTGCATCATACTTGACAAATAAAACACAAACTTTAGCTTTGCTTACAATTATACATGATGAAACAAAACGCACATGAAAAGAAATAAATATTTACAAAAGTAGAGCAATAATTAAGTTTAAAAAAATGTTCAACCATTTTGTTTGAGTCCCGCTACGACGCTTCATTCTGCAACATTAACTTAATAATAATAATAATAATAATTATTATTATTATTATTATTATTTTGGTGAGTCCCGTGATCCCACAGTTTGGCGGGGAGGGGGCAGTTGAGTAAAAATGTTGCGTAACACTCAGGGCTTTAAAAAAGGATTGTTTTAATAGACAATGTCATAGGTAAAAGAGAATAAGTTTGTTATACCAGTTTTTTTCTTTAAATAACTGTTTTTATTTTTCAAAGTGAAATGTATCACACCTTGCAGATATGCAATGTCAGTCTTTTTTTTTTTTTTTTTTTCTTGTACGGACGAACAAAAGTTATAATTTAGTATTGCGCTTTTATAAAAAGAATTGGGTAATTAAAAAATAACAGCATCATGTATTTGTAAAATGGCTTTAATATTTCAGTCAAACGTGCAAAATTTAAAAATGCGTTCTTAATTACCATGAATGTTTACAGAATCACATAAAATAACAAATTTATACCCCACCTAAAAAAAAAAAAAAAGTTATGTGTTCTCGTACGTTTATTGTAATAGATTGGAAATATAAATTACATATATCAGTTTTTATCATGATTTTGATTTGTATATGTCTGTCCGCGCTCTAACTCCCTATAGAATTTCTTGAAACTAATATATGTTATTCAAGTTCACTATCGGATGTTCTCTATTGAAAATGAAGTCTATAGCTCTATTGGTTTGTGTACAAGGACACCCGAAAGTATTCCAAAGCATTGTGTTCTATGAGAGGTATTTCTATAAACTATATTTTAATAACTTTACTTTGCACAAATCTCAATGAAATTAAAATATGTTATTCAAAGGCACAAAAGAATGCTTTCTGTAGAATGTAATATGATTAGCATTAAGATTTATAGGGCTACACAAAAATATTCAGTAACATTAAGAGATATTATCAGAAATTTGCAGGAATTGAATTTTTAATTACATTAAGTGTTTTTAGCTTCTTCTTCTTCTTCTTCTTTTTTTTTTAATTTTTTAAGTGTGCATGATTAAGATTTGAATTCATGTGTCTGTCTGTCCGACTATCCATCTGTCTGTCTGTCTATCTGCCCGACTGCAGCGTCCGTAAATATTTTCAGAAAAAAAAATGATACATATTATTTAAGTTTACTATGGAATGTTTCTTATTTAAAATGGCGTTAATAGGTCTGCATAATCGGTTCGTGTACTCAAAAATATACCAACGCATTGAGTTTTAAGACAGACATTTAAATATATCACATTTAAATAACTTTAGACTGCAAAATTCATAAATGAATGTGACATTTATTGTTAAGAAGACAAAATAATGTTCTGTGTATAGAAGATAATGTTAACCTACCAATTTTCAGGGTTGCACTAAAATATTAAGATACATTAAAGGCTGCAATTAGAATTTACGAGCTGCATTTTCTTTTGCGTTATCATTTTTAACATTTTCCAACGATGTTTAAGAATGATTAGGAATATTAGGAAGGAGTGATAAGTCTATCTGTATACCTACAGTCCTTTTGTCTGTCCATTCTGTGATAAAATAGGAAATGAACATTGAAAGTTGTACAATACAACAAGTACGTACAGTTGGAAAGTGTTAATAATCAAAGCGCACCGCATTATTTTTCTTTCTTGTTGTATATAAAAGTTTTGTATTGTGTTTAAAACAAATTTCAGAAATTTGAACCTCAAAATACAGTAAAAATGCATTAACACTCTTCATACGGTTTTCTGCTTCTTTAAAATTGTTAGTTTTAGAGCCTAATTATTTGTACATAATTATACATAAATTTAACATAGATTTATGTATTTATTACAGATTATACATACTTAAGTATAATTTATAATTAATTTACAGTTATGTGTAATTTGTATGATTTGTTGGAAGTTATTATACATAATTTAATTGATAAGTAATTAAGCAGGCACCTGAAGATAGAAGAAATATTATCGAAGAGCAGAATAGTTTGATCAGCGATATTTTATATCGTATTTTACGATTTTCATTTCTGAAATTTTATTTATACAACAGCACTTTTATTTTAATAAGTTTTTTAAAGCTTATTAGATACACAACTGCCCCTCATTTTAATAATTATGAACTTGTTAGTTAAAATATCTAATTTTTATAGGTGTGTGAATGGCAGCTGTGATGTGAGCCAGTTGCATACGCTTGAGATTAATGCCTTTTCATTCATTAAAACTTCAGAATTTTTATTCATGGATCAGTGTGTGAGAATGTATTGTAATAGACTAAAACACGTTTTAATTCTCAAATTATTCAATATATATATAATTGAAATATTCAACTGCGGGTTTTCTTCACTGAGAAAAAATTCTGTACCTGACATCTAGAATCTAGATTATGGCTCTAGTAAAAAAAAGTTCCATGTCATCCTCAAAAATTCTAGCCCCCTTTGAAAGCGAGTTCTAGAAACCCCTATTAGATTTCTAAGGCTATTGCCTATATTATCGAGGTCAAACTTTTTTAAAAATCTCTGCAAATAAATGTGAATAAAAGAAGCGAGTTTTGGAACTATAATCTTGGTTTATGACCAAATTCTATAAAATCAAGAGAGAATTTCTCGCAATACAAAGGATTCAGAATATTGTTCAGAATCTAGAAATGTATAGACTAGAAATTCTCGATCATTTCGTCTATTCAGCTTATTGGCTTGCCTTATACGCAAAGCTCGGAAATCTATATTTCTAGTTTAAGGATTTAGAAGCTGACCACTTATTCGTTCTAGATGAAAGCGGTATAAATATATATATATATATAATTATTTTTTTCTCTCTCTCTCAGTGTTGTATTTTTAATAATTCTTACTATTAGTGCGGCTTCCAACACGTGCTTTATGAATTTATATCTGGTTAAACTTTGTTTATTCTAATTACAGGTTATAACCTATCTTAAATTCTCTTATTTATTTAAAATAACATTTTAATTGCAAAGTCGAGTTACCTTTAATGTATTTTGCGTAACATCGCTTGCCAAAAAATGAAACCTTGCCTATTTTAGCTCAGTATGGGGTGGTAACTCCTGACGAATTACCTCCCCATTCTGATCCACTTTATTTATTAATTATTCAATTATTTGTGTCTTGCTTTATGAATTCAGTATTTCTCATCTTTTGGTTCATTTTGTTATTGTCAGCTCAATAAGAAACCTTTTTAATTATAATCGATTAAAAGCTTCTTCGTGTTATATTTCTATATGCTTTATATTCATATCGGAATTATTTTAAAGTGAGCATTCTTCTTTTATCAAATAAATTGAAATATTTAAAGAAATTTAATCAAGATTGAAAAATTTAACTACTTACCAAATTGGCTTTTTTGGGTTGTTGTGACGAATTATTCATGGGTTTATTTTTCGCTCTGATTGTTATTGTTATCATTATGTGTGTATATATATATATATATATATATATACATATATATAAGGTTTTCAATGTATATATAATATAGTGTCACGCAAAAGACTAAAACAATATAAAACTTTTTCTAGGAAAGGTAAAAAATCATGGGACTTATAATATATTTCTGATATTTCGAATAATTTCATGCTGCTAAATTCTTAAAGAAATATGATTTTACCGCCAGCAGCGCGTGTCGTATATCCTAAAAGCTAAACGAGAAAGATTAAAACGCTTTACCAGTGGCTTAACATCATAAATTACACCTCACAATGTAATTCCAGCGACAGCAAAAGCCGGCTTTTATTTGCATTTATCCCCTACTTTGAAATATGGTTTTGGAGCTTAGTAATATGTAGTGTTGTTAAGGGGGTTGAGTTGATCGCTTTTAATAGAAATAATTTCAATGCATTGGGATAATTTCAAGTAATGGTTTGGGAATAGTAAATATTTTTCTGAAGGTATTTGTGTGGGAGTGTAGATAATCTATTTATAGACTGACCAATAAGTGTGTAAATGGAAAATGGAGTGTGGATTGAGCTTTAATTCCTATTTATGATCTGTGAAATTTAGAGTATTTTATTTTAAGAGTCTGGGAACTCAGGCATTATTTCAATACATTTTTATATTTTTCCAGTTTATTGTAATTACATCAAAGAAAATTTAGGTGTAGTTTAATGTAATTAAAATAATCAGTTATATTTTATTATTTTCATTATTATTTTAAGAATTACATTTCGAGAAATTTAAGTTTGCTTCTGTACGTTTATTTGAAAAAATTCCAAAATCCTTTCATTCAATCCCTTCATTTTTAAAAGAATCACAAACAATATTTCCTGTGCAGAAATACATACGTGTGTTACATATATTTTTAAAATATACATAACTAGTGTGTTTTAATTATTACTTTTGTCAGTGGAAACTGGAAACAATGGAAATGTTTTTATATGCAGCTATTTCGTAACCAGAAAAAAATTAATTTCGGAATGAAAATATCGAAAATCTGGTATTAAAGGATAAATAAGATATTTGTCAAATAATAATAATAATAATAATAATAATAATAATATAAAGTAAAATTATGCAACTTTTTTCCGATAAAACTAATTAAACATATTAAGGAAATTACGTTACACATGTGCAGAGTAAAGGAAGAAACACAACATTACTCAAATTTCCTAGAACCCATAACGAACAAAGTGATGAATTATTTGAAATAATAATAGTAATAATAATTCTGGTATGAATTAAATTAAATAGGTGTCAAAAAAATAACGAAGGAATACTATCAAGAATATTCAAGTAAAATAAAATAAAATAAAACACGAATATGCAGGTGTTGGACAAATAATGTGAACACTTTAGCTTTTTTACGTTTTGTCAAATATCTTAAAAAGTTCTTTCGGAATCATCTTGAAACTTTGGTAGTGTAAAGAACATGTTATACCTCATATTTTTCAGTAAAAGTTGTTTTATGAAAAGGAAAAGGGGACTAGTAAAAAATTAAACAAAAATCAAAAGGTTTCGATCACCCTGTAAAAGGTAATGCTTTAAATGTGTTTTGGCTGTAGCATGAGGTTATGAGGCTTTTTCTCATGATCTGTATAAAATTTTATGAGGCTACCATATATTCATAGAGATATAACGGTTTCTTTAAAAAATTGCAACAACAATTTCCACTTTTTTAATTATTACACGTAGGGTATTAGACCCAGTGCAAAGCCATTTTCAGGAAATATGGCATGCTACATTTAACACAGCATACAGTAATCAGAATGAAAAAGTATTAAATATCTTACGATATACGAGCAGTTTTACTAAATAATTTTTAACTACGCATGTGCAAGCTTTATAAAAATTTCATTTGCATGATTTAATAGCCAAAGGTATTGAGCAACTTATATGAAAACACCAAACAAATAACATGTAAATTCAAAACGTTACGAAAGATAGAATGAACATGATTTCAGTTCTCTCAAAATAAAAGCTAAACTATAAGGGGTTTTACTCACATTTTTATTTTTATTCAATCAATGCCCAATGATATGACCGTGTTTTCGCTGTTTGTAAATAAGTATTGATAAAACCCCCTAACATCTTACGTTTTTTTCACGAAGTTCATTCACGGAAAAAAAAAAAAAAAAAAAGATTAAAAGAGTATTGGAAAGTGCAGTTGAGATTGTAATCAACTTAAACTGCTATTTTAGACACTTTTTTTTTTTCTAACTCGATTTTTATTGCCTCTATCTAGAAATGCCTGTAAATTTTATACGTTTATGAGAAAAGGTTTATGTTTAAAAGGGCATCAGAAACTAAACATAGACTTAACTCTAAAACTTTTTTTTTTTTTTTTTTTACATACGCTTAGAAGAGGTTAAGCAATGCATATTTAACAATAGTTCTAAAAGCTATTTTTTCATATACCTTTATGAAAAGAAATATGTTTTAAAGAGAATCTGAAATTTTATAATATAGATTTAACAATAGCTCTAAAATTAATTTTTTTCACATGTACTTATTGGATGGGGGAGGCGTTCTAAAGAACATCAGAAATTAAATAGTATAGATTTAGTAACAGATCTAAAATTCATTACTTTCTTTCTTTTTTTCTTTCCATTCGTTTAATATATGTATATAAATAAATAATGTGTTCAAAAGGACATCATAAATTAAGCAGTGTAGATTTAACAACAGTTCTAAAACTTATTTCTTCAAATATGTTTATGGCAAAAACAAAAATGTTCTAAATGGAATTAGAAACTAAAAATTGTAGATTTAACATGAGTTCTAAAACTCACTTTTCTCACTTGCATTTATTTATTTATTTATTTATTTTAAGTTTTCAAAAGAACATTAAAAAATAAGTAATATAGATTTAATACTAATAGTACTAGTAAGTACTAATACTAATACTAAGTATTACTGCTAATAATACTAAGTACTAATACCAATTTAATATAATAGTACTAGTAATACAGATTTAATACTCTACTCACTCACTATTCTACTAACTTAATTTTTTTCGTTCCTTTATTTAATTAAAAAAATAAATAAAACTGTTTAAAAGAACATTAGAAATTAAACAGTATAGATTGAACAATAACTCTAAAATTCCCTTTTTTCTCATGCTTTTACTTAAAAAAAATAAATAAATAAATAAATAAAAGTTTTTAAAAAAGCATTAGAAATTAAATATTATAAATTTAAATACAGCTATCTCATTTTTTCAAATGCTTTTATTAAAAATAAATAAATAAATAAAAGTTTTCAAGGAGCATTAAAAATTAAACAATATCGATTTAACAACAACTGTAAAACTCATTTTTTCCATAAGCGTTTACGAAAATAAAGATTTAAATAAATAAATATTTTGAAAAAAGAAATTAAAGAGTATAGATTTAAAACAGCTCTAAATTTCTACATCTCTCGGCAAAACAGAATTAGGACGTTAGCATCAAACCTAATATTATCTACATATATATCAACAGAGCTATGAAACAGATAAAGTAATAGCGAGTTACGATAGCGATGGAATGCATGTAAAATATTTCTCTTTCTACCTAATAACATGTATGAATTACTACCTTCTTCTCAGATTACTTTCTATATATGAGATTGAAATCACGCCAAATATTTCATTAGATAAAATGACCTGATTAAAAAAAAGTTCTTTCTCTTTCAAAGAAGCTGTAATGAAGCTGTCTTTAGAATCAGTATATGTCACATGAAAATATATATATATATATATATCTGTGTTGAAATGGATGAAAAAAAAAAAAAAGAGGAAAATTCGTTCAAATTGATGCCATATTTCTTTCATCTGATGCTTTTATCGCATACCTTTCTTCATTTATTTAAATTTATCCATCAATTTTTAGTTAGAATTTTACGAATTAACAATTAGTAGTTTTGAATGTAATTAGTTTCACAGTGTAAAATAAATGAGAATGAAATACCAATTAACAATTTGTAGTTTTTAATGTTCAAATACTTCATTAGCTAAACTGACCTGATTAAGAAATTTATTTCTTTTTAAAAGAAACTGTAACGATGTTGTCGATATAATCGATATGTGTCACATGAATAAATAAATAAATCTGTGTTGTAATAAATGAAATCAAAGAAAATTTCTTTCAGAATGATGCCACATCTTTTTTCATCCGATACTTTTATCGTTTTATCGTATACCTTTCTTCATTTATTTAAATTTATCTATCAATTTTCAGTTAGAATTTTACGACTTAACAATTAGTAGTTTCTAATGTAAGTAGTTTTACAGTGTAACATAAATGAGAATGAAATGCCAATTAACAATTTGTAGTTTTTAATGTTCAAATACTTCATTAGACAAATTGACCTGATTAAGAAATTTATTACTTTTTAAAATAAACTGTAACGATTTTGTCTATATAATCGATATGTGTCACAAGAATAAATAAATAAATCTGTATTCTAATAAATGAAATGAAAGAAAATTTCTTTCAGAATGATGCCACATTTTTTTCATCTGATACTTTTATCGTTTTATCGTATACCTTTCTTCATTTATTTAAATTTATCTATCAATTTTCAGTTAGAATTTTACGACTTAACAATTAGTAGTTTTTAATGTAATTAGTTTTACAGAGTAAAATAAATGAGAATGAAATGCCAATTAACAATTTGTAGTTTTTAATGTTCAAATACTTCATTAGCTAAACTGACCTGATTCAGAAATTTATTTCTTTTTCAAAGAAGCTGTAATGAAACTGTCTATATAATTAGTATGTGTCATATGAAAAAATAAATAAATAAACATACAAACAAATAAATCTGTGTTGTAATAGATGAAATCAAAGAAAATTTCGTTCAGAATGATGCCATATCCTTTCATCTGATACACTTATCGCATACCTATCTTAATTTATTTAAATTTATCCACCAAATTTCAGCCAAAATTTTCTGCGTTAACAATTAGTAGTTTTGAAACTAATTAATTTTAGAGTGTAAAATTAATGAGAATAAAACACAAATTAATAATTCGTAATTGACAATGTTCGAATATTTCATTAGATAAAACTGATCTGATTAAGAAATTTATTTATTTATTTTTCAAAGAAGCTGTAATAAAACTGTCTTCACAATCAGCATGTGCCATATGAAGAAAAAAAAAAGTGAAATTGATGAAATAGATGAAAATAAAATAAATAAATTTTCTTTCAGAATGATGCCATATTTCTTTCATCTGATATACTTATCATATACCTTTCTTCATTTATTTAAATTTATCCATCGATTTTCAGTTATATTTTTACGAATTAACAATCAGGAGTTTTTAATGTAATTAGTTTTAAAGTGTAAAATAAATAAGAATGAAATGCAAATTAACAACTCACAGTATTTAATGTTCAAATATTCCATTAAATAAACTGACCTGATTACGAAATTTGTTTCTTTTTCAAAGAAGCTGTAATGAACCTGTCTTTATAATCAGCATGTGTCATATTAAAAAAAAAAAAAAAAAAAAAAAAAAAAAAAGTGTTGAGACACATGATAAAAAGAAAGTTTCGTGTACAGAATGATATCACATTTCTTTCATCTGATATATTTATCATAATCCTTTTTTTCATTTACTAAAACTTATCTAGTTCTGGAGTATAAATTTTCAGTTAGATTGTACGTGCTAACGATTAGAAAGTTACAATGTAATTAATTTTAAAATAAAAAATAAAAATTAACCATTCATAGTTTATTCATAGCTCAAAATTTCATTAGATAATAAGACCTGATTAAGAAATTTCTTTTCTTTTTTTTTTTTCGCAAAAGCTGTAATGAAGCTATCTGTATAATCAGCTTTTGTAAGTCACATAAAAAAAAAAAAAAAAAAGAAAGAAAGAAAAAAGAAAGAAAGAAGTTCCGACGTTGAAAGTGATAAAAAATAAAAAGAAAAAGAAAAAATGTTGAAAGGTTTTGAACAGAACGGATATCTATCATTTATATATAATAGTAGGGGAGAGTGGGGATGAATGGGACATTTTTCATGTTTTTACTGATAACGTTCACCATATGTAATTCAGAATTTTGTAACATTGCTCATAAGTACACTCCAGTAATCAGTTACATATAAACATACTAACTTTTATAAAAAAGTTATTATTTTTAATTAATAATATATATATATATATATATATATATATATATATATATTACATGCATGTGCATTGTCCCATTCATCCCCACCTATGGGGATGAATGGGACATGATTGGGATGAGCGAGACAGGACTGGGGTTAACAAAGAAAATAAAACAAAATGGAAAGTAAATAAATTTTTAAAGTTAAATTGGTATATGTGATTTTATTAGACAATATGAATTTACTGAAAATAACATAAACTGATATATTGACTCAAATTAACGTCAAAAGGCAAAAATCCTTTGGTTCGCACAGTTCCAAGTGTTCTAGGCTAAGGTAATTTAACCGAATAAGATCTAATATAAAAATAAATAAATAAATAAGACACTAGAAAGAGATAAATCATTATAATAGAGTACAAATTATCCTGATAAATTTTTGTTTCCGACTGATCGGGAAAAATCAGCATTCTGTTCTGTATTTCATTAATAATCACCAGTATTTAATTAGCTTGATTGAAATTGTGATTTTAATCAAATTATTATTAGTTTATTTATTTATTTTTTAATTATTGATATTACTGATTTAAGTTACATTGAATATTCTAACTTATATTTTTTTTTAATCATAATTATTATAAACAAAAATCAGAACAATTAATTTCAGTCCATTTTTCTTTAAATCCATGCTACTTTTATAATTCCATGTTATAACTATTGAACTACAGGTTATAAAAATAATGAAAATTAATTTAAGATTTGTTTTAATATAATTCTTGTGTACAATTTTAAATTAGCACATAGTGGGGAATGTCCCATTCATCCCCACCACCTCATGATCATATAAAACAGGAAATAGGCTTAATGAACAATTCTCAATATTCTTCTTGAATATCATAACCACAATAAAAGATTATGCCTTTTCACCATATAAGAATTATAGTAACTTTAAACAAATAGTTAATGTCTTAACTACTACCTAATTGAATCAGTAAAAACTTACTTTGGCAGCTGAAAAATACACTTTAATTTTTTTCTGCCCTTCTACGTATAGCTCAATTCTGAAACTACACTTGATGAATGACCTCAGTACTGCCATATATCAGAAAAAATTTCAAGTTTTTGTTGCTTGCAAAACATAAAAATCTAGCTATTGTCCCATCCATCCTGCGTCCCATTCAACCCCACTCTTCCCGATATACATTCATCTGATACACGTCTCGTATAACTTTCTTTCTTTACTAAATTTATCGAACTCTAAATAATGAGTTTTAAATGAAGATTTTACGTGTTAAAAATTAGTAATTTTTAATGTAACTAGCTTTAAAGTGTAAAATATATAATGTCCAAATTAATGTGCCCAAATAATTTAATGATATAACGACCTGGTTAAGAAATTTCTTTCTTTATCAAAGAAGCTATAATGAAGCTGCCTTTATAATTAATAACATGTTTAATTTAAAAAATCTGGAGTTGCTCTACTCGACTTTCCGAACATTAAATAATTAACGGTTGTATAAATAAAGTAACAGATGGCATTAAATAAAAAAAGAGAAAATTATAATAAAGTATATAAGTACCTTCTGTATGCAGTATATCTTCTTTAAATTAACGCCATTGCTCTTTAAATATTTTGAGCATAGATCATGATGATAAAGAAATTTCCGTTGTGTCCCTGTAAAAATCTATAAATTCTAGACTCAATTAAATCCATACAGTTGGTGCGACGGTCATCTATAACAATTATATAAATTTTCAGCTTAATCGAATGAGGCGTTCAGATGCTATCGCACTTTAAATAATTTGAGCCCATAAGCCACAATGATAAAGAATTTTTATTTGTGTCACTGTAAAAAGACTATAAGTGCCATATTCTCCAAAATTGATACAGCTCGTTTAAAGGTGGTTGGTCTGTAACATGCATATAAATTTTCAGCTCAATCGGATATAGCGTTTAGAGACTATACGAAGCTATAACGAATTTGAGTCCATAGGGCATAATGATAAAGATTTGTGTGTGTGTGTGTGTGTGTGTTCCTGTTAAAAAACTATGCGCGATAGATTCACCAAAATCAGTGTAGTTCGTGTAACGGTGACCTATAACATGTGTATAAATTTTCAGCTCAATTGACTAAGGCGGTTAGACGCTATCGAACTTGAAAAAATTTGGCCCATAGACCATAATAATAAAGAAATTTTCGTTGCGTCCGTGTAAAAATTTTTAAGTGCTAGACTCGCCGAAATTTATACAGCTTGTGCGACGGTTATCTGTAATATGTTTGAAATTTTTAACTCAGTCGGATGAGGCGTTTAGACGCTATCGCATTTTGAGTAATTTGAGCCCATTAGACACAAAATAATAAAGAATTTTTCTTTGTGTTTCTTTAAAAAAAACTATAAGGAATTTGAGATCATAGAGCATAATGATAAAAAAAAAAAAAATCATTGTCTCCCTGTAAAAGAACTATACATACTATATTCACCCAAAATTTATTCACTTCGTGCAACAGTGACCTATAGCATGTGTATAAATTTTCAGCTCATTTGAATAAGGTGTTTAGACGCTATCGCAGTTTAAAGAATTTGGCCTCATGTAGAACATAACGATAAAGAAGTTTTCTAAAAAAAACTATAAACGCTAGATTCACTAAAATTTTTACAGTTCGTGCAATGGTGACTCATAATATGTGTATAAATTTTCAATTAATTCGAGTAAGGCATTTAGACGCTATCGCACTTAAAAACATTTTGATCCATAGACCATAATGATAAAAAAATTTTCTTTGCGTCCCTGTAAAAAAGACTATAAGCGCTAGATTCACCAAAATCAATACGTTTTGTCTTATGATGACCTATAACAATAGGTACCAACTTTCAGCTCATTCGAGCAAAGCGTTTAGGCACTATCATGCTCACTCACATACATACACACATACATGCACACATACATCATCTTAAAAATAGTAAATACGAATTCAGGGGACCTCAAAACGTGTAGAAACACCAAAATCTCAAATTCGGATTTTTGACTTGATTACAATACTTTCCTTACTAGTGTTCGGAAAAAAAAAAAAAAAAAAAAAAAGAAAAAAACGAAAAAAGAAAAAAAGATCAGTGTTGAAGCAGATAAAAATAAATAAATAAATAAATAAAGTTTTACACAGAATTATTTCTTTTACTTGATGCACTTCGCGTATACCTTTCTTTATTTACTTAAATTTATAATTTTAGATTATAAGTTTCAGTTTTTGCGTGCTAGCAATTGGAAATTTGTAATGTAATAAATTTTAAAGTTGAAAATAAGAAGTCCAAATTAAGAAATTGTAGCTTTTAATGTAATTTATTTTTAAGGCAAAAAAAATTAAGTTTGAATTTTTAACAATCATTTTCCTTTTTCTAAAAACTCTTATTATTTCCTTCGAAAATTTAAAGAATAGTAATGTTAAAAGAAATGTTATTACTTTAAAGATTTTAACGACGCAACTATTTTTAAGCGATCAGCATTATCTCATTAAAACAAAAATAAAAAATATATTTAAAAACAAAAAAAGAAAGAAAGAAACAGGGAAGAAAACATGTTTCTAACAGAAAAAAATTACTCCTTTTTTTTTTTTTTTTTTTTTTTTTACAAGGATGTATATTTATATTAATTTGGATACTCTGACTTATAATATTTCACTAAATAATAAATTAAAAAATAATTAATGCCTTTAACTATTAATAAAATAATTTATTTTAATCAGTTTTATTGGTGAAGCAAATGTAAACTAAATGGCAATTTTTCCTAAGTGAATTTGCTTTCCTTTTCCATACACATTGTTAAATTACACTTAGTTTAACTGTATTAGATTATTTATTCATTTTTTATATAGAATTTAAATATTTTTTCGAATTTGTTTAAACATCTTGAATATTTTAAGGTGGAAAAAACCCACTAATAACATACTACACTTTTTCAAAGTGTTTATTTGGGGAATTTTGATTATTTTTTAGGGTTATTATTTCAAAAAAAAAAAAAAAAAAAAAAAAAAAAAAAAAAAATTACATTGTTTCATATTAGACGTTATCCCAAGAAATTTATAATTTTCGGAAAAGTGGTCTCTTGCTAAGAAATAAACTTTTACCGTAGATCAGTCTATCCTGCATTTATATATATATATATATATAAATATATATTTTTAATTAATTAATTTATTTATTTATTTTTGTAGCAAGTGTTGATTATATAAGAAGTATCGAGAAATTTATGCATAATCAATACCATTAATATGATCCTACCTGATATGATCTTCTGTAAGTTTGAGTTAGAACATGCAATCCTGATCTTTAAAACTAGTATGATGTGGCCACCACAAGATTTTCTTCTATATAATTTTACACACAATTCATGCATTAAAAATTATTTATTCCATCATAATTGTTTTCCATCATAAAAGCAGACGATTTTTATCTCACAAAATTATATCACTAAATGCCGAAAGAAAATTTGCCAATATCAGAAGAAACACGATTATACAGACATATATATATATATCGATAAAATCGATGACTTTGTTTTGAATTATCACAGATCTATGGTTCAACCATTCGTTTTAAAGGTATTAACGAGAACTTTCGTAAGATACCCAAACTGAAAATTTACATCCCCCAGGAGGTACTCCCCCCTCCCACCCCCCAACCCGGAGGGAAGCGATGCTCCCGCATGCACAGACTTAAAAATAACTCTCATTATGTACATTTATACGAAATTTTGTCCTATACTGCTCTGTTAAAAATTTAGAAAAAGGAGGAGCGATTGGTCCCCGAATTTAATCAGCACCAGTTCATGTCAGGGTCCAACTAAATGCCAATTTTAGTTAAATTTTATTTGTTGGTTTGTGATATACAGCTTCCACAAAATTTTTGATACGCACACACAGACAAACAGACATTTCCTAAAGACAGTGATATCGTGTTCAAGACACCATAAAACGTGTAAATACGTCGGAGTTCGAATAATTTTACGAATCCAATACTTTCTCTTTCTGTATATACATGGGAAATAAAGTAATAACTCTCCCATTTGTAACAAGTTTTTTTTTTTTTTTTTTTTTTTTTTTTTACACGTTGAGTGCCACGCAAATTCTTAAAATCCATTAAAATTCCATAATGATTCCTCCTGTAATAAATAAAATTTAGCAAATTTTTAATAAATTTTCAATCATTAAATGTAATATTTTTAGTTTATATCCTATTTTATTTTAGTCAGCCACCGATGGCTGACAGGACGCTCAATGTTTTAATTTTTTATTGCTACTGCTTTTACTTTCGGGGTAAAATTTTCACTGAAATGTTTGAAGTATAACATGTTCTGCACACTCCTAAAGTTTCAAGATGATTCCTTCAGTACTTAGAGATATATGACAAAATGTGTAGAATCTAGAATGGCTGACATGGCGATCAACGTGTTAAACATCTCAAGTGCATAAAACGGTTCAACTTTCAACTAATTAACTATTTTGTGAAATAACTAAAATTTTATCAGTTTCAACTATTTTATCTTAAATTAATTACAACCATCAAATTGTTTCTTACGTTATTTTACATTAATTCTAAATGTTCTCGCCGTGTTTTAATTAAACTCACTAGAGTTGCCATTCATCATTCTAACTTCATTACTTTGTGTTCATTAAATGAGTTTTGCAAAAAGTTCAATGTGCCGTGTCCCAGCTTACTTTTATTTGCAACATTTTCAAATGTTAGAGTTTCTAAATAGAAACACTTTACTCTATTCTATTCATTTTCATTGCACCATAAATCTCATTAGCTTCTACACATTTCAGGAGAGCGGTGAACATCAAAAGATAAAACCCCTCATTCTGCAGCGACAAATTGCGAAAACAACACCCAACATAAACACAACCCCTTAATTACACATCCAGCATTAAGAGTCTCTAACTTTGTACAAAAATATTGTTGCCACTCATCAGCTGAAAGATTAAAAAAAAAAAAAAAAAAAAAAATAGCAGATGAAAAATCTCTTTAACACTAACAACTTTCCTGGAGAACAAATGACAAATTTAGATTTCTTTTTTTTTTTTTTTTTTTTTTTATTCTGTTAGATGATAAATTTTCTTTTACATTTTTACTTTCTTCTATATTCAATGGAAGAAATACTGAATTCACAAAACTTTTCGTCCTCGATTTTTAGATGGATTTAGACATTCTGAGATGTGTAGAACTATAGATATAGTAATAAGACATAGATTGATCATTGGGGGAAAAAAAAACGATTCCTTTTTACTCGGAGAAAAGTCCACAATATGGCCGTCTTTCTCCGAGTGAATAGACACAGATAATTTAGAAAATAAAATTTATGAATAATTTATGTACTAAAGGTGAATGAAAAACTGCAGATACAATTTCAAATTCATTTTTCTTTTTCTTTCTTTCTTTTTTTTCTTTTATATATTTATTAATTTAGTTAATATTTAAAGTTAAACTCTTTTTACATACTAAAACTAACGTTCTTTACCTACGCCGCTGCTAACTGTATTTAAAAGAATTTTGAAAATTCTATATTATTTAAAATATCAAACTTAAAAAAACGTATTCCATTAAAAATCAAACCAGTTTTTATTTCATAATAATAACCAAGCAACTGATTATAAAAATTATATTTTTCATAATTTAGTCAAATATAATTTACTTTTATGATAACTTATCCATTTCTTTTCATAAATTTATTAGAAGAATTAAAAGACGCAATATTTCGACATTTTGAAGATTCATCAACATTCTATTCTATTTTATTACAATTGCCGAGTTTCAATGGTTTCTATACCACTATATGACTGATGCCAAAAAATTTTTTCGGCATCAAAAATTTTTGCATGATAACAATGGGATGATAGATCTATATAAATTACTATATCTATGTGTAGAACACGTTTCAAAAATTTTTAGAAAATGTGTATCTATCTGTGTGTGCATGATAAAATATTGTTGCAACTGTATCTCAGGAACTATCGTGCAGAATTTCATATAAACTGGTATGTAGTTGTACTTTGATATTAATTAGTGCCTGTCAACTTTTGGTGAAAATTGTCCAACAAGTGGCGTTGCCATCCTGAATTTTTTAAATTTTTAACATGGCAGAAGACAAAATTTCGTATAAAGAGAATTATTTTTTAATAATCATTATGAAATTAAATTAAAAAGAATTATTTATAATAGTGATAGTCAACTGGGAAAAAAGTTTGTATATGTAAGAGCACCGCTTCCTCCAGGGGGTAGCTTTTCCTTTTAAACCAGTGGTTGAACGATAACTTAAAATAAAGATATCGATTTTTTTTTCCTTTTTAACAAAAAAAGAAAATAAAAAAACTCGCATTTTTTTTTAAGATATGATATAGAGAATAAAATTGACTTTCTTTGGATATTTTGTGTTATACTAGTTCTCTAAAATGGAAATCGTCTGGATTCATCATGGAAGGTAGTAGTTTTGTTCAATAATAATTTTAATAAATGACTTTTACTCTGTGAATTTGTATAGTAAAATATAGAAAAATGTCATATATTCACAATATATACTATAGTTAAGTTGGACTTGTAACTATTATTTCTGGTTACCAGATTCGGCTGAACCTGTTACTTGTGCCAGTGAGAAATCAGTAAATTAACAATAAGTCGTTCATTTTATAAGGTTTCCTTTCCTCTCCCTTTTTTTTTTTTTTTTTTTTTTTTTTTAAAGATAATTTTGTTTTCAGCCTCTTTCTTTCAGTCTGCAATAAAAGCATTGTCATATACAACCTGGAATAAAACGAAAAATGAAAGATTTTCTTATGTTACAAGATATAATTATAACGTATGCGCATGCATACGCGCTTCTTTGTTCAGCTGGCACACACTCAGAAAAGCACATACATACATGCATGCATGTCTGCATTTACGCACACACGTGCACGCGTACGTGTTATACTTGTGCATAAGTGCTTTTGCAGTTTTATCCTGTGCCTGTATATATGTATAGCATATGCGCATACATATGCGTAGGTGCTTAAAAAAACACCCTCTACCTCTAGGGAGTCCAAATCTCTTAAAACTTAATTTAAAATACCTGTGCTACTTTTGGTCGTTTATAAAAAGTTATAGAAAGTAAAAAAGAATGAAATACATAAATTATTCTTTGAGCTATATGTAACATTGTTTTCTTAACACTAAATGGCATTTCTTTGAATAAATTATATTTAACTCTATCACCAAAATTGCATGGTCATTGCTGAATGCATGGTCATTGCTAAATGCATGGTTGTTGCTGAATATTCACTTTTACAGACGAAAAATATTAGTTAATTATGCCTACACACACCGAAAAAAAATTTCTGTGATTGACATAGAAACTAAATTGTGGCTCAAGTAAAAATAGTTCCATGCCATTCTAATTCCCTTCTAAAAAACCCTGTTCGAATTCTAGAGCGTTTTACTCTATTATCGTGGTCAATCTCATTTAAAAATCTATGCAAATAAATGTGAACACAAGATGAGAGTTTTAATATCCATAATTTTGTTTTATGACCCAATTCTAGGAAACCAAGAAATAATTTCTCGCAATACAAAGAATTCATAATATTTGTAATATTCATAGTATTGTATCATCATCTAGAAAAATGTAGACTAGAAATTCTCTGTCATTTCGTTTATCTAGATAATTTGTTTCTTTAAACGCATAACTTATAAATCTATATTCCTTGTTCAGGGATACAGAAAAGTACTAGATTATCCATCTAGATTATTTGTTTCCTTAAACGCATAACTTATAAATCTATATTCCTTGTTCAGGGATACAGAAAAGTACTACTTATTCGTTCTAGATGAAGGCGGTGTATTTTTTATTTCCTTAGTGCATCTATATTAACCCTACAAGGCTCAATTTTTTTTAGTGCGCGGCAAAAATATATAGGTTGTAATTAGTGATCAGAAGATAGGGAAAACTTCTAAAAATAAAAATAAAACCATATTTTATTGAAAAATCAACTTTTTAGCTCAATGTACCGTATGTGGAACATACATAAAAATATGATTTACTAATACGTTTACTATTGTAATATAAAAAAAAAAAAAAAAAACTTACCTATGCAAAATATACACTTCGTTATAACACACAGTTTTTTTTTTTTTTTTCCCGAGTCAAAACTGTTCAATAACTATTCTTTTTTTATTTTTGAAATCAGACAAACGACAAACGTATCACTTTCATTCAAATTTCACACTGACAAGTAAACCTTCTCTCCTTTGATACCGGTTTTCCGGAAACCCATATATTTTCTGAAAGCTTATGTCACAAGTATAAAAACTGTGAAATCTTAGGGGCAGAGGGACAAGCGTTTAGGAGATACAGGGCCCACAAAGTATCAGTAAAGTGTGTATAGAGGGACATATTCCCATAAAGACGTCTCTATTCCTTGTATGTTCCCGTATATTGCTGTCAAGTACTAACGTATTGTATATCTTCTTCTTACATTGCTTCTTATTATATGGATACTATAGTCGTTGTGGTGGCCTTGGTCTCCCAATTCGGAACAAATATTCGGTCTCCGAACATCCAGGAATCGGAGATGATAAAACACATAATTACTCTCCTGGAAAATGATATGGAGATTGTGGAAGGGATCCGGACATTAGGATTTGCTAGAGGCGATGGAGAAGAACGGACGAGGATATGGACTTCGAAGATGATGGTGTCTATAAGGAACAGCAATGCTCGTCGCAAAAGTCACAGTCTCCACTTCTGTCTTGGCATATTTTGGTCAAGTATGGCTAATGACAGGAAGAAAATTCTGCTTTTAGTGGATTCATGGTGTTCTAGCAAAGATCATGCATTGTCTGTTTCCGAAGTACTTGATGGTAAAGTCCTACAAAAAGAATTGGTACCTGGAGGATGTACAGGAAAGATTTAGCCTCTGGATATTCATTTTTTCAGACACTAGAAATCTTTTGTTCTTTACATAATGGACACAATTATTATCGAGACACATGAGCACATCTGGCACCGCGATAGTTTTCTGTCCCTGCAGTCTTTTTTCCCTATATCAGTTCAATGCTCCTCGTTTCAAGAACTTGATTAAGTATGCTTTTTATAAAAGCGGATGCTTGGACGACAAACCTGGAATGTGGATTGCGCCAATGGATTACTGCTTCAATTCATTGACAAATGATAAGTTTGCAAATGTGCGGCTATCGCTTTTGTAAAATGTGCCCGTTGTGATTTGTCATTCTGCCCGTCTCACTGTTTATTTGATGAATTGTACATTGATTGTCTCTTGTAATGGACTTCGTTTGAAGTCAGTAGCAAGTATCCCAACGTATACTGTTTCTTTTCAACGAGTTGTTTCTTCCTTTATATCCCTCCACCTTCTTACCATATTATTAGTTCATATAAATACGTGAAACGAACATTTTAGCGACTTTTGGTGTCATCTTTCAAACATTTTATGTCCTATAACTCCTAAACGCTTATCCCTCTGCCCCTAAGATTTCACAGTTTTTCTACTTGTGGCATGAGCTTTCAGAAAATATATAGGTTTCCGGAAAACCGGTATCAAAGGAGAGAAGGTTTACTTGTGAGTGCACTATAACAAAAACACGAACGACATCTTTAGGTAAAGATTCATATTACTACATTGCTAAATGTCAGTAGCTTCTATCAAGATGTCATGAGATGTCGCTACTAATAGTTTTATAGCTATAGGAACGATTAAAGTCGGTGTTCCACATATGGAACTGGGTGCCTTGTAGGGTTAAAATATCGTTGCATATTTTTATTAATCGAAATCCCATTTCTTAAAGCCATATCACTGGCAAAGATGAATAGGTTATTGCAATTAGTCCTCGCAAAGAAGATAGCCTAATTGAAATCGCTACTTCAACTATACTGGTGGACAAAATTAAAGCAACAACCCGTTTCCTCGTTCTCTTCTTTTGCACATAATTTTTAAACAAATAAACATATGAACATAAAATTTGGATGGCCTGTTCATTATCATATTGTTAATCGAATTTTATGTAACTTTAGCATAAGAATTATTTTTAAGCTGATAAATATTCATTTTTCTCTCAAAAATAAGCTTTGGAAAAAAAATGAAAAATTTCAATAATTTCAGGAAAGAACACTTAATGAAAAGTGGTGTTAAGGATGCATTAGAGATAGGTAAAGACGCACATGCCTTGAAATGTTAAACTAAATCTCGATTTTTCTTTTTGTATTAACTTTTCTTTTACTTTTAAAATGGACTTTAAAAAAAAAAAAAAAAAAATGTAATTAATAATTTGTAAACTATGAGCATCACCAGAATGATAAAAATGTCGATAAATAGTTTTATAATGAGCATCTTATTTAATTTTCATGTTTGTATGCATATTCTTTAAAAAGCTATTCACATGCGAAAAAAAAGTAGAAAAAAAAATAAGAAACAGAAAAGTGAATACAGGTAAAAATATTTTGGTTGTAATCTAACATATGGATGCGTGTGCATCTTCACCTATCTGTAAGGCATCCTTGTGAACATCTTTCATTAAGTGTTCTTTCCAAAAATTATTGAAATTTTTCATTTTTTCCAAAGCTTACTTTTGAGAGAAAAATGAATATTTATTATCTTAAAAATTATTCTTATGTTAAAGTTACATAAAATTAGGTTAATAATATGATAACGAACAGACCATCCAAATTTTATGTTCATATGTTTATTTGTTTAAAAAGAAAATAAAAATGAAAGAGATTCATGAACTATTCTTTTAATTATATATAAACATAATTTTCTCTTTAATATTGAATCGTATACTTTTGAATAAATTATGCATAACTCATCAATTGAATTTTTTTACTAACATGCATAGACATTGCTGAATATTCAATTTTACTGGCGAAAAACATTAATTAACTAAGCTTACGAATTTGCATTAAAGTATTATTGCATATTTGTATTAACCGAAATCCTGTTTTTTCAAAATCATATCAGTGGCAAAGATGAATAGAGTTTTGCGGTTAATCTTCGCAGATAAAACACCCTAATTGGCATCGCTACATCGACTTCATCTGTCTCATAAACACCCTCTATCTTCCCATCACTCGGGAATCCGGACCCAGTCACTGCATGTCACATGCTGGACAAGTAGCGCTGACAGTTCACCATTGTTGTGTCAGCAAGCAGTAGCTACAACTGTTTAAAATGTAGTGACTGCTATTCTCTCGTTTTGTTATACTAACATTTGACATTTCATTAAGAGATCTGTAGGTTAATGCGCGGATTGATTTTTCTATTTTTACCATCTTTGTCAGTGCTTCAGAGGCACTGTCAACCATTTGTGACATTTCAAGACAATTTACAGACTGACGTATTAGAATCTTTATACAAAGCTTGTTTCTGACCCTCCAAGAATTTCTTGAATTACCGGTTAGATCAATTAAATTAGTATCATCTTTCGGCTTTGTAGATCTTGTAACGGCTACCCCCACAAAACTTGTCAATTTGTATGTCGATCTTAATCTAGTTGATTGAATGAGATATATTTTTGTATTTGTGCAAAAAAGGAAGATGAATGAAAGGAAAGCGGTCTCTGTGAGACTTTGGTCTTTTGAGGAGAAATTTTAAGTATATTTTTAATTTCTGCCCCATAAAAGAGCTTATTAACACTTAGACTGCCAAGCCAAAACTGCAATTGTTTACCACGGTGCCAGAAAATTATTTTGTGTAATTTGCATTTTGTTCAACATAAAATTATATATAAAAAATATATTTTTCAATCTGATTCATTTTGCAATACATGATTCTCATTCTCCAACAATCAAGCTCCAGAACTATTTTCATGTGACTGATATGGTTTTTATAGCCAAGGACTGAAGTGTGGAAAAACTGGCTATCATATCTGATAGCCAGTGCCCCTAACGAAAACTTCAAATGTTTCCATGGTTCAAATGAAACCATGGCAGTCAAAGGTTTAAGAGAGTTCTAATTTTTAGTTTTATAGTCAATTCTGAATATGTATATTTTTACACATTAACTCTTTAAAAAAATTTTATGCGTAAAATTTTTAAGTAATTCAGACAGGTCCGGGTAATAACACGAAACTTTGGACATATATTCTTTGCATGAAATTTACAAAAGGTTCAAAACAATCCTCAAGGTGCCTTTATAAATAAACACTATTTAGTATTTTAAAATGTAACAAATGTCAGTACTTTTACAGTTTTACAACGGATATCAATTTTAATTTAATTGGCTGAATAAGATATCTTCGTTTTTGTACAAAATTAAAAATGAATGGCAGAAATGTAATCTACATATAAGACGCGTTTTTATAGAAACTATTGATTTCTTTTTCTTTTGAATAATTTTAAATGTTGCTCCTTAAAATAGTTAAAAAGAGAGTTTCAATGCTTAGTTTTACATCTATATATGAACATGAATATTTTTTACACGTTAATTCTTTAAAATTCTTTTATGCATAGAAATTTCCTGTAATACAGATTGATCTTAATAATTACACGAACACTTAAAGGCATGTAATATTTTCAAGAAATCCACAAAAATTGCAAATTTGTTCTCAAAGGGCTTTTACTTATAAAAGCTATTTGTTATTAAAAAATATTAGAAATATCAGTACTTTTATAGTTTTGCAACCTATATAGCTCTTAATTCATTTTATTGAATGAGTTATTTTGTTATTTGTGGAAAAAAATAAAGTTGAATGAGAGGAAGGTAATCTGTGTGAGCCTATGTACACTGATAAAAAATTGTGTAACTGACATCTAGAATCTAAATTGTGGTTCTAGAAAAAATAGTTCCGTGTCACCTTTATAAAAATGAGAGTTACTTGCCTTGGGGTTACACTTACCTCACTTCACCTTATAAATTTATAAAAAGAAACATTTATGCAAGGAATAAAACTTGTTAGGAATATAGGTTATTTTAACCCTTTATCTACCGAGATGATACGTTAAAGTACCTTTAGCTTAAAAAGTGTGTGAAATCGAATTTAGGGAAGAACACTGAAAAAATAATTCTTTAACTGGCATCTAGAATCTAGATTGTGGCTCTGGTAAAAATAGTTCCATGCAATCCTTATAAATTCTAGTCCCCTGTGAAAGCGAGTTCTAGAAACCCCTATTAGAATTATATAGCATTTGCCTACATTATCGAGTTCAAACTTATTTAAAAATCTCTGCAAATAAAGGAGAATACAAGAGGCGGGTTTCAGCAATTTTAATCTTGGTTTATGACCCAATTCTGGAAAATCAAGCAAGAATTTATCGCAATACAAAAGATTCAGAATATTATTTTACCGCCTAGAAATGTGTAGACTAGAAATTCTCGATCATTTCGTTTATTCAGTTTATTCAGTTTATGCGCATAACTCGGAAATCTATATTTCTAGTTAAGGGATTTAGAAAATGGCCACTTATTCATTCTAGATGAAGGCGGTATATATATATATATATATTTTCTCTCAGTGTAGGACTTTGTTTCTTTGAGATGGAAGTATTAATTATTTTATTATTTTAATTATTCTCACTGGGAAATATTATTTTCCAATAAACGGGTAATTAAACTGATTGAATATTAATTTTAATTTCAACCTAGTGTACTTGAATATATCAGACGTTGGAATATATTAGAAAAACCCATTTTTTTTTTTTTTTTTTTTTCGAATAAAAAACAATTTTCAAATCCTTATTAGTATATTTTCATCACACACATACACAGAAAAAAAATGCTAAATGTTGAAAATCAAATATATTTATGTAATATCGAATATAGTATAGAGTTAATACGTAGTATAAGAAATGTTGTATACAAAGCCTGATTAACGTACAAACCAATTGGGCAGTGACCCACGAGTCTTTAAATTGGGTATGGGGCTGAAATTCCATTTGAAATTTTTATTAAACATAATTAAAAATATGCAAAATTTCTGTTGAAAATTTTATGAAAATTTTTCTTCTAAAAGGAAAATGTAAAGTTTAACAAAAGTATGATATTTTACTCGATTATGTATTTTGGTTCGAAATAACAGGAAATTTATTTATTTATTTATTTATTGCAAAGAGAGGTAAAAACCATGGGTAAAATATTAGGTAGTGGTCCCAAATGCGTATTGGAACCTGGGACTCCTTTTGGCTTGATTTGATTCTGGTTGTTTAGTAAACTTATAAAGAAGTCTCTCACAGATTGTTTTGCGTTTGCTTACAATACCGATGGCATTTGAATTAAGACTGATTATTTACATAGGGACCTAAGTCTGGGTGATGTGCCTTCCATTTGGGTCTTCCAAAGGGGATCTAACCAATATTCACGCGAGTTTCGGTGAAAACCACAGAAAAATCCGAACGAATAGGCCGACGAGCGTGACCTAGGATTGAAATGGCACTTACGGTTTTCTAGAGTATAGGGCAGACCCTCTCAGCCGCTGTTTAAAGTTCTGAACAAAATATGATCGAAAAACTTGTTCTAGTGTAATTTTATAATAACATTTTATTAAAAGAAATGCTAATGCGTACAATATCTGCATAAAATTATTTGAAATGTTTTTGGAAAAGTAAAGATAATTGAAATTATAATAATGCATATTTCATTAAAATTTAGATATATCTACAGTAAACTTAGTTATGTTTATTAACATTGTTGAATTTTTTGCATATTTGAAGATTGGAGTCTTATTAAAATAATAATATTAAATACAAGTTATAACAATAAAAGTTGCTCAGTAAACATGAAATATGCGTAGAATTAACTCGGTAGCATTAATTTACTCTATTTAGATTTTTGTACATATTTGAAGATTGGCGTCTTCGTATTGAAACAAAACAATAATTGAAACGTATTTGTTATAATAATAATTGAAATTATAAGAATAATACACTGCCCATCATAATTAAATTTTAGCTCAAATTAATTTATTAGGGATTAATTTGTGATATTAATTCGCTCTGTTTGTATATTTTGCATATTTGAAGATTGGGGTCTTATTAAAATAATAATAATAAATACAAATTATAATAATAGAAGTTTCTCATTAAACATGAAATATGTTTAGAATTAACTCAGTAACGTTAATTTACTCTATTCAGATTTTTGTACATATTTGAAGATTACAAAATATACAACGTCTTTGTATTGAAACAAAATAATAATTAAAATGTATTAGTGATAATAATAATGGAAATTATAATAATAATACACTGCCCATCTTAATCATCTTAATTAATTTTTAGCTCAAATTAATTTATTAGTGAATTAATTACTGTTATTAATTCGCTCTGTTTGTACTTTTTGCATATTTGAAGATTGGAGTCTTTTTAAAATAATAATAATAAATGCAAATTATAACAATAAAAGTTGCTCATTAAACATGAAATATGCGTAGAATTAACTCAGTAATATTAATTTACTCTATTCAGATTTTTGTACATATTTGAAGATTGACGTCTTCTTATTGAAACAAAATAATAATTAAAATATATTAGTGATAATAATAATGGAAATAATAATAATAATACACTGCCCATCGTAGTTAAATTTTAGCTCAAATTAATTTATTAGTGAATTAATTAGTGATATTAATTCACTCTGTATTTTTGTTCATATTTAAAGACTGGTGTTTTTGTATTGAAATAAAATATTAAATTAAATGTATTAATTATAATAGTGGGAATTATAATAATGCATTGCTCATTAAACGTAAAATAGATGATCAATTACCAGAATAACGTTAATGCATTGTGTTAAGATTTCTGCTATTATCTGAATGTTGACATCTTTAAATTGAAATAAAATAATAAGTGGGATGCATTGTGGAAATTATAATAATACATCATTCATTAAAAATTAATTACATGATAAGTTAAAGTGCCATTCGTTAACGCCCGAATTAATTTTGCAAAATATTATTAGCTGATTATTTCACTTCTAAATTAATATAGACAACTGACAGCAAAATATATTAACTTAAACCTTTCTTCTGATAGTTTTAAATTTAAAGCCTATCCTCATTTATCGACGTTTAGTGTTCTAGCGAGAAAACTTCGAGATAGAAAAACTTTGAGATAACAGATTAATTTCCTATAATATGTTGACAAAGATCTCGAAAGTAATGTATTATAATATATATTATTATTCAACTTGATTTAAGTTAGTATACCTGCGCAAAAAGCAAATATATGTGCGACGAATGAAAAATCATAGAATAATAATTAATAGTAGGTACATACAACTTTCAGGGATCATTTAGAGTGACGCTATAAGCTGTCACTGAAAAGCAGAAATCATTCCAAGAAACCACAAAAAATATACGTTCCATTTTATTGGCTGTCCTCAAATGAGGACACTGGGCGCTAACGGGTTAATGATCTACGTTTAACCTCGTTGAAATGTAATATTGGAAAGTAGTGGTGCTAATTCTCTAGAAATGAAAGGAAAAGTTGGCAACTGTACCTAACAGTAGCACTTTCAATATATTTCTCCAACTGTTTAGAAGCCCTCAAATACCTTTCTTATTCCTGATTCAAATCCTGTCTCCATTTCCCCAGGTAGTTTTTATTTTAGTCATGTTATGACCATTCAAACACCGGTCGTCAGTCTTCGGTGGTAATGCTGTAAAGAAAAAAAATAAGGGAAAAATGAAAAACCGTGGAATGTTGAAACGTGATAGGACAGATAACATCACGGCCTTAGTGCTGTTCCTACTACTGATTTATTACATGAGGTGTATTCGCAAATCAACGGTATCTCCCAAAAAAGAAGCTGAGATGGTTTTGGATGAAATAAATTCATTGTGAGAAATTAGATGGATTCGTGGGTGATTCTGTAGAAATTCGTTAAAAGTCGACAAGGATAGATACATTTTCTGACAGGGCTTTTACTCTTCGTTTTTTGTTAGTTATGATACTTTTTTTTCTGGTGCGATTTCAATATTTTATCAGTGACTCAAAGACTTAAATTTAATAAAACATTCAATGTAATTATAACAGGCAGTCTGAATACTTATTTAGCGCACCCTTTTCCATATTTACGATTTCTTTTAAAGAATATTCTTGTGTTAATATAATATTTAAAGGAGTCGATTGTTTCTAATCCATAAAATGAATTTAACGTTCTGTTTGAAGTTCGATTGGGATAAAATTAATTTATTGCGAATTATTAGATTGATAGATTTATTAAAAATGATGTACAAATTCAGTAAATGTCGAGATTTCTTGATACATTTTGTGACAGTGTTTTTACTTTTTTTTTATGGTATAGATATGATTATTTCTTTTTATACGCTTTTATTTAACTTGGTACAGTCGGCAGCAAAATTATTGAAGCATTAGCTATAATTTGTATTTAAAGGATGTGAGCCTAATACTGTTTTGTAAGTAAATTTTTGTCGAGTCATGATCTTAGTCTTTATGCTGTTTATAAAAAAGTAAGTTAGTGGTAAAAATTATCGATCAAACAAAAGAAAAAAAAAGTACTATATACGAAAAATATGGAGGTGTGCTTCAATAATTTTGTTGCCGAACGTATCCTGTTTATATGTGTAAAATATTGTTTACAGTCGGCAGCAAAATTATTGAAGCACACATCCACATTTTTTTATACTTTTTTTTTTTTTTTTTTTTTTCTAGTTTGGTCGCTAGTTTTTATCATCAACTTACTTTTTTAAGACGCTTTTATTAGCTTCACTTGTATGTATGTTTGTAACCGCTCTGGGATCAAACCAAAAATCTATATTGTAAAAAAAGACTTTCCCTACGTGAACACTGTGAGTGTGAGGTAAAGCTGAGGTCTACGAACCTAAAGGTCTAACGTTCGACCCAGTCAGGGGAGATTTTTTAAAAACGGTTTTTGTTTAATTCTAAATTATTTATTTCTCATTCCTTCATTATGTTATTTATTCAGTTAATATTACGTAATTTCTAGACTTTTTAACACGTTTTTATTCATTTGACGTGATGTAACTATTAATGCATGTAACGGAATCTTGGAAATAAATTTTCGGTTACTGCTGGTCGTCCGATTGACCTAAAATTTTGCACACGACTTCATTATCGATGACAATACTATATACAAGTATTTCCAGGCGTCTATCCCTTCAGGGGCAGGTTCCAGGGGCAAAGTATTAAGTAAAAACCCCATTTTTTTAACTTTAAAATTATTTAAAAGGGATAAACAAATTGATGCCAAAAATAAGTAAGTGAATATATTTCTTATTTTTTAAAAATTTAAAAGTATGTAAATATTGTGGTGTGTCACTCACATGATTTTTTCTTACACTTCATTTTAATACTATAAAGATAGATATTTTGTACTTTTTAGTTCACATTTAAAAAAAAAAAAAAAAAAAAAAAAACGTGTTCTTTAATTTTTTAAAAGTACAATTTTATTATAAACAGCATAAGACTAAGATCATGACTCGAAAAATATTTACTTAACAAAACAGTATTAGGAGCATATTTTTTTAAATAGGAATTATTGCTAGCGCTTCAATAATTTTGCTGCCAACTGTATTTATATAATTTAGTCAAATCTAAGTACTGAATTTTCACCCACTTCACTTCTTATCATCTGATTGAGCTGATTTTTTTTTTTTTTTTTTTTGTGTGTGTGTGTGTGTGTGTGTGTGTGTGTGTGTGTTAGCTAAGATTGTTTCTTTCTACACGCATGTATTTAAGTTGGCATGCTGTTTATTCGTGTATAAAATGTTGTTTATTAACGTGTATAAAATGTTGTTTATTAAACTTAAGAACTAAATTTCACCCATTTACTATCATTTGACCGATCTGAAATTTTACATACATATATAAAGTCGGCAGCAAAAGTATCCGAGTACTAACAAAAATTCCTAGATAAAAAAAAATACACTTAACACTGTTTTGTTAAATAAATCCTTGTTGAATAATGTTCTTAGACTGACTAAAAACAGGATTCGCTAAAGATTTATTTAACAAAACTGTATTAGGTGTACTTTTTTTACACAGGAATTTTTGCTAGTGCTCGGATACTTTTGCTGCCGACTGTAACATATTCAAGCATATTTTAAATAGTAACGAACTTTTACTTTTCGTTTTCATGTAGTTATTTTTTTTTATTTTGTCTGGTGGGAGTACTATATTTTATCAGAGGTTCAAAGATTTTATATAAAATCTGATGTAGTACACTGTAAAAAAATTAAGCCTCGCTGTCAATATTCAGCCGTAAATTTTACGATGAGCTTTGAAATGTAGTGAAAATAAACAGTAAATTACGGCAAACACGATAAATAAAGTTTAAAAAGTATGCCCCAACCGTAAAATTTACGGCTAATGTTTGGCAGCGAGGACTCCTTTTTTTTTTACAGTGTATATAATGCAGTCTGAATACTTATTTAGCTCAACGTATTTTATACATTTCCGAATTTTTAAAGAATATCCTTGTACAGTGAAACCTGTCAAGTTGGACACCCTTTTAAGTTGGACCCTTTTTCTCGGAACGGAACGTATCCATAGGATTAATACATTATGTCCAACCTCTATAAGTTGGACACTCCTTTAACTTGGAAGTTGGATATTGAAATACTGCCCTAAGTTGGACACTTTTACCCGATGAGGCAGGAAAAAAAGCAATAAAACTTCCATTTTCTTTTTTTACAAATTTTACCTATCCCTTGTAGAAATATCTGTAAATATCTAAAAAACAACGTTTCTTGTCACAATATATTCACCTTTGTCTTATCCTATAAAGACTTTCTCTTCTTCAGTTAAAACATTTACCAATTACTGTAATTTAATGCATAATGCAAGAGTCTTTCTTTTTATTGAATTGCATGAATTGTCCTTGCTTTTTTCTTTTGGAAATACTCCACAGAGAGCCTACAGGCATATTTTGACTTAGACTGTTTAAAAATAGGCATTTGAAAATACATTTTGATTGGTAGGGTTCCTCTTCAATTGTCCCTTTTATTTTTTCATACCAAATTTAAATTGAGTAGATAATTGCACTAAACTTAATATAGGAGAGATCTATAGTGAAAAACAATGCTGATTCAAGGATGCATATCAGCTGACAGGTGTTGCTGCTATGCTGCAGTTTTCCCCGCTCACCGGAAAACTATATCTCAGTTTCTAGAGTGAATAAATTCACCAAACTTCATATGTAAGATGTCCGTTATGAAAATAAATGTTAGCTTAATTTGGGTGTAGATCAGCAGACAGGTGGTGCTACTTTTACTCACATTCTCCGATTTTCCATATGACTATCTCAGCGTCTATTGGATAAAATTACACCAAACTGCATACGCAAAATCTTTATTGTGAGAAGCTATATTGATTAAATTTTCGTGCATGTTAACTGGTAGGTGGCGCTGTTATATAAAAAATTATAGAAGAAAGTATTATAATAGCAACATCATAACAGTTTAAATTTAAATTTTAAATTGGCAAATTAATTATTTTTTCGTATGTAAGTTGTGAATACAAAAGGCATGCATAGATACAGTTTATTTAAATCGAAAAAAGTAAGCACCCCTGTAAGTTTGACACTTTTTCTTGGAACCGTAAGTGTCCAACTTAGAGAGGTTTTACTGTATCAATATCATATTTAAATTATTCAATTATTTTAAATTCATCTCATAAATTTTAAGTTCCATTAGCAACGGATTGAGATAAAATAAATTTATTGTGAGAAATTAAACAGGTTCATTGATAATTACGTAGATATTCGTTTATTCGCCAATGGTTGATAAATTTATGACAGTGTCTTACAATTCTTTCTTTTTTTTTTTTCCCCTGATGCGATTGCTCTCTTGTATTAGTATTAGTATAATGATTAATTATTTTTAATCTCCAAAATAATTTTTACGATATGTATATAATAATTTCAGATGAAACAAATTAATTTTGGAAAATTAGACGGATTCGTTGATGATTATGTAGAAATTCGTTAAATGTCGACAACAGTATATATATTTCGTGACATTGTTTTCGTTTTTTATATTAGTTATTATTTTTTATTTCTAGTGTAATCGCAATATTTTATCAGAGAATCAAATATTACAAATATGCAGAGCCGACAACGTTATAGTAATTCATTACGTAGCAATGTTGCCATCTGCCTTTTTTTTATACGTCATTTTTAGAAGAGCGACTTTCCTCTTATTTAACCGTAATTAATGATCAAAGAAAATTACTCTACACAAAAGTTTTGTCAATTAGAAAAAAAAAAGAAAAAAAGAAAAAAAAAAGAAAAAATGACAGTGTTACGGAATTAGTTAAAAAAGTTGGCATCGCTAAATAGGCGATGTAATATAATAAGCAAGTGTTGCGTTCTCCGCTCTTTTTTAGGGCACTTAAGGGACGAAAAATTTCTAACTTTATGCTACCACTATTTTCATGCAGACATTTTTATGGTATATTCATAATAAAATGGCAAGACTGAGCAGGATAAAGATTTCTATGTAGAAATAGTGGTGCAAAAAGGATGGAGAGTGCGATCTCTGAATAAGCAATCTGAATAATTATTTATCGCTACATTTTTATAATTACAGTTTATGTTAAAAAATATTCTTGAATTAATTTTAAAGCTTTTTTTTTATTTTATTTTTTTAATCAGGCAATTTAAGGAAGCCCAGGTGATAGGATATTAATGTCGGGAATGATAGCTGATATTTTTTATTTTGTTGAAATTTTCAAGGATATGCTTTTTTATACACAACTATTAGACAAGTGGTTTCTTTGTCACTTGTACGTTAAATTTTTTTTCTTCAAGCTAGACATGATCTTTGAAATTATTGCATGTAAGCTAACATGTTTTATCAAAACAAACAGAAAATCGTGATTATGACAATGTATTACTGGAATTAAAATAGGAACGATAAGTTCTTCATACTAGAATGGTCAATTTATTAATTTCCAGGATAAAATGATTTTTTTTTTTTTTCCTGAAAATTTAAAAGTTTTAGAAGTTTTAGAAAATTTTAAATTCGAGGATAACCTAATCAGTTATTTTCGAATTTGCAAAGAATAAAAGAATTTTACAGAAAATATGGTATACTTGTAATCATTGCTGCGTTAACACACGCATTAAAATGATTAACAAGAAGAAGGGAAAATGGCATCTGTTTCTAATATTTTTAATCGCTGAAGAAAAATGTAACACATTAACGTCTTTTTATGCACCTGAATTCTGAATTACAATCCCTAAAATTTTAATGTATTTGAGGGAGGGGGAGGGAAGGGTGTAGTTCCTATTAAAAAAGAAACTTAAGTATTTTGCGTACTTAAAAACAAATAATAATAATAATAATAATATAAAATCTAATAGTTTTTCAACAAAAATAATTACAAAGATTATAATTATGTAATTAAAATATATGCTATCTAAGCTGCTACACCACATTGTCTAATAAAGAGAAATCAAATTGGAAAATAAGTCTTTTTTAAATCCTCAAACTGCTTTTTAGCATTAACTGTAGCATTAACTGTTACGGTCTTTAAAATAGCGTTTCACAGCGTAGACAATAGAAAAAACCATAATCTTCTCATAAAAATGTCACAAATCGGCAATCTTCGGCAATCCACAATGCCCACAAGAACACAAAATTCACGGTACAGAAGAAGATTCTTCGCAGGTGGTCTAGTCAGGGGTCGTCGCAGAGGGCTGACCTCCCTGGAGATGTTCGAATGTTCCATTTGGAAAGGCACTTATCACCAAAGACGTGACGAATATATCATGATTCTACTGTATTTTATAGAGTTCACTTTTAGCCATAATGTATGTGCCGAGCCCGGAGAGAAGCTTGTCAAAAATTTCGGTGGTTACGCACTAGAACAACGAGATGCGTCTGTAACTTATGAACTTGTTAATGTTCAGTTAATATTAAGTAATGGCGATTGTGTTTACTCATTCTTCTCATTGATGTCTTAGAGAATATTATATCAGAGGAATTATGTGAGTGTAATTCATAATGTTATAATAAAGTACAATAAATGTTGTCATTACATGTAAGAAGAATGTGGGATTAGGCCCAAGGATATTTAGATGTTTTATTGCATCAATAAATGAGAGGAATATCAGAATGTAAATAATTTTTTCTCATTTTTTTTTACAAAAGTTTTTTTTCCTTCTTTCAATCATTGTCTTTTTTGTTGCAAATGATGTTTCTCTTATTGAAGAAAAAATCTCTAAAATAAAGGCGTATTTTGATGATTATAAATAAGAGTGGAATAACTTTGAAAAACAATAAACTATGTTAATAAAACATAAAAACTATAAACAATCTACAGGAATAAACATTTAATTGTCTTTGATAGAACTGTATTACTTACAAACGTTGTACCGTGACAGATATTCTTAAATAATCATCAACTTGTAAAAAATTTTCGTCGTTTACCAACTGAAAATAATATCCGGGTATATTTGTAAATTCATGTTTGCTAAGTTGTATTAGGATTAAGCAATAATGATCCTCTATATTTTTATCACTGACATTTTGGAATATTACATTGAAAAAGATTATGTATATAGGATATGTAATTCAAAATATTGTATTAAATAATAAATACTGCCATCAAGTAAATGAAGAAGCATGAGATGATTTTGGGTTATTAAGTAAGTCGTTTATTGAAAGAGGTTAATACTTATGATTATGATCAAAATATCTTGTAATACTTCAGATTAAAAAGATCATTTTTTAAGTATAATTTAACATATGTTCTTTGTAATATAACACGTAATTATTTAAAAACAATGTTCTAGAAAACCGGCTGAATAAAATAAAGTCGATTTTTTTGCCAAGTACTTCAATTTTTAAACTCGATTTTTTAAAATTACTTAAAGACAGTTTTCAGATAGCTGCTGCTATTACGGATTTATTTGAAGATACTTTTTACATATGGAAAATACTTCATTTGTTGATAATGGATTAATATGTAAAAATAATAGATTTTCTGGGGGGAAAAAATCATTCATTTCACTAATTTAAGTGCATAGTTTCAAATCTAGTTTTAAATCAAATGACGCGTCTGAGTAGTCGAGAGGTTCTCTCTAAGTTAATAGACAGAAATTGTCGAGTTTTGTCCCAGATAAGCACCGTCAGACCAAAGATCTTTCAATACGTGAAGATGGGAAGGCTCCGTAAGGCGTAATGTAAATCCACGGGAACCGGCGAAAGAGTGCATATAGCTATGCTGTAAAGTGAATATACAGGGGTAAATTGGCGAAAGGGAGCTTTTGGCAGTATCGACAAAAGCGATAATTATTAAAATCTGGTAGATTATTGACAGCAGAAAACGTAGGAGGATTATCGCTCCAGGCAAAGTGGAAAGTGGGGAATTTTCGTCAAATAACCTAAGTATTTCGCAGATGGAGCGGGGGAAAACGTACCAGTTGCATCTTTCCTATAAGCATGCTTTCCAGCAAAGCTATATGCACTCTTTCGTTAGTTACGGTTTCCGTAGCCTTCCCTTCTTATCTATTAGAAGTTCTTTGGTCAGACTAGCCCATCGTAGCCTTTCGTGTTTGCTTCAAATTCTACGCGAATATGGGCTAGAAGTTTTTAGAAAGACTTCTACCGAGGGCATACTATCCAGGCCTAGGACCCTCGCGTATTCGATTAAGCTTAACTTTGACAGCAACACCAACAGCATCGAATGACGTGTCAGACTGTAACTTCAGCAAAACCTGTGCAATGACGAGTGTCGGTCGTCAAATGTATCCAAAGAGTTAAAAATAAAAATTTGCAAGCAAACACCATTACAATAACTCGTGACAATTTTTTTGTGTCAAAATCTTCAACACGAGTGCTTCGGAATATACTTGGTTGCAACCAATGCTTACCTCCATCAAAAGTGTAAAAAAATATGAAGATCTTTTTTTAGAAGGTAAAAGCAAAAAGGGTTTTTAATTTAGAATTTAGTCTCTAAAAATTCCTCACGTGTGCAAGTATTTTTCAGAGCAAAGCACCAGGAGTAAAAAAAAAAAAAAAAAAAAAAAAAAAAAAACTCATTTAGAAATGCACAACACAGAATCTCTTATGTGTATTGATGAATGGGTGTGGACGGCGAAAATGAATTAAGACCCTGAGCAAGGCGTGCCAAGAATCACAGGAAAGCGCTAAGGGTCCTACAATTAGTAAAAGAAAGAGAGCCATATATTTTAATTAGAATAAGAGAAAATCAAACACTGAACTCTTACCGCAGCTCGTAGAATAATTCACTACGACTATGCGATCCTACAAAAAATAGTAACCAATGTGCCGTATGACAGTAACAATGCTTACTTTTTTTTTTTCGCTAGATGAAAGGTTTTACTTTATTATTTCGACTCAGAACAATTATTACGTGATTTTTCCTCTTCACTGAGAAAAACAATATGCCGCTTTCATCTAGAACGAATAGGTGGTCCTTTTCTAAATCCCTAAACTAGAAATATAGTTTTCCGAGCTATGAGTATAAGGCACGCCAATACACTGAGAAAAAATTCTGTAACTGACATCTAGAATCTAAATTGTGGTTCTAGAAAAAATAGTTCCATTTCATCCTTATAAATTTCTTATAAAAAGTTTTCTAGTCCCCTTCGAAAGCGAATTCTAGAGACCTCTATTAGAATTCTTGAGCGTTTACCTATACTATCGAGGACAAACCTATTTGAAAATATCCCCAAGTAAATGTGAATACAAGAGGCGGGTTTCAGCAGCTATAATCTTGGTTTATGACCCAATTCTAGAAAATCAAGCAAGAATTTCTCGTAATACAAAAGATTCAGAATATTCAGAATATTGTTTCACCATTTAGAAATGTGTAGATTAGAAATTCTCGAACATTTGTCTATTCAGTTTATTGGCGTACCTTATGCGCATAGCTCGTAGGTCTATATTTCTAGTTTAAGGAATTAGAAAATGACCATTTATTCGTTCTAGATGAAGGCGGTCTATTTTCTTTCTCAGTGTTTACAGTCTTTGTTTATAATTTTTTGATTTACCCATATTTGATTTATTATTATTATTTTGATGCATATTAATTCTATGAGATCGTCTCTTAATGAAATCAGTTTCTAAAACTCACACACTTGGAAAGATTGTGTTCCCCTGATGTTTTATTCCACTTACTTTTATTCATTCAACTTTAACATGTTTGGTAATTTGTCCCTCATCTTTTAATTATTTCTTTCACGGTACCGGGGAAGAATATAAAGAAAACTACTTTGTGAGCAATCACCAAAATTTGCCGAAACTCGCAATGATTGTTCCGAATCAAAATAACTCAACATAATCAGGAAATAAAACGAAAAATTAGTACTCGGGAGTGCAATATAGAAGCGGCAATGCGTACTTTTTTTTTTTTTTTTTTGTCAAATAAAAACTCGTGCTCTATTATTCCGACCATAGGGTGACCAAACGTCCCCATTTTCCGGGGACTGTCCCAAGTTTCGACCATCTGTCTCCAAAAACAAAAACAGTGATTGGGGACCACATTTTCCGTCGTTTGTCCCCAAATGTCCCAATTTTCAAAAAATTTATTAAATATTCATAATGTTGTTACTTTTTTTTTCTTTCTTTTCTTTCTTACGTTTTATTCGTGATTCATGTTGTGAAAAAAAAGAAATATGTTTCTACTCATATTAACTCTGAAAAACATGAAAAACTTCTATAGTTGTATCGACATAGTCTACAATGAAAAAGTTTTGACAGCCAATAATGCCAGTTTGAAGATTACTCGGGCAGAAGGCATTTTTACTTATCATGAGTATCTGCCAAAAATATTAAAGTACTCTTCACCCAGCATATTCTTGTGGCCGAACAAAATGTGAGGTCATTGTGGAAAATGTTTTTAAATCTACGAAAATGAAGAGACTTACATTCGAACTAGAAAATGCCTCATTTGTCATCATAACTTCATGTTCTGAATATTCGAACCATGGAAATGTTGAAGTGTTTTCCATTATGATGTGATGTTATAATCCTGATAAAGGTATATGCGTGAAGCTCTTGGAAGGAAAAATATATGCTTGTGTATTGCGTACATTTGTTAAGTATTGTATTTTGGTCTACAATTAGAATTAAATACATAATGTCCTCACTTTCAGAGTAAAAAATGGGGACATGTCCCCATTTCGGCATCTCAGGATTTGGTCACCCTACCCGACCACCAAAAATGTTTTCAATTTCTTTCAATCTATGATATTGGATTATAAATTTTTTATTCACCAGTATTTCTGTGCATTTCACTACTATAGGATCACCGTCTATTAGTGAAATCTGTTACTAAAATCCACTTGGAAAGATTATATCCCTATTGTTTCATTTTGCCTATTTATATTCATTCCGTCAATAAATCATACAAAACTTGAAAACATTTAATCTTTGCTAAAGGACTATATTCATAGCTTTAACCACAAACTGGTCGCCTGGACGGAAGTACCTTTTTTTCGATATCATCTCCGCAAATGCTCCTTGTTTACTCTCACACTGATAACAGGCAAAACAACATTCTGCTGTAGAGTTCTGCAAGAAAAAAAGGGAGAGAAATAGGGGGTCATGCGACGGCTCATTACGCAAGAAGGGGGGTGTTCTTTTGATTCGGAAGATCACGTAGTCCACCCCTATCACATGTCGGCATCAGAACACAAAGAAGCTCGCTGTCAAATGTTCTCTCTTGATGTTCGCCGATCTTGGGAAATCTGGGCTGACCGCAGCTTTGTTTTGACGGCTGCTTTTGGAAAATTTTCCGGAGGTATCAAAGATTATGTTGTAAAGACAATTTTTTGATGTTGGCTAACTCTGTAACAGATGATATCCTTGTCCGTATCTGTTACCACTTTAGATTCCATGTATCATTTAATCTCGGGGAACCTACAACTCCCATAGCCGAGCTAAAGATATCCATACCTACAAGTAAAGAAATAATCACAGATAAGGCATCTTTCGATGATTAGCCTCAGACAGGAATTTTCAAATATGCATTGGAAATTTCGAAAATGTTAATTTCAAGTGGGTGCAAATCTTTGAATTGTGATCACAGGTTATCATTTTAAAACTTTAGGATGCATTGATATCGTCTCAAAGTGGAATATTTCCTAGAGTAATATGATTATTAAAATTATTCTTTTTCGTTGCTTGATTGTGTGACTTAAGGCCGATCGATTACACTCTTAGGTCTATAGGTTTATTTCCCGTTTGGGTGGATCCTGTATTTACGCCAGTTTCGGAGAAAACCACGAAAACCTCTGGACGGCTACGTCACACTTAGAAAAAATTCTGTAACTGACATCTAGAATCTAAATTGTGGCTCTAGAAAAATTAGTTCCATGTCATCCTTATAATTTCTAGTCCCATTGGAAAGCGAGTTCTAGAAGCCCCTATTAGAATTCTACAGAGTTTGCCTATATTCTCGTTGGCAAAGTTATTTAAAAATCTCTGCAAATAAATGAGACTACAAGAAGCGGGTTTCAGCAACTATAATCTTGGTTTGTCACCAAATTCTAGAAAACCAAGCGAGAATTTCTCGCAATACAAATGATTCAGAATATTTAGAGTATTCAGAATATTGTTTCACCATCTAGAAATGTGTACACTAGAAATTCTCGATGAATTCGTCTATTCAGTTTATTGGCGTACCTTATCCGTTTAGATCGGAAATCTATATTTCTAGTTAAGGGATTTAGAAAATGGCCACTTATTCATTGTAGTGGAAGGCGGTATATATATATATATATATATATATATATATTTTTTTTTTCTCAGTGCAATGACCGCTACCTGGGACCAAACCTGACACTTTCCACCTACCAGCTTTGAGCGCAGAACCGCTCGGCCACTGGTGGGGCTATTCTTTTTACAATGAAATGAGTAATTCAGAGAAATGATTATAATGATAAATATAAAACATATTGAAGAAAACTTAAAAGATCCAACAACATAAAAAGATTGGGACATTGCGTAAAGCGGTTTTACATAAAATAAAACAATAAGATCACTCCCTCTTACGATTTCTACGTCTCGTGTGACTAAATCCTATGTAGGTGGGTGCAAAAGTAAGCTGTAATTGCGCATGCGCAAGCTTTATCATATTTTTATTTTAACTCAACCAATGGTAATAATAATAATAATAATAATAATAATAATAAAGCACCATAGAACTAGCGTTTTAAAGTAATAAGTACAGAACTTTGAATAAACACCATAAAATTCAATAAACTCGGTGCGTTGCCGCTTTGATTACAGCACTCGTGCCTACTTTGTTCGCCTGACGAAGGATCGTGTGTTTTTTCGATCCGAAACAATTGTTGCGAGTTTACAGTATTTTATGGTGTTTATTCAAAGTTTTGTACTTATCAATGATATTATAGTTAAAGTGTTTGTTGGTTGAAAAGAAATATTGAAAACCCCCTTTTTTTTTCTTTTTGAGAGAGAGTGAGACAGACCATTCTACCAACGATAGCTTATTGAATTTTCACAATATTTGCTTGGTGTTTTCATATAACATACAGTATACCCTCTATACATTCAGTTAATAAATTATTCAAACGAAATTTGGTTAACGTCTACGCATGCGCAGTAAAAAGTCTCATATTTCATAAAATAGTTAATGTTTTTACATTCTGATTGCAGTATGTTGTAACTTGTCTCTAACGAATGGTCAATGTAAGTGTCAAAATGGTAATGTCAATGTCAAGTTTATAAAAAAATGGCTCTGTATTAATTTTAATACCTTGCATGTTATAATAAAAAAGTTTTTTTTTTTTTTTTTTTTTTTCAATTTTTTAAAGAAACCTTTATATTCCCTTGATTAAAGTTCGTTTCAAACAATACAAATGAATACAGATAATTAGAAGTAGTTTAAAAATCGCATGCTTCGCCAAGAAAGCATGTCAAGCATTACTTTTTACAGGGCAATGCCAAACATTTCTTATAGTTTTTAAATTTTACTGGTCTTGTTTTTTACTTTCAGGGGAAAGTTATCGCTGAAATTTACTCCTTTGAAGGTCCAGATAATTCGTCACTTCTTTTTGAAATATTTGACAAAACATCTGAAATCAAAAGTGCTCGGTTATTTATGGGAAGATAGTGTGTTACAATTTTCATTTACAATACTCAACACTTTATCATTACGATGATCAAACACCAGGAAGGAAGACATGAATTAATCAATAAACAATTGCATATGAAAGTGAATCTTTATACAAAGCAAAAGGTATTGAAAAATATTATCAAATGTAAAAAAAAAAATAAATAAATAAATAAATAAACAAACAAAATAACTTCGAAATTTCCCCCAAAACTGCTATATCTTCATCAGAGCAATTATAGCAGTAGGGGAATAAAAATTAAGTTGTTTCTGAGACAATGATATGGGAGATTTTCATACGAGGGTTGCTATTTATATTTCTGGCCTTGGCAACAGTAAGTGTTGCTAGGCGACCGCAGACGATTTTAATCGAAAGTTTGATATTTTTAAACGTAAATTCAGCAGACGATTTACCATTATAGCTTTATTTGTGTTGTTGACAGTAAATTGAAAAGTTCTTCTCTTTCAAAAAATGTAATTGAATCGTGAAAATTTTCGTGCGATTATTTTTCATAACTTTCGACGTGGATTGTCAAGACAAGAGTGCTTCAATGAACTTAATTCTTTATACAGCGATAAAGCGCCATCCTACAGCACTGTAAAAAATTGGTATAACGAATTTAATCGTGGTCGATGTTCGATCCAGGACGAATCCCGTGCAGGTCGTCCAAAATCCGTTGTTGTGCCAGAAAAGATCGATGCTGTGCGTAACTGATAAAGCAAGATCGTCATGTGACATACCGTGAGATTGAGGCGTCTTTGGACATTAGTATGACTAGCATCAATAAAATATTGCATGAATATTTGAGCGTAAAAAAAATTTGTTCGCGTTGGATCCCGCATAATCTGACAAACGCTCAAAAAAAGGCTCGTGTCGATTGGTGCAAGGAAATGTTGGAAAAATACGTTCAAGGTACATCAAAGGCTGTGTATAACATCTACACAGGTGACGAATCATGGATCTATGCATATGAGCCGGAAACAAAACAGCAATCAACTGTATGGGTCTTCCAAGGCGAGGCAAAACCAACAAAAGTTGTTCGAGGAAGAAGCTCATCGAAACAAATGATTGCCTGTTTCTTCGGCATTAACGGTCATGTGGCAACAGTGGCGTTAGAGCAACACAGGACGGTCAATTCTGAATGGTACACGACCATTTGTTTGCCAGAAGTCATCGGAGAAATTCGAAAAAAGCAGAAGAACAGGCGAATCATTCTTCATCATGACAATGCGAGCTCTCACACATCGACTCAAACAAATGTATTTCTGACTGAGCGAAAGATCGAACTGATGGGTCATCCGCCGTACAGCCCTGATTTGGCACCCAATGACTTCTTCTTATTCCCACACATCAAAAATAAATTACGTGGACAACGATTTTCGACCCCCGAAAAAGCGGTTGATGCATTCAAAACGCATGTTTTGGAGTTACCTCAATCGGACTGGAAAAAGTGCTTTGAAAATTGGTTCACACGCATGCAAAAGTGTATTGATCATCATGGAGAATATTTTGAAAAACAATAAAACCAATTTCGATCCTACATATTTGTTTTTTCATTATTAGGCCAGAAATATAAATAGCAACCCTCGTATTATATTTTAAGAATTCGAATGCAATTGAAATCTAATTTAAAATTTCAGCTTTGATCATCATTTTAAAAAAAAAAAAGAAAAATTAAATTAAATTTAAAAAGAAATTCAATTTTATGTGAAAATAGAGATAAATACAGTAACCGCCGCTTAATAAATTCACTGGTTAATAAAATCAGCCGCTTAATCTGATCAAACTGCCATGACCGGAATCAAATCAATATAAAACTATTTTTAAAGCCACCGCTTAATAAAATCAGCATTGCCGGTTAATAAACTCAAAAATATCTCCTCAGCAGCCAAAAATATCATTTATTTATGAACACTAAAAATTTTTTTATTTACATTGTGATTTTTTCCCCCTTGAAATAGAAAAAGAAATTAAAGCACAACAAACTCTCCGTTATCGCTCATTGTCAAAGATTTTACACTTGCAGCAGCATAGTTACAAATTAAACATGCCCCATAACTTATCTCCGTAACAATATCAAGGAATGTATTCTTCAAAGCACAGTAACAAGTTACAAATTTGATTTGAAATGATATATATATTTTTAATTCCTAATTATTAAAGGGCAATTTCTATTTCTTATTCTGAAAATACTAAAATTCATGAGGTTTAAACGGAAAATTTTTAAATTTATGAGAACAGAGTGGTTTTTTGGTAAAGCGGTAAAGTAATAATGATTTTCCTCAAGGGAAAGCGCGTGGGAGCTTGGAATGCGTTTAATTTACTTATTTTAAAGGAACAATTAATTTATTATCTAAAAATAATTAATTAATATTGTTGACCAATTCTGATATTAGTTACCTTTTGAAGTTTATTTCCAAATTCAGGGAAGTAATACCTTTTTCTTAAGTACAGGAACGTTCACCGGATATAAAAATCAGTCGCTTTATAAAATCACTATGGCTCAGAAGGAATGTGATTTTAATAAGCGGCGAGAATTGTACAAAACTAAAATACTGCAATGGACAAGCATGAATTTTTTAGAAAAACATACACCCCGCGACAAAAAGATAGGTACAAAGGGTTTTTTCTTTAATTTTTCATAAAATAACATTTTCTAAATTGTGCTTATCATTTATTATTATCATAAAATAACAATATTCCCGGACTAATTTTTGTTTTAAGACTAATTTAGAAAAGTTTTAAGACTAAAATTTTTCTAATTTAAGACTACACCCCGCGACAAAAAATTGGGAACAAAGGGATTTTTTTAATTTTTCATTAAATAACATTATCTAAATTGTGCTGATCATTTATTATCATAACAAAATATTATTACATCAAAAACATATTAAATATTTGAATCATATTCAAAATATTCATATTCAAAATAATCATATTCAAAAATTTAAAAAAAAAAACTTTGTTCCTATCTTTTTGTCGCGGTGTGTAGTCTTAAATTAGAAAAAAAATAGTCTTAAAACTTTTCTAAATTAGTCTTAAAACAAAAATTAGTCCGGGAATAGTGTTATTTTATGATAATAATAAATGATAAGCACAATTTAGATAATGTTATTTTATGAAAAATCAAAGAAAAAACCCTTTGTACCTATCTCTTTGTCGCGGGGTGTATATTCATGTACATGATTAAAATTAGCCTGTTATAACGTAACAAGGTAGGAAAACAAATTAGCAGGATTAAATATTTATTTTGGAAAATATTTACAAGATAAGCAAGTGAAACTTTGTAAAACATTTTTTTCCCCCCACAGAGTAACTAGCATATCTCTTTTCCAAGATTCTGAGGGTAATTAATCATTTTGTTACTATGGCCTCATGTACAATTTTAGTCTCTTTCTCTCTCTCAAAAGAAAAAAGAAAAGAAAAGAAAAAAATAAAGAGAGAAGATTTTTTTTTTTTTTTTTTTTAAGTCAACTATGATATTTTATCTTTGAAGGTTTTCTCTGAAAAGGCGTTAATCTTGTCAAAACTGTGGCCTACGTGTATTCTATTATATTTGTAACAGAGAAAACACTAAATTAGAATATATGTATTAAATGTATGTTTGATTTTATTTTTCCTTTTTCAATCTTGAAATTGTAATTATTTATACATCCTTTTAGTTATTATCGAGTTCTGCATACTGGAAATTTTTGGAAAATGTATACTGTATTACAGAAATAACACCTATTTGCATGCAACCTTCAATCAGAGCCCTTGAAAAAAATTCTTGCATGTTGCACACCTTCATTGAAAGGATTCTTAATGGTTATTCAGAAATCTTTAATTAATGTTCTTTTCAGTTCTTCATACGAATTATGGTTTCATATTGTGTAATATTTAAAAGGCTTTTCATTATATAGTGAAAACTTTTCAAACATTGCACAAGATAAAATGAAGTATCACATAAAAAACTAAGAGAGAATATGAATAAAGATTCCCCCCCCCCCAACTCGAAAAAAAAAAAAAAATATATATATATTAAGCATTCTTTTAATGAAAGCATACAGCATCAATACTTTTTTCAAGGACTCAAACTGAATGTTACATGCAAATTAGGTACTATTTCTGTCATACTGTATGCAGTTTGCGAAAAATTTACTGTTTGGAGAGCAACGTGTGACCTGATATGGCACATTTTCTGAAAAATTAAAACCAATTAAAAAACAAACATATATTTTGATTATCTTTTCCTTTAAAAGCTGTTCAACAAGTGGCTCAGAAGTTCTGCTCTCCTCTGAAGATGGAGATGCCAGGTTCAAACCAAGATCACGTTCTTCAGTCTAGCCGTTCGAAGTTTTTCGTCATTTTCTCATAAACTAGCGTAAGTACAGACTTGGTGCCTTATAAAGACGTACGAGTGAAAGATATATATATATATAACAAAAATATATAGAAAAAATTCGACCTAAATATATATATATATATATATATATATATATATATATATATATATATATACATATATAAATATTTTGTTCTATGTTAAAAAACAAAAAACAAAAAAGTTATTTCTACTATGCTATATCATATAATCATCAGATGTAGTTATTCGAATTTCGAAATATTTTCTGGAAATGACCAGACCACATGCAGCTGACATGCCAATTAAAAATTTTATCCGAGACATTCAGAAGCAGTTGTCCAAATGGTTAACACTACTCCCAAAAAACTAAATATGACAGACGATTTCTTTTCTCTGTATCTCATTTAGTTTTACGACATGTTTTGTTTTTTTCGTTTTTGGATTTTCTTTCTTTTAAAAGCAGAGAACTGGTTCTAATCCTCACGAGATCTATGTGCCATTTCGTTCAGAAACTCTTTTGATAAACGACAACATCGACTCAACAAATTTTACGCAGATAAAAAGCTTGGTCTAGAACATAAATTATAGAACGAATATTCCTATTGTAAGAGGTCTAGGAAAACGTGATTATTATTTTTTGTTTTTGTTTTTGTTTTTGTTTTTGTTTGTTTGTTTGCTTTAAATTACAAGGTAAAACTAATTGAAAGATATGCTGCTATTAAGGTTTGCGAAAATTTAACCCTAGTTATGAAAATCATTTTCATCTACATAGATTTTGTAAAGCCGATAATTTTAATGGTACTTTTAACTTGAACGGCAGCCATAGCCTGTCTTATTTTATAAGGAAAATTTGTTTTCCCAGATACTCATTTTTTATTTTTATTTTTATATTCGGTTTTCTTATTCACAAAAACTCATAACTGTTCAATAAGTACTCATTGTTTTAACTTTTATATATATATATACAATTTTTTTTTATATATTTATAAATTATATATATACATACAGGGTGTTCCAAAAGTCCCCCCCCCCCTCCTAACTCGAAAATGAGTGGAAATTGTGAAAAATGGCGAAATACATGTTCAATTAATTGGAGAGGGACCTCTTTTGGTGAAAACAATTTGAGCCCGGGAGGGCTAGGGGGGGGGGGGGACTAGGGAGAGCAACTTTAAAATTTAAAATAGGAAGGTATATCTTGTGATACATCCCTGGAAACGTCTCTTTAAAACAATGAATTTGATACAAATAGTTTCACCCTACAATGATTGTTAAAGGTGGTACATGAGTTTCTAGACTTTTGAAATGGGGATTTTATACTTATGTATCCCCTTTAATAATCATTTCAGGACAAAACTATTTATATCAAATTCATTGTCTTGAAAAGACGTTTGAAGAGATATATCACAAGACATACTTTGCCCAAAAATGTTTGAGCCTGGTCGAGGGGGTGGTAGGAATGCCGCTAGGGAGGGCAACTTTAAAATTTCAAACAAGAAATTATGTCTTGTGATACATCCCTGGTAACGTCTCTTCAAGACAACGAATTTTATATAAATAGTTTTGTCCTGCAATGATTATTAATGGGGATACATAAGTATAAAATCCACATTTAAAAAATCTAAAAACTCATGTAGGTTAGGGTTTCCAGTGATTGGCATGCTCCACTAACTGACATCTATAACGAAATAATTAATAAATAAGAAAAATAAGAAAATTATGTGTTTTACATATAAGAATTTTAACATTTTATGTCAAACACTGGAGCATAGGGTGCTAATAACTGGTAAAATGAATAACTAGCAGTGTCAAACACTGGAACATAGGGGGCCAGTTACTGATAAAATGAAAAACTGGCAGTATCAATTACTGGAACATTGAGTGGGTGTCAAATACAAATTCATAAAAAGAAGATAATAATTGTTATCAAATGTATATATTTTAACATATATGTGGTTCTGAGTGTCTTTCATAACATATGTACTAGCTTAAGATTTCTAAAAATATTTGCTGTTGACTAGAACATTAAAAACATCAGAGATTGCTCTAAAAGTGTCAATCACTTACCCTATCTCCTTTAATTATCATCGTAGTGCAAAATTTTTTGTATCAAATTTATTGTTTTAAAGAGACGTTTCCAGGGATGTATCACAAAACATACCTTCTTATTTGAATTTTTAAATTTGCCCTCTCTAGCGGCCCACTCTGGTCCCCCAGGCCTAAAATTTTCACCAAACAAGGTCTTTCTCGAATTCATTGAACACGGGTTTCACCATTTTTTAATATTCCGACTCATTTTCGTGTTAGGAGGGGAAGGGGGGGCTTTCGGAACACCTTGTACATATATATTACTTTTAAATTTAAAAAAATTGCAAAAAATTTACTAAATGCGTTTTTCGCACTTTTTATATAGAAAATAAAATGTAAAAAAAAATAAGTGTGTGTGGGGGGGGGGGGGAGACAGAAAGAAAGAAAGAAAAGAAACGAAAAAAAAAGAAACGAAAAGTCAATTTTTAGAAAAATAATATTAATTTAACAACTGTGAATTTTCTTAATGTAAAAACGGAAATTAAAAAGAGACACGTTAGGTTTCCCCGCAGAATAACATCGGTTTTGGCTGATGGAAAGATTATGTATTATATGTTTTAACACTGTAAATTTTTCTGAAGCACTTATGGAATTATTTTTAGACAAAATCCTATGAAATTTACAGACTTTAATATTGAAATGATTTAAAACCAAATGGTGTTTTGTGTTTTGTTTTAAACGTGTTACATTTTGAGTTAGCATACATTTCTCCTAAATAATGACATCTACTAGAAGAAAATCCATGGTAATTTTCTCAGGAAATACAGTTAGGAAAAAAAATGGTTTCTTAGAAATTATTTCTAGAAAAAAAGAATATATCGATTGAAATTTTAGTAAAATTTATGCAATTTAGGATTTTTTCTTTTTTCTTTTTAAGGTGTTGAAAACGTTTAAGAAGTAGACTATTTTTAATAAAGAAGCATCACAAAACTGGCGTTGTGAAAATTATTACTTACAAACTTTGAATAAACACCATAAAATGCAATAAACTCGCAACAATTGTTTCGGGTCGAAAAAACACACGACCCTTCATCAGGCGAACAAAGTAAGCACGAGTGCTGCAGTCAAAGCGGCAACGCACAAAATCGTTTAAAATGAAAAGAAAAAGTTTATAAAGTAGAAACTAAATATAGCTACTGGTGTGAGTAGAATTGTACAAAAAAACAAGAAAATAAAAATAAATGAGTGCGATTAAACATATAACAATCTAAGGATAACAAAAATTAAACTAAAATCTAAGTTACGTGAGTAATTTCCAAGCATCAGAGAAGAAAGGAGTGGAAGAAATATCATTAACAAGATTTTTCGAATTTTTAAATATGTAAAATGCTTCATGAATATCCAAATGGGAGGAGCAGACAGGAGATGAAATTATGTTAGTTTTGGAAAAATCAAAACGATGACCTTGAGACCAGCAGTGGGAAGCAATAGAAGATTTGGTAATCTCTTCATTACGAACATTCCGACGGTGCTCATTTATTCTGTATTTCAAACGCCTCCTAGTTTGACCAATATAACCTAAGTTGCAGGACGAACACGGAATTAAATAAATTCCAGAACGGTTTTCGGTGGGAATGGGATCCTTAAGAGAAGATAATTTTATTTTATTGACGGGTTTGTAAATAACTTTGAAACCAAACGGTGAAAGAATTTTAGAGATTTTAAAAGAGAGTGAAGAATAAAAAGGTAAAACAACTGGGATGAGACTGTGATCGTTTAATTTGGGAGCAGAACGTTTAGGATTCTTAAATTTATATAGAGCTTTATCGATGATAGATGGGTTGTAGCCACGAGAGAGGGCAAGAGATTTTAAATAATTAATTTCTTTCGAAAGATTAGACGGATCAGAACAAATGTGTAAGGCACGGTAAACATAAGTGTAAAAAGCAGACATTTTTTGTTGAGGGGCGTGGTTAGAGAGAGCATGCGGCGGCAAAGAGACTGAGAATGGTTTTCTAAAAACAGTAGTTGAGAAACAATCCTTTTCTTTATTCACAAGAACGTCAAGGAAGGGCAAAGAGCAATCCTGTTCAACCTCAAAAGTGAATTGAATGCATGGGTCAATCGAATTGACCAAAGAAAGTAAATTGGACAAATCGACGTCAGGGGAGACAAGAACGAAAGTGTCATCCACATATCTAAACCAGTGAGGAAATTTATATACACCGAAGAGTTTTTCTTCAAAATAGTGCATATAGATGTCGCAAAGTAAAGGAGAGAGAGGACTACCCATGGCCATACCATCATTTTGGGAATAATAAGTACCATTAAAAATGAAGGCAGTTTGCCTGATACACAAATGAACTAAATTTACAAGCTCCTCAATTTCAATAGAAGAATAATGGAATTCACGTAGTCTTCTCTCTAAGCAAACCAGAGCACCTTGAACCGGAACATTTGTAAAAAGTGACTTTACATCTAAAGAAATCATAGTATAATTAGACGGAGAGATGCATTTAATTTTGTCCACAAAATCATACGAGTTTTTTACAGTATGAAGATTAGTAGAAGTTAGATGAGAAAGAGAGTTTGAAAGAAATGGAGCAAGATTATAAGAAGCCGTACCAATATTAGATACAATAGGTCGAAAGCAGAGAGTGGGTTTATGAATTTTCGGAAGTGCATAGAAACGAGCACAATTAGCAGCAGAAGGAATTACCATGCGTTTGGTATAATCATTAAGAATAACGGAATTTTTAACGTGGTGTTTGACTTGATCAAGATGATCATTAGAAGGATCTTTTTTAAGTTTCGAATATGGACCTAAGGTAAGCAAGGACTCAACATGGGAAATATAATCCGATTTGTTGAGTAGAACAGTTTGTCCCCCATTTATCAGATCTTGTGACAATTAAATCGGGGGCGGAGTTTAATTCAGAGAGGGCGGATTTTTGAGAAGGAGTAAGGTTAGACTTTTGTGGATGATTATTGGAGGAAATAATGTTAGATAAAATGAAACGAAGAGATTCTAACTGGCCTTGAGAAATTTTACTATTTTTAAAGGAATTTTCAATCGGAGCGATCAAATCCGGAATGGAGGGTCTCGAAGTACGCGCAAAATTCAGACCCAAACTGAGCACGTCGCGTTGAGTATTAGTCAGAACGTGCGAAGAGAGATTAACAACAGTATTCTGAGCAAGAGGAGAAACGGGAGAAGTAAAGGAATTACTTTTAATAAGATAATTAAATTTCTTATTTAAGTTAGTTTGATGCCTAGAAGACTGAAACACAACGTATGCAAAATTTCTTTTTTCAAAAGAAGAGAAATCATGAACAGAATTGCTAAGAGACAGGTGTAAAGTATATAATTCAGACTCAATAGACGAGAGAGACTGTCGTATATCCTGAATAATAGCACTAAGAATGGCAAATTTACTCCTATTTAAAGCATTTTTAATGCGAAGAGAAGCAGGAAGATTGTACTTAATGTCTATGAACTTAGGAATTATCCGAGCACGCCTACATCTAAGAAGAAAATTTAAATGATTGAGATAGCGAGAACGTTTCAAACGAAGATGTTTGAAACGATTAATCTCTGAAGAACTCATGCTAAAAACATATACAGAAACAAGAGTCAAAACTTAAAGAAGGCGGAGTTTAAACAAAAAGAATGGGGGGGAGGGGCGTTAAAATACAAAAATGTAATTAATCAAATAGAAAAATCGATAAAATAAAAATATAAAATGACAGTCTCAAAAAATGAGAAAAAATTAGCAAAAATTAACAAATAAAACAAGTCAAAACTTAAAGAAGGCAAAGTTTAAACGAAAAAAAGGGGGGGGGGGGAGGAGTTTAAAGATACAAAACAGTAAATACAAAATACAAAAAAGTAACTAAACAATTAGAAAAGCCTCGACAAAAAATATGAAATTAGAGGCTCAAAAATGAGAAGAAATTAGCAAAAATTAACAATTAAACAAGTAAAAACTTAAAGAAGGCGGAGTTTAAAAAACAAAAATAAAAAGGGGGGGGGAGTTTTAAAAACAAAAATGTGATAATTAATTAGAAAACAATCGATAAAATAAAAATATGTAATGAGAGGCTCAAAAATGGGAAGAAATGAGCATAAATTAACAATTAAACAACTCGAAACTTAAAGAAGGCGGAGTTAAAACGAATAAAAGGGGGAGGAGTAAAGGGAGATAAAGAAATAATTAAACAAGTGGAACACAAACGGTAAAATGAAAATATGAAATGAGAGGCTCAAAATCGAGAAGAAAATAGCATAAATTAACAAATAACAACAATAAAAAGAAATAGGAGACACTCGCAAAATTACTTACTCGATGCTAAAAGCCCAAAATAGCAACAAATTTAATAAAGAAGCATCACAAAACTGGCGTTGTGAAAATTATTACTTACAAACTTTGAATAAACACCATAAAATGCAATAAACTCGCAACAATTGTTTCGGGTCGAAAAAACACACGACCCTTCATCAGGCGAACAAAGTAAGCACGAGTGCTGCAGTCAAAGCGGCAACGCACAAAATCTTTTAATGAAAAGAAAAAGTTTATAAAGTAGAAACTAAATATAGCTACTGGTGTGAGTAGAATTGTACAAAAAACAAGAAAATAAAAATAAATGAGTGCGATTAAACATATAACAATCTAAGGATAACAAAAATTAAACTAAAATCTAAGTTACGTGAGTAATTTCCAAGCATCAGAGAAGAAAGGAGTGGAAGAAATATCATTAACAAGATTTTTCGAATTTTTAAATATGTAAAATGCTTCATGAATATCCAAATGGGAGGAGCAGACAGGAGATGAAATTATGTTAGTTTTGGAAAAATCAAAACGATGACCTTGAGACCAGCAGTGGGAAGCAATAGATATCATATTTTTTGTCGAGGCTTTTCTAATTGTTTAGTTACTTTTTTGTATTTTGTATTTACTGTTTTGTATCTTTAAACTCCTCCCCCCCCCCTTTTTTTTCGTTTAAACTTTGCCTTCTTTAAGTTTTGACTTGTTTTATTTGTTAATTTTTGCTAATTTTTTCTCATTTTTTGAGACTGTCATTTTATATTTTTATTTTATCGATTTTTCTATTTGATTAATTACATTTTTGTATTTTAACGCCCCTCCCCCCCATTCTTTTTGTTTAAACTCCGCCTTCTTTAAGTTTTGACTCTTGTTTCTGTATATGTTTTTAGCATGAGTTCTTCAGAGATTAATCGTTTCAAACATCTTCGTTTGAAACGTTCTCGCTATCTCAATCATTTAAATTTTCTTCTTAGATGTAGGCGTGCTCGGATAATTCCTAAGTTCATAGACATTAGGTACAATCTTCCTGCTTCTCTTCGCATTAAAAATGCTTTAAATAGGAGTAAATTTGCCATTCTTAGGGCTATTATTCAGGATATACGACAGTCTCTCTCGTCTATTGAGTCTGAATTATATACTTTACACCTGTCTCTTAGCAATTCTGTTCATGATTTCTCTTCTTTTGAAAAAAGAAATTTTGCATACGTTGCGTTTCAGTCTTCTAGGCATCAAACTAACTTAAATAAGAAATTTAATTATCTTATTAAAAGTAATTCCTTTACTTCTCCCGTTTCTCCTCTTGCTCAGAATACTGTTGTTAATCTCTCTTCGCACGTTCTGACTAATACTCAACGCGACGTGCTCAGTTTGGGTCTGAATTTTGCGCGTACTTCGAGACCCTCCATTCCGGATTTGATCGCTCCGATTGAAAATTCCTTTAAAAATAGTAAAATTTCTCCAGGCCAGTTAGAATCTCTTCGTTTCATTTTATCTAACATTATTTCCTCCAATAATCATCCACAAAAGTCTAACCTTACTCCTTCTCAAAAATCCGCCCTCTCTGAATTAAACTCCGCCCCCGATTTAATTGTCACAAGATCTGATAAAGGGGGACAAACTGTTCTACTCAACAAATCGGATTATATTTCCCATGTTGAGTCCTTGCTTACCTTAGGTCCATATTCGAAACTTAAAAAAGATCCTTCTAATGATCATCTTGATCAAGTCAAACACCACGTTAAAAATTCCGTTATTCTTAATGATTATACCAAACGCATGGTAATTCCTTCTGCTGCTAATTGTGCTCGTTTCTATGCACTTCCGAAAATTCATAAACCCACTCTCTGCTTTCGACCTATTGTATCTAATATTGGTACGGCTTCTTATAATCTTGCTCCATTTCTTTCAAACTCTCTTTCTCATCTAACTTCTACTAATCTTCATACTGTAAAAAACTCGTATGATTTTGTGGACAAAATTAAATGCATCTCTCCGTCTAATTATACTATGATTTCTTTAGATGTAAAGTCACTTTTTACAAATGTTCCGGTTCAAGGTGCTCTGGTTTGCTTAGAGAGAAGACTACGTGAATTCCATTATTCTTCTATTGAAATTGAGGAGCTTGTAAATTTAGTTCATTTGTGTATCAGGCAAACTGCCTTCATTTTTAATGGTACTTATTATTCCCAAAATGATGGTATGGCCATGGGTAGTCCTCTCTCTCCTTTACTTTGCGACATCTATATGCACTATTTTGAAGAAAAACTCTTCGGTGTATATAAATTTCCTCACTGGTTTAGATATGTGGATGACACTTTCGTTCTTGTCTCCCCTGACGTCGATTTGTCCAATTTACTTTCTTTGGTCAATTCGATTGACCCATGCATTCAATTCACTTTTGAGGTTGAACAGGATTGCTCTTTGCCCTTCCTTGACGTTCTTGTGAATAAAGAAAAGGATTGTTTCTCAACTACTGTTTTTAGAAAACCATTCTCAGTCTCTTTGCCGCCGCATGCTCTCTCTAACCACGCCCCTCAACAAAAAATGTCTGCTTTTTACACTTATGTTTACCGTGCCTTACACATTTGTTCTGATCCGTCTAATCTTTCGAAAGAAATTAATTATTTAAAATCTCTTGCCCTCTCTCGTGGCTACAACCCATCTATCATCGATAAAGCTCTATATAAATTTAAGAATCCTAAACGTTCTGCTCCCAAATTAAACGATCACAGTCTCATCCCAGTTGTTTTACCTTTTTATTCTTCACTCTCTTTTAAAATCTCTAAAATTCTTTCACCGTTTGGTTTCAAAGTTATTTACAAACCCGTCAATAAAATAAAATTATCTTCTCTTAAGGATCCCATTCCCACCGAAAACCGTTCTGGAATTTATTTAATTCCGTGTTCGTCCTGCAACTTAGGTTATATTGGTCAAACTAGGAGGCGTTTGAAATACAGAATAAATGAGCACCGTCGGAATGTTCGTAATGAAGAGATTACCAAATCTTCTATTGCTTCCCACTGCTGGTCTCAAGGTCATCGTTTTGATTTTTCCAAAACTAACATAATTTCATCTCCTGTCTGCTCCTCCCATTTGGATATTCATGAAGCATTTTACATATTTAAAAATTCGAAAAATCTTGTTAATGATATTTCTTCCACTCCTTTCTTCTCTGATGCTTGGAAATTACTCACGTAACTTAGATTTTAGTTTAATTTTTGTTATCCTTAGATTGTTATATGTTTAATCTCACTCATTTACTTTTATTTTCTTGTTTTTTTGTACAATTCTACTCACACCAGTAGCTATATTTAGTTTCTACTTTATAAACTTTTTCTTTTCATTTTAAACGATTTTGTGCGTTGCCGCTATGACTGCAGCACTCGTGCTTACTTTGTTCGCCTGATGAAGGGTCGTGTGTTTTTTCGACCCGAAACAATTGTTGCGAGTTTATTGCATTTTATGGTGTTTATTCAAAGTTTGTAAGTAATAATTTTCACAACGCCAGTTTTGTGATGCTTCTTTATTAAATTTGTTGCTATTTTGGGCTTTTAGCATCGAGTAAGTAATTTTGCGAGTGTCTCCTATTTCTTTTTATTGTTGTTATTTGTTAATTTATGCTATTTTCTTCTCGATTTTGAGCCTCTCATTTCATATTTTCATTTTACCGTTTGTGTTCCACTTGTTTAATTATTTCTTTATCTCCCTTTACTCCTCCCCCTTTTATTCGTTTTAACTCCGCCTTCTTTAAGTTTCGAGTTGTTTAATTGTTAATTTATGCTCATTTCTTCCCATTTTTGAGCCTCTCATTACATATTTTTATTTTATCGATTGTTTTCTAATTAATTATCACATTTTTGTTTTTAAAACTCCCCCCCCCCTTTTTATTTTTGTTTTTTAAACTCCGCCTTCTTTAAGTTTTTACTTGTTTAATTGTTAATTTTTGCTAATTTCTTCTCATTTTTGAGCCTCTAATTTCATATTTTTTGTCGAGGCTTTTCTAATTGTTTAGTTACTTTTTTGTATTTTGTATTTACTGTTTTGTATCTTTAAACTCCTCCCCCCCCCCCTTTTTTTCGTTTAAACTTTGCCTTCTTTAAGTTTTGACTTGTTTTATTTGTTAATTTTTGCTAATTTTTTCTCATTTTTTGAGACTGTCATTTTATATTTTTATTTTATCGATTTTTCTATTTGATTAATTACATTTTTGTATTTTAACGCCCCTCCCCCCCATTCTTTTTGTTTAAACTCCGCCTTCTTTAAGTTTTGACTCTTGTTTCTGTATATGTTTTTAGCATGAGTTCTTCAGAGATTAATCGTTTCAAACATCTTCGTTTGAAACGTTCTCGCTATCTCAATCATTTAAATTTTCTTCTTAGATGTAGGCGTGCTCGGATAATTCCTAAGTTCATAGACATTAAGTACAATCTTCCTGCTTCTCTTCGCATTAAAAATGCTTTAAATAGGAGTAAATTTGCCATTCTTAGGGCTATTATTCAGGATATACGACAGTCTCTCTCGTCTATTGAGTCTGAATTATATACTTTACACCTGTCTCTTAGCAATTCTGTTCATGATTTCTCTTCTTTTGAAAAAAGAAATTTTGCATACGTTGCGTTTCAGTCTTCTAGGCATCAAACTAACTTAAATAAGAAATTTAATTATCTTAATAAAAGTAATTCCTTTACTTCTCCCGTTTCTCCTCTTGCCCAGAATACTGTTGTTAATCTCTCTTCGCACGTTCTGACTAATACTCAACGCGACGTGCTCAGTTTGGGTCTGAATTTTGCGCGTACTTCGAGACCCTCCATTCCGGATTTGATCGCTCCGATTGAAAATTCCTTTAAAAATAGTAAATTTTCTCCAGGCCAGTTAGAATCTCTTCGTTTCATTTTATCTAACATTATTTCCTCCAATAATCATCCACAAAAGTCTAACCTTACTCCTTCTCAAAAATCCGCCCTCTCTGAATTAAACTCCGCCCCCGATTTAATTGTCACAAGATCTGATAAAGGGGGACAAACTGTTCTACTCAACAAATCGGATTATATTTCCCATGTTGAGTCCTTGCTTACCTTAGGTCCATATTCGAAACTTAAAAAAGATCCTTCTAATGATCATCTTGATCAAGTCAAACACCACGTTAAAAATTCCGTTATTCTTAATGATTATACCAAACGCATGGTAATTCCTTCTGCTGCTAATTGTGCTCGTTTCTATGCACTTCCGAAAATTCATAAACCCACTCTCTGCTTTCGACCTATTGTATCTAATATTGGTACGGCTTCTTATAATCTTGCTCGATTTCTTTCAAACTCTCTTTCTCATCTAACTTCTACTAATCTTCATACTGTAAAAAACTCGTATGATTTTGTGGACAAAATTAAATGCATCTCTCCGTCTAATTATACTATGATTTCTTTAGATGTAAAGTCACTTTTTACAAATGTTCCGGTTCAAGGTGCTCTGGTTTGCTTAGAGAGAAGACTACGTGAATTCCATTATTCTTCTATTGAAATTGAGGAGCTTGTAAATTTAGTTCATTTGTGTATCAGGCAAACTGCCTTCATTTTTAATGGTACTTATTATTCCCAAAATGATGGTATGGCCATGGGTAGTCCTCTCTCTCCTTTACTTTGCGACATCTATATGCACTATTTTGAAGAAAAACTCTTCGGTGTATATAAATTTCCTCACTGGTTTAGATATGTGGATGACACTTTCGTTCTTGTCTCCCCTGACGTCGATTTGTCCAATTTACTTTCTTTGGTCAATTCGATTGACCCATGCATTCAATTCACTTTTGAGGTTGAACAGGATTGCTCTTTGCCCTTCCTTGACGTTCTTGTGAATAAAGAAAAGGATTGTTTCTCAACTACTGTTTTTAGAAAACCATTCTCAGTCTCTTTGCCGCCGCATGCTCTCTCTAACCACGCCCCTCAACAAAAAATGTCTGCTTTTTACACTTATGTTTACCGTGCCTTACACATTTGTTCTGATCCGTCTAATCTTTCGAAAGAAATTAATTATTTAAAATCTCTTGCCCTCTCTCGTGGCTACAACCCATCTATCATCGATAAAGCTCTATATAAATTTAAGAATCCTAAACGTTCTGCTCCCAAATTAAACGATCACAGTCTCATCCCAGTTGTTTTACCTTTTTATTCTTCACTCTCTTTTAAAATCTCTAAAATTCTTTCACCGTTTGGTTTCAAAGTTATTTACAAACCCGTCAATAAAATAAAATTATCTTCTCTTAAGGATCCCATTCCCACCGAAAACCGTTCTGGAATTTATTTAATTCCGTGTTCGTCCTGCAACTTAGGTTATATTGGTCAAACTAGGAGGCGTTTGAAATACAGAATAAATGAGCACCGTCGGAATGTTCGTAATGAAGAGATTACCAAATCTTCTATTGCTTCCCACTGCTGGTCTCAAGGTCATCGTTTTGATTTTTCCAAAACTAACATAATTTCATCTCCTGTCTGCTCCTCCCATTTGGATATTCATGAAGCATTTTACATATTTAAAAATTCGAAAAATCTTGTTAATGATATTTCTTCCACTCCTTTCTTCTCTGATGCTTGGAAATTACTCACGTAACTTAGATTTTAGTTTAATTTTTGTTATCCTTAGATTGTTATATGTTTAATCGCACTCATTTATTTTTATTTTCTTGTTTTTTTGTACAATTCTACTCACACCAGTAGCTATATTTAGTTTCTACTTTATAAACTTTTTCTTTTCATTTTAAACGATTTTGTGCGTTGCCGCTTTGCCTTTGACTGCAGCACTCGTGCTTACTTTGTTCGCCTGATGAAGGGTCGTGTGTTTTTTCGACCCGAAACAATTGTTGCGAGTTTATTGCATTTTATGGTGTTTATTCAAAGTTTGTAAGTAATAAGTAGACTATTTGTATCAAATAAATAAATAAATAAATAAAAATAAACTTGATTATATATTAAAAATACTATATCTGTATAAAATCAATGGGTTATGTGAAAATAGATTCAATATTCTTATATTTTAAAATGATATCTTTTATAAAAACATTAATTATTTTTGGGCCCTCTTCACTCACCGCCGCCGGAAGCCGAAACTAATAGCCGAAACTAAGCCTCTATGGGACATTTTTCTTTACAAATAACTTATTAACTAATACATATTTTTAAATTCTGTTTTCACATTCTAAAAGTTCCCGGCTGTAAAATTGACGCACCTTTTCTAAAAAATTATTTTTTTATTTTTTTATATTTTATTTTGAAGCTGCAAAATACGAATTTTCAATATGTGAAATTTTTTCATTTTGCAATTTCGAAATAAAATATTAAAAATTAAAAAAATACATTTTTAAGAAAGGTCCGTCAATTTAACAGTTGGGAATTTTCTGAATGTGAAAACAGAATTTAAAAATATGTATTAGTTAATAAGTTATTTGTAAAGAAAAATTTCCCATAGAATAGCATTAGTTTCGGCTTCCGGCGGCGGTGAGTGAAGAGGGCCCTTAAATGATACTTGGAATCGGTTTCGGAATTGGGGTATCGTTCTACGGGGATTTTTTGCATATTAAGGCCCATTTGACGGAATCATAAGTGTAATTTAGGGAATGAACCCAGTTGTAATCAATTTAGACAGATGAAATACAGACAGATGAAACTTTAATAATCTTTTCAATTACACTGTGTTCTTTCAAATAATAATAATAATAATAACTTAGAATATTTAACATTATTTTGGTAGAAATTCTATTTTAGCTTCCTTGTAGGAAAAAAAAAAATCTGTTTTATGCTCTTCTATAACTTCAGATAAATCATTTAAGATATGAAATCATACGAAAACTACATGCTGTTCGTAATAAGTACAATATTAATTAAATAAAAAGCAAAAATAATAACTTAACAATTAAAATTATTGCATTAATTGCAAATGAATAAATAATTAACATTAAAATAAAACATTCATAGAATTTTTAATAGTTATGTAATACTATCCACATGGTTAGTTTACGCTAAAATAATAAGTTTTTGTATTACATATAAGCTTTATTTGGATTTGTATCCACAAAGTTGGTGCATCATTTATTATATTATAGACGAATATACACTTTTACAAAAAATACTTTTACAGTAGGCAGGAAAAGTATCCGAGCACTAGCAAAAATTTCCTATTAAGAAAACTACACTTGATACTGCTTTGTCAAATAAATCCTCGCCGAACCATGTTCTTAGGGATACCTTTGCTGCCGACTGTAAATTATCCACATATATAGCTGGTTGGTAAAGAAGTGTGTTAGTACGTGCTAACAGGGCCTGATTATCGCACAGGCCAACTAGGCCTCGGCCAAGGGCACCCCTATGCAGGGGCACCAAGATAATCATAAAAATTTTAAGTGTTTTATTTTGGCAAAGATTTTCTTTAAAAAATTAACTGAAATCTAGCTAATGGTAATAATCTTTACTTGGAATCTAAATCCCGTTTGTGGACGATCAAAATTGTATATCATATTTCCGAACTACACCTCGGGGTGGATGCCAAACCATCATCAATTTCCTAACCTATGCTCTAATGCAGCGAATCCACTGAACCTAAACCACAAGTTGATATCCAGTTATATTTTCAAACTTTAAAATGAGATTAATCAATCAAAATCAAGCCTTTTTGAAAACTCTTTGTACTTAAGGCAAAAGTTGAAAATTGTGATGGTATGTCTTTAGACTATCCCGTGAGGTGATTATTACATTAAGAGCTCTACCCAACCTTTCTCAAGTTGAAATAGTACTTAATTTTTTAATTGAAATAAAGAAAGTCTGAGATAAAATTTAAATTAAACATCTTCCAGTATTATGATATTGCAAGTGAAACTTTTGAATATATTCCAGACTCAGTCCAGGAAGTTGATAAAAACATGTTGATGTTGACGTACTATTTATAGAATTTCTGTCTAAACAATAATTTTAGTTTTTCATTAACATATTCCATCCAAAAGTAATCATGATTTGAGATTTCTTTGCAAATAATAATTTTAAACGAATTTCTTATGAAGACGATGCTTAAATTTTGTCTCCAACATTCAAACTTTCTGCACAAACTAGATATTTATCTTAAGAAAATTACTTAAATTTGTTGGAGGGGGGCACCAAAATCGCCCTAGGCCTTGGGCCCCAGTAGGCCTTAATCAGGCTCTGCGTGCTAAAAAAAATAACGATTTTCTTGTCCCTCGAGCCTGGAGTACGCTTCGCTAAACAGTCGGCTATTATCATCTACGGGCTGCCCTCTACCTTTTACAATTTTTCCGTTTTTGGTAACCAAATTTCATTTTATTCCACGTGAACATTTCTTATAAGAATTACTCATTAACTAATTCATTTATTTTATTTATTTTTATTTTTATTACACATCATCACCATCCTCAATTTCAGTTTTTACCAATCCACTCCAGGATAAAGGCCTCTCCTAGCTGATTCCAAACTCCTCTGTTTAATGAAATTCTTCTCCATTCTGCTTGTCCAAACTTTACAATTTCATCTCTCCAACGACCCAGTGGTCTCTTCCTCGGTCGTTTCTTATCTCTTGGTATGCAAAATAAAACTTTGGTGGTCCATCTATCATTATTTCTTCTCGCAAGGTGCCCAGCCCAGTTCCATTTTAATTTCTTGACTCTAGAAATAACATCAGTAACTTTGGTTTGTTCCCTAATCCAAGTGTTTCGCTTTCTGTCTCTTCACGTGAACCCTAACATGCATCTCTCCATGCTTCTCTGGGCTGTATAAAGTTTTTGTATAGCTTTACATGTTAATGTCCATGTTTCTGAAGCATAAATTAAAACAGGCAAAATGCATTGATCAAAAACTTTTCTTTTCAAACAAATTGGAAGATCGCCTTTGAATATAGTGCTATTTCTTCCGAATACTCTCCATGCAAGTTTAACTCTGTTGTTAATTTCTTTCATGATGTTCCTGTCCATCGTAAGAACTTGTCCCAGATAAGTATAACTGCATACCGTTTGTAATTCATTCATTTCAACAGTGATTTTCAGAGTGGAGAAACAAAGGAATTTGACATAACTTTGTTTTGTTGAGGTTCATTTTCAGTCCAAAGAGCTTACTTTCTTTGTTTAATTCCTGAAGCATTTCTTGCAAATCCTCAAACGAATATGCAAGCAGTATACAATATCGTCCGAAAATCTCAAATGATTTATAAGCTCTCCATCAATTTTTATGCCTTTCTGTTCCCAATTTCATTTTTTTTTTAAACTTCTTTAAGTACTGCATTAAAGAGTTTGGGTGAAATTGTGTCCCCTTGCCGTACACCCTTTCTAATTTTGAATGCATTACTCGTTTTGTGGAGTTTTAGTTTGGCTGTTGCTTCTTTATAAATGTTTCCAATAAAGTGAATATATCCTGAATTAATATTAGTATTCCTTAATGCATCTATAACTGCTAGTGATGATACAGAGTCAAAAGCTTTTTCGTAGTGCACAAAAGCCACACACAGAGGGAGTTCGTATTCATTACTTCTTTCAATAATTTCTCTAATTGTATTAATATGGTCGATGGTAGTAAAACCATTCCGAAATCCTACTTGTTCTTTAGGTTGCACTGCATCTAATTGTTTCTGTAAGCGGTTTGTCAGAACTTTCATCAGAATTTTATATAAAATTGAGAGCAAGAGGATATGACGATAGTTTCTAATATCTTCTTTTTCTCCTATTTTAAAAAGTAAGATAATGATGGCATTTTTCCAGTCCTTTGGAAAATCACATAATGTCATACATTTGTTGTATAGTTCAGTAAGAACTCCAATGGCTTCACTCCCTGCTTCTTTTAAAATATCCACAGTGATTTTGTCTTCTCTTGAAGCTTATTCCATTTTTCATTACTTTTATTGCCATAGCTATTTCTTCCTTCAATATTGCTGATATGCATCGTTTGTATTTGATCATGCGTCATAGGATTGTACTTCAAGATCATATGCTTCATAGGGTAATTTATATTATATATATATATATATATGAGTGCGTGTGTGTGTGTGTGTGTGTATTTATTATTATTATTATTATTATTATTATTTTCCATTTTTAGATTCAGGAAATTCGCAACCATTAAGCGAGCTGTGATTTCCAAAAAATTATTCTTTATACTTTACTTTTTTTTTCTTTTTTTCTTTAATTAATATTTATTTTTAATTACTTATTTATTTATTATTGAAGCTAAAAAGTTCGAAAACAAATCCTTTAGTTTATTTTATTTTTTTCGTTTTTTATTTCAAAATAAAAATTAAATAAATCTTTTTAAAATCTATTTTCGGAAAACAAGAATAAATTTAACGGTTGTATGTTACCTTAATCTGAAAACGTGATTTAAAAAGATACATTATACAATGAGTAAATATTGTAAAATATTTCTCCATATAATAGTATGGGCTTTGACTACCGGTGACGATACCCTATCATCGTAACACGGTATCCATTGAATAAGCTGATTTATATTATATAAGTATAAATATTTATTTATTTATTTATAATTAAAATTTTCCTATTTATAAATTAGTTAGTTAGCTTTTAAAAAGAGTATTGGCCTTATATAAAAGACTAAGTATTTCCAACTGTAGAAAATATTTAACGAACAATTCCAATTATTTACAGTCAAGCGTGGTCGATTAGAATTTTCTTCCTAAAGTAAATAAATAAATAAATAATAATAATAATAATTGGAGCACTCTTCTTTTTGCTATAATACAAATATAAACTGACAGACAAGAATTGTAAGATAGTCTTCTGTTACATTCTTTTATAACCCAACTTTATATAATCGATTTTCAGAGATTGAAAAGTTACGGATCCTAGAAATAGGCATTTATTAAATATTTTTTAACTGTCAAATCATTAAAAATTTCCATAATTACTTTGAGGTTCCCTGAGATACCCCAGTCTTAAAAATGAACATAGACAAATTCATAATTCTCAGGAAATAGTTAAATATTTTCTTTAAAAAAAAAACAAAAAAAACAACAAAAAAAAAAAAACACTTTTTATTAGAATTACAAACTACAGTCGGTAACAAAAGTCTCCGAACACTAGCGAAAATTCCTACGTAAAAAAAAATAGAGTTAATACTGTTTTGTTAAATAAATCCTTGTCAAATCATGTTCTTAGTCAGTCTAAGAACATTATTAAACAAGGATTTATTTAACAAAACCGTATCAAGTGTACTTTTTTTATGTAGGAATTTTTACTAGCGTTCGGAGACTTTTGTAACCAACTGTACTCCCAAATAAAAATGTATAAGTTGATCATTGGTGTATACCGACATGCAACCAAATCTATTCTTTTAATTAAACTTTTGAAATTAGATTATTACATTTTACATAAAGATTCTAGAATCATTTAGTCCTTACCCAAAACCTTACAATAAAATTTCCCGTATTATATGAAATATCTCCTGCAAATGTTAGGCATCGGTCTTTTCAAAGTCTCCTTTAGTTTTTTTAATCAAGACCACCCACGGGTTTATATTTTGCCATATCTAAAACTAATTTCCTCTAATTTAATATTCCCCAAACTCTTTCTCAAGATAGACTGTCTAGTGCCAAATAGACTAAACGGAACCTCCTTTTGTTCCTTATTTTTGCATTCGAATCAAGAAAAGAGAAAATAATCAGTCTTATATGAGTTTATTTTCAGTACTCAGATCCAGTTTTTTATTTAGGACATCGGTCTTCTGAAAAGAAGGTTTTCTATTAAATTAGATAATTTTGATTTGTCTTCTATTAGCTAACTGAGAACCTTTTAAATTTTGTTGCCTTTAATTCCACCAACCTATGCAATAAAACGATCAACTTTACCTGATCATTATGGATAATATCATAATGGAAAATAACGTGAAAATATTATGTACACCACGTATCGTGTTGTTCATGCGTAACTGGGATTTAAATATAAAATTGCTACTTCAATTTTTTCGATGCTGTCCGTTTCGAAACTGTCATCTGATAACCAAATGGAACCATAGCACCCAAATGGAAGCCAACTGGTAACGCTATTGTCACAGGTACCCGAGAATCTGCGATTGAGTGGGTTGCTGCCGAAATCAGCGGGGACAGAAAGCGATCTTCAGAGCAATTTCATGATTTAAAAAAAATAATAATAATAATTTTGTTTATAAAGCGATATAAAAGAGTTTCCTTTAAATATAGTGACCAGCGAAGCAGGCAAAACCTTCGTTGATTCACTACGTTCATTGATTTCACATTACGTCGTTTTTGACGGGGTTATATGCTAGTAATAATAATAATATATTGTGACTACGACAAAAATTTTTTTATAGCATTTTCTCTATATATACATATACATATTCACCGCCTACAGCTTACTGTACATAAAAATTTAATCATAGGTTCTCACAATTAAGATTTATTTATGCAGTTTACAGAAATTCTAACCAGTAGATGCTGAGGTGTAGTCGTATGGTAAAAATACAGAAGGTGTGTAATAGCCGTGCCACCTTTCCACGATATACACCTAAATTAAATGAGCTTATTTTTTTTTTTTTTTAATAGCCATCTCACATATGAAGTTTAAAGCATTTGCGCGTGAAGGCGAGCTCTGGCTTCCCGTATACGCAAGAAAATTTGCAGTATAGCAACGCGTCCTGTGGGCCGATATGCACCAAGATTGAAACAGCATAGTTCTTAGAATGGTCCTCTCACATATCAAGTTTTATGCATTTCGTCAACGTCAACGTGAGTGCTTCGGAATACCTGCATGTGCTCGCAGTCGCAATCAATGTTTACCTTCAACAAAGTGTCAAAAAGAAAAATATATAAAGATAATTTTTCAGAAAAAAAAAAAAGGCCAAAAAGGTTTTAATTTAGAATTTCGTCTCTGAAAAATTCCCCGCGTGAGTAGAGATTTTTCAGAGTGAAGCACCAGGAGTTACATATACAAAAAGAAAAAGAAAAAAAAAGAAACTTCTTGAGAAGTTCTAAGTGCAACAGAGAAATTGTTGCGAGCGTTGAAGAGACTAGTCTGGACTGTGGAAAGGAATTAAAACCTTAGGCAGGGTGTTACAAAAAGCATAGGAAAGTGCTTGAGTCCCAGGAACAAACAGAAGTCAAAATTCAATTTTTAGCAAATTCCAAAGATTTTAATTTATTTTAATTTATATATTTTATTTTATTTTGAAATTTAGTTCTTTATAATTTGTTTTCGTGTAGTTTTATTAGTAAAATAAAATAATAATAATATAAAAAAAAGTTTATATTAATTTTGCCCGCAGGTGAGGCCCATTTTTCTAAATTTTTATGAAAATATTTTTATTGCACAAAACTGTCGAACTTTTAGAAAGCGGTATGAATCTTAAATAATTAATTTATTTATTTATCATTACTATTGTTATTATTATTATTAATATTATTTGCTATTTCCTTAAACAAGCATACAATTTTTTGTTATTTCATTTCTATACATGTTGGTATGTTATATACAAAAATAAATGATTTTGTTTTATGGTTGTTTTATTTTATGAGTTAAATTTTGAAGTAATAAATGCAAATACTTAACAAATATTATGTGATCATCACAAAACTTTCTGATATATCATCATCTATAATAGCGCTTCTAAGGGTTAACAAGTATTAAAATGTAATCATCATATCTTCTCACAATAAAATTTTTAAATATGCAGTTATGGATAAATTTAACCAGTAAGAACTTAAATATAACCACCTGATACGTTGAAGAAAATGATTAACAACAGAGCAGCGGTTACCTATGGTCCAATATGCTCAAATTTAATAAGCAAATTTTTTTATTATATCTACTTCACTTACCAAATTTGATACATTTATATATCAAAGGAGGGGATAGATAGATTATTATTATTATTTTTTTTTTTTTATGAAATATTATTTATTAGAGATTTTTCTTATAATAGTTATCGGACATACCACGTTTCGTGCATTTAGATATTCTAGAAGCTAGGGTATTGCATTCCTGTAAACGGGGTTAAATTACAGTATAGCATCGCCACTTGTCGGCCGATATGCACTTAAATTAAATTGATACAGTATTTATTTCATTGAGCAAATTTGGTGCATTTACATATCATGGGAGGTATAGATGATTTTTCATAAAATATTATTTATAATATGAGATTTTTTTTTATAATATCTATCTCACATCCAAGTTTTGTGCATTTGTATCTACTAGAAGTTGAGGTATAGCATTCCTGTAAACGGGGTTAAATTACAACATAGAAGCGCCACCTATCGCCCACTGTGCACTTAAATTGAATTGAGATGGGTTTTTTAATCATGACCATCATGCATATCAAGTTTTGTGCAAATCTACACTATAGAAATTGAGGTATAGCCTCCCCAAAAAATTTTTAATCACTGCATAGCAGCGCCGCTTGTTAGGTAATATTTCTAAAAGCTATTCAGCACCGATTAGATCAAAAGATATTACTAAATATCAAGTTTGGTTAAGCTCCGTCCATTGGTTTGCAAAATACTGCGTTTACAAAAAAAAAAAAAAAAAAAAAAATTTCTAACATCCATGTTTCTTTACAATTTCAGAAAACAACAACAACAACAACAACAAAAAAAAATATGTTTTATTTTCTACATTTTTAAGTTTATTATTGTCTGAAATTAACAAACTTTTGCTTATGAAATTTCGCTTATAAAAACTATTTTGCTTTTGTATTCAATATGTAAATGTGGGTTACTTATTTACTCCTTGTTATAGTTGTTAGTAAACATAATTCTTTACTCATTAAATGTTGTATAATTCTAATTAAGATTTTGTAAAACATTACCAACTTTTTTTTTTCACAGGAATATATTCGCAGAGATATTATGGAACTTATCCCGCGCAAATGTTACGGGAATATATATATATGTATATAGAAAGTAAAAATAGTTTTTCAACAACATTAAAAAGTATCAAAATTGTATCTTTTTTGAATCCGTGAAGTGTTTTTGGTATTCAGCCTGTATTCAAATTAACCTATTGAAATTGCTAAATGCTTACAAAACACGCTCGCGTACAATGAAAACAACCAAACCCTCAACACACCATGACAGCTTAGAGCATTTAAGAAACCCAAAATATAACTCGTCTTTAAATTAAATTTAAAAAAAAGCAAAGAGACTAAAAAAAAGGAGAAAAAACTTGTAACAAAACCCTCTCGACTGGAGAAACACTAACTCATCGCTACACATTCGTTCTGCAACTCTGTCGACCTGCCAGCTGACAAATGTGTTGCCAAACCTTCTTGGAGAAAAAGATTCACTTATTATTATTTATTCTTAGTCGTTGTTTTGTACCTCGAGATACAAACGAAGCATGTCGCCCCAGTGTTATACGCTCACTTGGTTTATGAATGATTTTTGGGAACTCATATGAGATGAGGCTTATTTTTGGAAAACTATGAGTCATTAAGCTGCAAATTAATGGGTGATTTAAGCATGCATTGCTTATTGTTGAATGGATAAGATAATTCAAAGTTAGATATAAATCGCTTAATTCAATGAAAGTGTCTGAGAAAGTTGATATAGACGATAATGTTTCACAGATAATCAAAAACATTGTGCCAGGAAGCACGTTACCGAGTTTCAACTGCAGATTACGTGGGAAATTACATCAATTACTACTGTTTTACCCAGTTTTGTATCTATTTTAAACCAAGTATTTTAAAAGTAATTAATGGTTAGTTGGAAATATACCTAAAACTGTATCAACGATTTTGAATTACAGAAAATGCTAGGTGTAATTTTAGTTATTTTATGTACTTCTTTCTATATTCAGTAGAAGAAAGTATAGATTTGTAAAAAAAAAAAAAAAAAAAATAAGATTTCAGATTTTTCACGAATGTATACGTTTTAAGAAGTTCTGAACGCATTTTGACCATTATTGAACATGTCTGTCTGTCCATCTGTGTGTTTGTGTGTGTGAGACAAAATTTATGTAGTAATTCTTAGATTAAGAATTCATGCAGAGAATGTCGTAAAAATTTATATTTAGTTGCTTCTTAAAATATATTGGTTTATGTCAACTTTTCGTGCATATCGCCCAACAGCTGACGCTTTTATGCTGCAATTTTCCAGATTTACGGGAAGGCTAATCTCAGCTTCGGTAGTGTAAAATTAACTTAATATATGACAGGTCGATTATGAAATGTTATGATAATTTAGTTTAGGTGAACACTGGCCGACAAGTCACGTTGCTATGCTGCAATTTTCCCCGTTCATATACAGGCTATGTTCTCTGCTACTCTGGTGTATAAATGCACAAAACCAAATTTGAATGTAAGTGGACATTATAAAAAAATCTGATTTGATTTGGGTGGTTATAGACCAACAGGTGGCGCTGGTATTACGCATCATTTGCAATTTTCTATATATAATATCATATCTTAGCATCTTATGTTTAAAATGTTCCAAGTTGTATTTGTGAAACGCTTATGGTGAGATGTTAATGTTGATTAATTTTTATACGTCTTAACAAGGGGGTTAATATGTTTATAGATCGTTCTGTTGTGCGAGAACGATGTAGAAGAAAGTTTTGTGATAGCCGAAACATTCTAATTTTTTAATATGTTTAACTGTATAGCATTTAAAATTTTTTTTAACTGTATTAAAATAACATTTAATAAAAATTTTATATTTTATTATGTTACGTCATGCTATAAAATTTAAATAGCATAAACGGTAGAGTAAGCGAATACGAAAATGCCACAACAAGATTAAAACAGAATATTTGTTTTAAAAAATCTGATAAAAATTAATAAAAATCAATTATATTAATTTAAAAAAAGGAAAAAACAAAAGTATTGTTCACTGCGTATTGCTCTTTCAAATAATAGTCCTCGTCTTACCGCGTTTTTTTACCGTCATGATACTTAACTTGAGGTGCACGAATCGTAGAATATTCAAGTTAAAAACAAAAGACAAAAGGGACAAAATAGAATTTTAGCAGTGAGAAACTGGGAAACGCTATGTAATATTTAACCCTTTGCGGCGCAAGACAATTCGGATCATTTAAATTGAAATTTCGCCCTATTTTACTACTTCAAGAAAATCGTAAATTTCCAATCGTAACTTACGAAATTTTTAAATAAAAAAATTCATAGCCAATGAAGCTCATGCCACTATCCTAAAGGATATTTTAAAAGTTGTGTGACATCTTTACGTTGAAAATATCCCTCAAAATGGTATGTTTATGCGAAATTTTTTCCCTAGACTTTGAAGACTTTTATTTCTTTCATAAGGTCTGTATTTAGTTTTCAATTTTAGATAATATTCTTGAACTATATGTTTCTAAATATTTTTAAAATAACGTGATAAATTCCAAAAATAGTCTAAATTGTAACTATTATGTATCACATAAATATCTTTTTAAATTTTTCTTCTATGATATTTCGAAAAGCAACTACCAATTTTTATTTTTTATTTTGTTTAATCTACACTGATGGAAAAAAAATCCCAACACCAAGAAAAAATTATTGTACAGTAATGAAACTTCAGCAATACATTTCTCTAGGTAACATATTTAATTGATTAAAGTTTCAAGATCACAGGTAGAGCCATTGGCGAGAAGAGCCATTTCAAATGTGAAATGTTGGTACATTAGTAACCGGTGTAACCGCCAGAATTTTGAATGCAAGCATGCAAACGTGCATGCATTGTGTCGTACAGGTGTCGGATATCAGTTTGTGGGATGGAGTTCCATGCCTGTTGCACTTGGGCGGTCAATGCAGGGACGGTTAATGCTGGTTGTGGATGACGCTGGAGTTGTCGTTGTTAGATATGTAACCGTAACTGTATATATATATGTAAGATATGTAACCGTAACCGTAACTGTATGAATAAGATGTAACCGCCACTGCGTGGCAACAGTCAGATTGACTGCAGCTGCTCTTAAATAAAGACGCAATAGATATAACATGGCGCAGCCGAGCGTCGAACCAGAACTGTTCCGAAATTAATTTTCGAATAAATCCTGAATGGATTCTTTAAAAATTCCAAGATGTTTGGACCTCTCCGGTAATATCGCCGAAGCATGGCGAAAGTTTCGACAGAACTTTGAAATTTATTTAAAGGCAGGAGGCCACACGGAGAAAAATGACGACGTCAAAGTAGCAATATTATTAAATTGCATTGGTGAAGATGCCGTCGAACTCTATAATACATTTGAGCTAACAAATGAGCAGAGAAATACCTTAGCGGATGTCCTGAATGCCTTTGAGAACTATGCAAATCCACGCAGAAATGTTGTGATCGAACGCTATGTATTTAATAGCAGAAATCAAGAACAGTTTGAAAATTTTGATGAGTTTCTAACAGATTTAAGAAAACTAATAAAATTCTGCGAATATGGAAATTTATCTGACAGTATAATTCGGGACCGCATTGTAATTGGAACGAAAGAAAAACAGCTTCAAGAACGTCTATTAAGAGAATCTAACACTCCAAAAGACGATTGACATTTGCCGAGCAGCAGAATTAAGTAAAAAACAGTCTGAAGTAATACAGCGGAAATCAGAAGTAAATATTCTAAACGAAACGAGTACTGTAGCAGACGCTGTGTCTCTAATAGGAAAAAATAAACAAGCAAAAAATAAGACTTCGAACAATTCGACGTCGCGAACGCAGACAGCTGCTGGAAGTGAAAATAAAAAAGAAAACATTTATCTGTGTAAAAAATGTAATTATAATCATGTTAGAGGAAAGTGCCCAGCTTTTGGAAAAAGATGCAAAATTTGTGATAAGTTGAATCACTTTGCTAGTGGGTGTAGAAATAGGTTTAACTCCAAGAGAATTAATAATATAGAAAAATGTATTTTTGTAGATTCAGTGCTGTGTGCTAAGGATTCCAGCTGGATACAGTCGTTAAAGGTAGGAAATAAAATCTTATCAGTTAAATTAGATACTGGTTCGTGTGTAAATATAATACATAATGATTTACTTAAATCGCTAAAATGTAATTATTCCATAAGCCCTACTGAGATTATTTTAGAAGCGTATGGTGGTAATTTAATTAAACCCCTAGGTATAGTTAACTTAGAGTGTAAAATGAATAATTGTACTAAATATCTAGATTTTATTGTTGTAAACTGTAATAATTATTCTAAAACATTCTTAGGATTACCTAGTTGTATTGAATTGGGTTTGATTAAAAGAGAAAAAGTAGATTCTACTGAAATAAAAAATAAGGATGAATTTATTGAGAAAAATAAAGATGTTTTTCAGGGGTTAGGAACATTTAATTTAATGTGTTCTATTAAAATTGATGGTAATGCCAAGCCAGTAGTTAAACCCCCCAGAAGGATTCCAGAATCCTTAAAACCAAAATTAAAAGAGAAATTAATTGCTCTTGAAAAAGATAAAATTATAAGTAGGGTAGAGAATCCAGATGGATGGATTAATAATTTAGTTATAGTAGAGAAACCTGACAAGTCAATTCGAATATGCTTAGATCCACAGGATCTTAATAAAGTTATTAAAAAAGAATGTCATTTAATACCAACGATTGAAGAATTAATGCCTAAGTTATGTAATAAATCTATGTATAGTGTGTTTGATTTAAAGGATGGATTTTACCAAATTAAATTAGATGAACCTTCTAGTAAATTATGTCAGTTTAGTACTCCCTTTGGTTGTTTTAAATTTAACCGCCTTCCGTTTGGTTTAAATATTGCACCTGAATTGTTTCAAAAAGCTAATGAAAAAAATTTTGGTGATATACCTGGTGTGATTATTTATTTTGATGATATGTTAATTTGTGCAAATTCTGAAAAGGAGCATGATGAAATTGTTCTTAAAGTATTAGAAAGAGCAAGAAAATTAAATGTAAAATTTAATCCTAAAAAGTTACAATATCGCGTTAATGAAGTTAAGTATTTGGGTCATGTATTTAATAAAAATGGAATTAAACCAGACCCTGAACAGGTTAAAGCTGTAATGAATTTACAGGCACCTAGTAATAAAAAAGAGTTGCAAAAAACTTTAGGATTAATTAATTATCTAAGGAAATTTATTCCTAACATGTCAGAGATAACTGCTCCTTTGAGGGAATTGCTCAAAACATCTGTAGTATTTGATTGGTTACCAGTGCATACAAAAGCTCTTAATGAACTTAAAGAAAAAATAAGCACAGCCCCTGTACTTGGTGTTTTTGATTCTACTAAACAAATTGTATTGCAATGTGACAGTTCTAAAAGTGGACTAGGATGTTGTTTGTTACAAGAGGGACAACCGATTTCCTATGCATCACGTGCTTTGTCTGAGGCTGAGCAGAACTATGCACAAATCGAAAAAGAATACTTAAGCATAGTATTTGCTACTAAAAAGTTTCATAATTATATTTATGGTAGAAAAATAACTGTTCATACTGATCATAAACCCTTAGTGTCAATTCATAATAAAAGTGTTGTAAATGTTTTATCTAGTAGGTTACAAAGAATTAAATTAAAGTTACTTAAATATGATCTTGATGTCTCTTATGTACCAGGTAAGCAAATGTATGTTGCTGATCTATTATCTAGATCTTATCTTAATGAATATGATACAGATGAGTTTTTAAAAGAAATTGTTCATTGTGTAAAAGCTACAAGACATATGCATGTAACTGATAGAAAATTAAATGAGTTTAAGAAATGTACCTTAAAAGATCCAGTATTAAATAAATTAGTAACTTATTGTAAAAATGGTTGGCCTAACAGTAAAAAAGATGTTACAGAAAATGTAAGATTTTATTATAAGTTAAGACAAGATCTTTTTGAAGAAGATGGAATAGTCTTTTATAATGGTAGAATAGTTGTTCCTGTTGATCTTAGAAAAGAAATGCTTAATAAAATTCATGATGGACATTTCGGAATAGAAAAAAGTAAATCTAGAGCTAGAGTAATTTTTTATTGGCCTAATATGGGAAATGATATTGAAAATTTAATTTCTAAATGCTCTGTTTGTGAAAAGTACAGACCAAAAAATTGTAAAGAACCACTCATTTCACATGACATTTTGTCATTACCGTTTGAAAAAATAGGGTGTGACATTTGTGAATTTAGGAAAAATAATTACTTAGTCATAATAGATTATTTAACTAAGTGGTTAGAAATTGTTCCCTTAAATAATAAACAAGCAGATGAAATAATTGAGAAATTAAAAGTGATATTTAGTTCGCATGGAATTCCTAAAATTCTAGTCGCAGATAACATGCCCTTTAATTCGTATCAATTTAGAAAGTTTTCATCGGAATGGGATTTTGAAATCGTAAATAGTAGTCCGAGATACCCGAAATCAAACGGTCAAGCCGAAAGCGGTGTAAAAATTGCTAAAAATATGTTGAAAAAATGTTATGAGTCTAATCAGGATATTAACAGTGCACTCCTAGAATATAGAAATACGCCCATAAAAGGGTTAAATTTTTCTCCCGCTCAAGCCTTAATGAGTAGACGAACACGAACTAAATTACCAATAAATAGAGAATTATTAAAGCCAGAACTCCAAACGAACATCAGAAATAAAATTGTAAATAAACAAAACTTAAGTAAATTCTATTATGATAGAACGTCTAGACCCTTATCGGAAATTTCAAATAATCAAAATGTTTTGATTCGTTCTGGAAATCAGTGGGAAAGAGGCATAGTTATTAAAAGAGATAAAAACCCTAGAAGCTATTGGGTAAGAAATGAAAAAAATAACATTTTAAGAAGAAATAGAATTGATTTAAAACCTTCTTATAATGAGACAATTTTTGAACAGGATTTTGAAGTGACTGGTTCTACTTCTACTAACAAAGACTCTGTAAATATTAATTTGAATGGTAATGGTTCTAATAATGATAATTCAAAAAAGAAATCGGACTCTAAACAATACATTACCAAATATGGTCGTATAATTAAGCCCCCTAACCGGTACGGGGTAGTAAATAAGGAATTGTTTTTGTAACAAAGTAAGTGTTCTTGTGTATTTGTTTGTTTATATTTGTATCTTCCTTTTTTAATTCATAGTGTAAATATCTTAATAACATTTTTTGTGTGTCATTCTTTGTAAAAGGGGAGATGTTAGATATGTAACCGTAACTGTATATATATATGTAAGATATGTAACCGTAACCGTAACTGTATGAATAAGATGTAACCGCCACTGCGTGGCAACAGTCAGATTGACTGCAGCTGCTCTTAAATAAAGACGCAATAGATATAACAGTCGTCCAATGATGTCCCATACGTGCTCGATTGGAGAAAGATCTGGTGATCTAGCAGGCCAAGGCAACATGTCGACACTCTGTAGAGCATGTTGGGTTACAAAAACGGTATGAGGGCGAGCGTTATCCAGTTGGAAAACACCCCCTTGAATGCTGTTCATGAATGGCAGCACAACAGGTTGTATCACTAGACTGACGTACAAATTTGCAGTCAGGGTGCGTGGGATAACCACGAGAGTGCTCCTGCTGTCATACGAAATTGCTCCCCAAACCATAACTCCAGGAGTAGGCCCTGTGTGTCTAGGCCGCAGACAGGTCGCTAGCAGGCGTTCACCTGGCCTCCTTCTAACCAACACACGGCTATCACTGCGACCAAGGCAGAACCGGCTTTCATCAGAAAACACAACAGATCTCCACTCCGTCCTCCAATGAGCTCTAGCTTGACACCACTCACGTCGCAAACGGCAGTGGCTTGGAGTCAGTGGAATGCACGCTACAGGGCGTCTGGCTCGGAGCTGTCCTTGAAGTAACCGATTTGTAACAGTTCGTTGTGTCACTGTGGTGCCAACTGCAGCTCGAATTTCAGCTGCAGACGCAGTACGATTAGCCACAGCCATACGCCGAACACGGCTGTCTTCCCTCTCAGTAGTGCCACGTGGCCGCCCGGAACCCGGTCTTCTTGAGGCAGTACCTTCCCTTGACCACTGCTGACAACACTCATGCACAGTGGATACATTCCTGCCAAGTCTTTCTGCATTATCGCGGAAAGAAAACCCACCTTCTCGTAGCCCTACTACACGACCTCGTTCAAACTCAGTGAGCTGTTGATAATGGCTTCTTCGTCTTCTTAGAGGCATCCTTGACTAACATTAACCCACTACGTCAAATCTCAACTGTAAATAACGATCACGAACCTTACAGCGCTTATTTAAAGCAAACCGCATTTGCATGTTCATAGTGTCGCTACTAGCGCCACACTTATGCGCGTAGCTCGAAATTTGAATCGACGTCATCTTTCAGATGTATAAACACGCCTACCAAACTTCGTTTATCTAGCACAGCTCCTTCCTGGTGTTGGGATTTTTTTTTTCCATCAGTGTATATATATAAATGGCTAAGAGATTTCCTTGGACTCTGTGTGTGGGTGTACGCACCGAGTATAAGATCACATGTTGAACAAAAAGTAACAGAAAAAAAATGGTCAAATGAATTTAATGTTTTGGTTTTTATGTAAAAATATGATCACGGGCTATATTTAAAAGAGTGTAAAAATTAAGAGTTTATGCGATGCATGTGGCATCTGTATAAAATATTTATAAGAAATAGATTGAAGAAAGAGAATTAAAGAAATAGAATAAAGAAAATATTTTTAAGAGAATATTTAAAGAGAAGCAATTATATTGGTTACATTTTGTTTTATAGCTCGAGCTTTTGAATTTTAAGTATTATTTACCGTAGGAATAATCACATTTTTATGCAAGCGCAGATAGATGCTATTTTATTGATTTTTAAAGTGTGGATCTCTTTTGTTTGCTCTCTCTCATCATCTCTTTAATCCATCTTGGATCAGATGGATCCTAGCGGCAAAGACGAATTGACTCTTAAAATGTGGATCTCTTTTGAAAGTTCTTGATATGCCCTAAGAAGGACCTCTAATTAAGAAACGCGAAAATGTTTTGACTAAAAACGTTCTGCAAAAGGAAATTTTCCGCTAAACTTTTGTTTGGTTAAATAAAGTCTTTATTACATTGAGAAAAAAATATACCGCCTTCATCTAGAATGAATAAGTGGTCATTTTCTAAATACCTTAACTAGAAAAATAAATTTCCGAGCTGCGCGCATAAGGCGCGCCAATAAAATTAATAGACGAAATGATCGAGAATTTCTAGTCTACATATTTCTAGATGGTGAAACAATATTCTGAATATTCTAAATATTCTGAGTCTTTTGTTTTGCGAGAAATTCTCGCTTGATTTTCTAGAATTGAGTAATAAACCAAGATTATAGTTGATGAAACCCGCCTCTTGTATTCGCATTTATATGCAGAGATTTTTAAATAACTTTGCCCTCGAGAATGTAGGCACACGCTCTAGAATTCTAATAGGGGTTTCTAGAACTCGCTTTCAAAGGTGACTAGAATTTATAAGGAATACATGGAACTATTTTTTCTAGAGCCACAATTTAGATTCCAGATGTCAGTTACAGAATTTTTTCTCACTGTAGTTTTTTGTACTATGAAAAATTGGTCTGAAATCTTCATTTATTTCTGTTCGGATATCTTTTTAGTGATAGGATCTACAGTACATTCATTGATTTCATGAATTTAAAAATGGTTTCGTTAACAAAATTTGTTCAATTGACACGCAAACAGCATCAGGCCGAGTTTTGTACATTTCCAGTTCGATTTTGAAATTTTTCCCGCATTCGGAATTCGGTTCGTTCACGAACCGAGGCTTTTTTAGTATAAAATATCTATCTATCAAATTGAGGGCTTCCTGTGTTCCTCGGCGTAGGCAGACCACAGTTTCTTTCTTTCTATTAAGGCTTTATATGTAATTGCATTGTCGATGTTTGGAAAATATGATTTTCAGAAAAATCTTATAAATAAAATCACTTACTGAAAATTTTCAGTTTTTATTTATTTATATTTATTTTTATTTTTATTTTTTCAATAAAACAGATTTAAATCTTTAATATTTTCATTATAATTTCAATTTCAGAAAATATTTTTTTCTGCTGCTAAATTAAAAATTCCTTTAATTAAATGAAATTATTATTATCAGTGTTATTATTTTATTAAAATTTTATCTTAATATATTGACCAAGAGATGGCACCACTACTCTTCTTTCAAATAGCCAAAGAGGCAATGCGAAATGCCTGATTTTAAGACTTTTTTAAATTTAAAACTTTGGTCTTGAATGCCTTATTTTAAGACATATCATTATATTCAAACATTTTATATTAGTTCATTTGCACCACCAGTTTATTAAGGTACAAAAAGTGTCTTAAATTAAGATATCTATTACATTGTAAAAAAAAAAATGTCCTATTTACTGCCAGAAAGTTTCTGTAATTGGAGAAAATACGTTCTGACAACGTAATTTTTTCGTAAATTACGCGTATTTTCTAAAATTACAGAGAAATTCTGGCAGCAAATAGGATATATTTTTTACAGTGTATGTCTAAGCACTATATTAAGATATTTGCGTGTCTTAAATCCTTTTTCAGACATTTTTTTTTTTTTGTCTTACTTTAAGATTGCTTTATTTGTAGTGTAGGGGTGATAGTCATCTGATTGAGAGAAAATAAGCGATAAGAGAGCACCAAATGACTGGATGTTTTCCAAATCCCAATTTGTCGGTCTAGTTGGCATCCCACCAAGCCTTAGGACATATCCTCATTGATAGTCTTAGGACAGGGACGTATCCAGAGGGGGAGCTCTGGGGGCTCGAGCCCCCCCCCCCCCCCGAAATTGTCCGAGACATTTTTTTTTTCATGTCCTACTGACCAGAAAAAAAATTGTAAAAAAATGAACTTTTTCTCCACAATATTTTTGTTGTTGTTGTTGTTAGTTTGTTTGCTTGTGAAACCTTATTTATTAGCAATTTTCTGTCTTGTAAAGTCCAAATTACCGAAATGCATATTAGCGCTTTGAAAAAAGCCCTAAAAAGAGATCTTTATGGTACTTATTTTTGAATACTGTAATGTGTTTCCTTTCTTTTAAACACTTCTCTTGCCAGAAATAGCGTTTCAATTCCATGTGAGACAAAAGATTCGTCATTAACAAAGATCACAGTTGCATATGCAACTTCTAGTTTTGTTAGTTATGCACGTAGTATACCTTCCATAGAGTATAAATTCTAACAAAAAAAAAAAAAAAAAAAAAAAAAAAACAGCCAATATAAAGTCTACTTTACAGAAAGGCATGTGATGAAAGATGGTACTATCTAATCCTACTTAAAGCAAAAATGCCAGTAATCACATCATTGAGTATAGCATGCAGTATTCATATTTGCAGCGAGGCAGATTTTCAAACGAATGTCCAGATTCAAAAACCAGACTAAGCTTTGACTGGACCAGACTCTAGTGGGTACATGCAGTTCACAGGTTCTGTCAAAGAAATTCCGTATCAATTTTCCTTGTTTTCCAAAAGGAAACCGAAGAGTTAAACCTACTTGCGGAAAAAAACCACCATATGTGGCCATGCGTCATCAGCATCGTTCAAGCTATTACACTACTACCGTCATCCATCGCCATGCACCTATAACTAAATAACATTCGCATAAGGAATCAGAAGGATTACCACAACGAATCTCTCAGTGAGAAAAAACAATCGCATGCGACTGTATAGCCGCAAGCATTACAACAAATTGGTCAACGCAAAGTCAAAAAAGTATTTCTAGCTCCCTGCGCTCGAAAGAAGAAGTAAGGTATTCTACCGACATTGGTATGAACCACAGCTCGCATCATAAGCCAAGTGAAAGGAAAGAGGGAAAACTTAAAAAAAAAAAAAGATATATATATATATATACATAACGTTGTATTAGGCTCCCTGAGTTCGACAAAAATCTGAAGACGGTCCTAAAACGAAAGTGGGTGTGAGCTGCGATGCAAGTAGAATAATTGGCTCTGATAGCTACTGCCCTGACAGGCCTTAAAAACTAACACGTCATGTAAACATCTTTGTTACGATCGTCACAAAGCAGACAATATCTGAGTCTGATGTAGAATGCGATGATGGGTCACCGCTTCACTGTTCAATTTCCAAACGATAATCACTAATGACGTGCATCCACAGTTGAAGATACGCTGTGTCACATGAGACACCTGGTTGATACACACCCTGGTTACATATAGAAACGCTAGATAGTTCGATACGTACGCCCTGCCAGAAGATTTTCAGCAACTACAATGCGTATAAGCATGGTTCCGGGTCTGTAGAAGACACGTCTACCCACGCTAAACAGTAAGCCATATGAGAAGACCTCAATGTGTTCACTAAACCTAGACATGTAATATGTCTAGATTTAGTGGACGCCAGCACACAGGTCCTCATGTTTCCAGTAATATGATCTAAAGCAAGCATTATTATCTAATTAGAAAACCGCATATATATATTATTTTCTTCTATACACAAAACAAGAGAAAAAAGTATTGGATTTGGAAACTTTTAGACTTCTAGTTTTCAATGTATTTACATGTTTTTAGATGTATTGAACGCTATTAGACTATTTTTGTAAACTTAGATATAAAATTTTTGTTGTTTAGATTTTTGGGTACATCACCCAGCAGGTAGCGTAGCTGCACTAGGTTTCCCTTTTTATTGAAAAGATATATCTCGACTGTATAAAAAAAGAAGCTATATCTAAAAAAACGAAAAGTATTTGAAACATGGTTGTTTCGAACATAAATCATGCGCCATACCATTGAATTAGGAAGTCAGCCAGTTTTTGGTTTGTTGAATTTGAATGGACTATGCATTACACTAACATTGCACTAAAGCTAGACAGACAGCATATCAACGGTCTAGAATTCATTTCTAGGGTAATCGTACCATCACAATTTAGAACCTCCACGGTGGAAATGTTTCCCCAACTTCAGTATACCTGAGCTATTACATTTACAAAACATGGAGGACACAACGGATTTTACGTGCACCAGATACCATTAATCTACATGACAGTCTTTGGATGGCTCCAGCATCAATCGTTCAATCCTTCAATTACGATCTCGACTCCTTATTAACCAGACTACCGGGAGTCCAGTTTTTGGGGATTTTCTCCTTATGTCCACGGTTTATAACATCACGGATTAAAGAACTCTCTAGTAGAGACTTGTGCATTTTAAAGGACTAGTTCCATCAGTTTTAGGCCCGAGGCACTTTTTAGAATTATTATTATTATTAAATGTTTTCTTGCTATTTCAGATTTTAGGAATATTAATTTCATTGTTTGCCGCCATGCGGCGTTGTAACCGATCTTATTTATAGCGCATAACCATTTTACTATGCCTAGATGCGAATTTTAAGGCAATAACTTATATTTGTTTTAAAGTTAAGTTGATTGGGGGGGGGGGGGACAAACTTTAATGCACACGTTCTTGGTGTACATACGTGTGGGTGCACGATCAACATCTGACTGAAAGTTGGGCCCCCTCCGAAATTTTTTCTGGATACGGCCTTGTCTTAGGAAACGGGGTTACACTATACTTAGCTGACGAAGCGTTGTTTTTTATTTCCACTCGAAACAATTATTACGAGTTTTTGCATTTCAGGGTGTTTAAATTAAAAAATTTTAACTTATTAAATAACTTAGTACCTTTCATTCTTTTCCTTTCCCCCCCGAATTCTTATGTACTTACTGTCATTCACTACGGTATGTTTGTGAATCTCAACATAATTTAATTGTTGCCATATTTTTTTTTTTTTTTTTCGACAGAATAGAAAAAAAAAGGAAACATTTATTTAAAATGAGGAAAATAAATTAGAAATATCAGTCGTATCGTTACAAATAAGGTACCAAATGAAAGGGAAAATTTTTGTGAATCCAATGTATTAAACAGCTTATCGATCGGACAATTAGATTTTTTTTAAATTAACTAAAGTATGAATTTAGATTTTATGGAAAACGTTAGGATAAATAAAAAAAAATCTGCTTCACGTTAAGTCACATGTTTTTGAAGTGGGGTTAAAAATTGCAGTTTTCATTTTTTTTTTTTTTTTTTTTTTTTTTTTTTAATTTTCTCTCACGAACACAAAAATATAATATACAGTCTGTACCCCACAAGACCAACTTGCATTTTAGACTTCATCAAGTTTTTTGGTTAATAAACAAAAAAGTTACTTTTTTTTTTTTTTTTCTTCAAATTAAATTTTATTCTAAGCGCGAAAAGATTTATATGATACGATACATTAAGAATTTGGGTTTTGAAAGTTTTTTTAAATATATTATTTTGCGTGTGTGTATTTGTATAATCATATTAGATGGAAAATAGATTCGAAGCAAATTTTAATCAGAGATCTGCCTTCTTTAGATAACTAGCCTAACTTCTTGCCTAGAATAACCTACGCTTTTTGTATAAATCCAATTATTTTTATTTACCTATTTCTGAAACCTAACATTAACACAAATAGACATATCCTATGAAAATGTCATACTTATAGGCACATGTCCCACAAACAAAACGGAGAACTACGTAAATACAGTGCAACTAAATTAAAAGAAAATATACATTTGACACACGAACTTGACACATTTTCATTAATCATACGAAGCAACGTACTCATTTACTTCTGTTCCCAGTCATCACTTCCGTCAACATGATATAGTGCTTTGCGTTATTTTGACTTTAACAACGGAAATATTCAGTCTGTGTATTATTAAGATTGATCATTTAACGCGAATTTATCAAAAGATGCATGATTTTGTGCAGGAACTTATAATTATACTTACAAACATATTCTGTCCAATAATTCCGTTAAATAATGTGTTACTTAATAAAGAATCGTAATGGTTATTTTTTCTTTTTTCTTTCTTTCTTTCTTTTCTTTTCTTTTTTTTTTTTTTTTTTTCTTTTTTAAGAAAACAACGCTGTTTTAAAATACAAATTAGACTTGAGAACTATTTCGAAAACAAGTACTAAAAGATTTTATTTACAAGAAAAATTTTTTATCAATGTGAAATAAAAGTAACAAAAATTGAAAAGGTATTGAAATTTTATTATAGAAATTATTTTGATAGTATAAGTTAAATAAATTTAGAAATGAAAGTTAAAACTGCTTTTAACCCTTTTATCGACCCTAACGCTCTAAAACGATCTAAACGCTGCGCCTAAATTTGGGGATTCTTTTATTCAACTATCACCACTAATTTTGAGGAGTGATATTTGATATCTATTATGAACGAAAAAACTTTGAAGTGATTAGGACATAGTTGAAGCTAAAATTCAGTGATGGATATTGAATAAATAATCCCTAAATTTTTCAACACTGATAGAGGAATGAAATTGAATAGGACCAGCAAAAGGTTAAATTACCATAGTGTTCGAAATTTGTACATAGCTGATATATTTTCCTAAAAAGTTAACCTTAAATAGACACTTTGATGTAGAAAAATGTTTTAAACAAAGGTTTTTTAAATGTTGTCTCTGGCAATAAATGCGTGTTTAAAAATGACGGAATCTATCGTAAATGCAATCAGACGATAATACACTCCTTCTCAAAATTATAAGGACACCCGTTTTCCTATATTAACTAAACACTGAACACTATTATTTAAACAAATATAGTTTTTATTAATTTGAATTTCATTAATAGACTATATTTAAAAAGTTTTATCGTTTTTATATTCTTAAAAAACTTTAAATACGGTCAAAAAAATTATTTTTTAGGTGTTCACAATTATAAGGACAGCTCGAAATTTAGTAATTTTTTTTCAGTTATTCTTTAAATTAATGTTTTATGGGGTATCTTTTTAGGGTTAAACAATCAGACATTCTCTCTGGTATATATATATATACATTATTTTTTTAATATTCAGTTTCAATACCATTTCATACAGCATATATGATATTCTTAATACATTTAAACTATTTAAAATTAATTTCCACTTGCATGCACTTTTCTAATATCATAAGTTAAGGTTTTTTCAACTTTTAGGCCATGGGAAAGGCAATAATACAGAAGTTTACTTTCTTCAAACTATTTCCTATTGCTCTAAAAGTAGAGCAAAAATGTAAGTTTTGTTGAAAAAAAATATTATTACCCCCCAAAATCTAACAAAAATCTGATCATTCCACGTTTAAAATTTGCGGATATTCTCTTGATGTTCATAATAATAGAAAAAATTACTAAATTCATTCTGCCTTCAGTAGAAGCAGCTCCCCAGAGCACCATAGATCCACCTTTAAAATGCCCGATTCATATCTGCCTTTAAAAAAGCTGCTCTGTTTTTAGCTATCTTCAGATCGTGCCAGTAACTGTTAAAACCATTTGGTTAATCAAGAATAAAATGTTTTTCATCCGAAAATGCAGCATTTTACCATTTAATATTGCCTTTATTCAACTTTAACACAGACGTGTTCTTTCCCCCGTTAAATGCTGATTGATTATTACAGGGTTTTTTTATTCATTTTAACATATTATTAATTATTTTAAACATGCATAAATGTGGATCCTAACCTTTCGTTAAAAATTACGAGCAAATTCAGCAGCAGTCATTATGAGTAGAACAGTAAGAGGAATTATGAGTCTTCGATCTCTGTAAAACAACTCTGATTTTGCATCAGATCTCTCTCCTATCGAACCAGCAGCTCAACGTTTGATCACATTTCCTTCAGCAATTTTAGACCTTCGAATTTCATTAGAAATTCGGCGGATTGAAATTGTCCTTCCACTTAAAAAACACATTTATCATATCTCACTACTTGAACGTTCTTTTTTTCGAGCAATTATCAGTAATGTCCGTCCAAGAAAAAATGAGGCTTATGTATGAATTAATCTAGGCCAGTAGTTAACTAATTCGCATGTCAACTGTAATTTATCTGCTTGTAAGTTAAATAAAACGAAAAAATCTGGATTGTCCCTATAATTATGAACATCTAAAAACGTGCAGAAAAACACATTTTGCATTATTTTTTATTAATTTTGTTTTACATTAAAAAAATTATAACAGTTTTGGTTTTTAGAATACTAGATATATTAAGTGCACTTAGTATAATCTTGTTTACAATTATTTTTACATTAGTTATTTCAAAATATAAAGTGTCCTTATAAATACGAAAAGGAGTGTATAAGTTTTAACTGAGCAAAAAACTCTTGATAATTATAAAATAATAAAATTTCCGTTTTTTTACGGTTAAAATTTGGAAAATTACATATGTTGTATTGTTTGGAAAAAAAAAGGGGGGGGGGGGAGGAAGAGGAGAAATACAAGAGAAAGAAAGAAAGAAAGAAAAAAAGAAAAAATGATAATTTCGATTTTTAAAACTGAAATATTCAGTTTGGGAATTATTAAGATTGATCATCTATATTGCGAATTTATCAAGACCCAAATTTTCGTTTACAATTCAAAATATTTTTTACTAAAAATAAATCAAAATGCTCTTAAAAATAACACTTCATAAAAAATTTATTTCTGAAAATAAAATGAAAATTTTTAGTAGGTAATAATTTACTGAAATATGCATTTTTGTCTGAAATCGAAAGAAAACATAACTTTTTGTCAAAGATTGATAAAAGAATGAGGGAAATAATACTTAGGAAGCTCGAATGCGCATTGAACCCTAGACCCACTTTGAGCTTGAATAGGCTCAAAGTTGAACACGAGTTGTAGACAATTGTGAAATGCCTTCCATTGAGGTCTTTTAAAGGGATTCTAGCCCTTATTTGCGGGAGTTTTTCAGAAAATCACGGAAAATTCCAAGCAGTTAGGTCGAAGAACAAGACCTGGGATTTTTAAACCTGGCACTTCCATCTTTCCATTTACCAGATCCCAGAGCCGAACGTCTCGGCCACTGGTGGGCCTTGAAGAACGACTACGAATATATAAAAGCCACCCAATGATAAAAATTTTCCGCTAGTGTATTAAATTTGTTTTTGTAAACTTGTTTAAAATGTTGTTCGAAATTGAATCAAACTTTTATTCGATTATAATTATGAAACAGAAAAACATTTTAAAATGATTTAATATTTCATGTGCGTTGTCGCATGACACCGAATAAAAATAAAATGCCTCACGAAATGAAAGTCATCCAAATAGTGTAAGCTGAAAGCTCAATATAATAATTCATCCTGGCAAAAATTTGCAACAGCGTAAAGAGATAGAAAAGAACACCGTTTTCACAATTTTTAAAAAAATTACGTAAAAGAACGCATGAATGAAAAGTCGTATAATAGTTTAAAAAAAAAAAAAAAACATTAAATCATTAAATTCATTTTTTTACTTGTTTTTATTTCATATTATTTTACGCGCACTTTTTATTTCCTAATTCAAAATTATAAAAAAAAAACTTTTTCGATATCGCTTGTAACGATACTGATTATTATTAATTTTCTTTTCCTTTTCTTTCAGTAATAATAATAATAATAATAAAAGATTTTGATGAAATTCTGGCAAAAGCAGAATTTAGTTTAGGACGGAGGACTATTAGTTTTTTTTTCTTCCCAATTATAACATCGCTTTCAAATTATTCAATTATATTTTCGATAAATTTTAGATTTCGATAAATGTCCAACTATCGAAAAATGATTTCGACAAATGTCCAACTATCGAAAACGACAACGCAAAATTCCCAGATTGAGACAAAAAGGCCCTCAGTCCTAAAAAAAAAAAAATGTATAAAATTTAGTACTCTTTAAAATATTTATATGGACTTTCTTTTTGTATTAATTAAAGTAAATAATCCTGCACTAAAATTGTTTCAGGACAATTTCTTCTTCTTCTTCTTCTTCTTTTTTTTTTTTTTTTTCAGATATAGACACAATCCTTTCTTCACTGAAAATTGGATGATAAACTTCTAAAGAAGAATACTTTATCAAGTAGTTATCTCCTTTAATCTACGGAACCCAAAAAATTTCAAACATCGCCATCAAATATTTCAACTACGCTTGCTTGTTTCGTTTAATGCGATACATCACTGGAAAAACACTTTTCCCCTCAAAATTTAGGGCCTCACCGATTAACCGGAATAAAGTGTAATCTGCTCGAAATGCAGCTACTGCCATTTCTCTTCCACATCTCCATTCCGTGCATTCTCGGTCTGTATCTAATGACGGCCTTGGACGCGTGCTATTACTGCCTTTGATTGGCTGCTTGATGATGGATGACGAACTTTGTAGGCGGAGTTGAAGAAATACCGTCCCGCCTACCATCCTCGGAAGCTGTGAAGAAACCTGCTACTAATCGATCAAAGCCAGAGAAAGAGTTAATGGTTGCATCATTTGGCTGTATATCGCCTCTCTCGAAAAAAATCCGGGATACTGCATCGAGGCATTCTCAAATGTATTTCCGGTAATCGCATCAGTGAAAGAAAGGAAATTGTTTTTATATTGATAAGTTTCATCTGTCAAATTAAGACGAAGTTCGAAAAAACGACTGGATCAAAATACAGAAGTATAGAAAAATAGTTCAGGCATAATATTTTTCCTTATTAGCTATACCATGAAAAAAAGAAAAAGAAGCTGAAATATATAAGGAAAGAAGTGCAAATAATTAGAAATTTTTTATTTGATTTCAGAGTGCATGTGCATTGTCATGAAATGCATGAGTCTATATTACTTATTATAGTAATTTCTTTCCTATTGCAGTAGAATATACATACAATTATATAGAATTACTTTTACAGGAGATAAATCGGTTTTGATATTTCAATTGAAGAATTTGAAGAATTAATTCTCCCATTTCAAATTCTTAAAAGATACAGAAACTTTAAAATTAATATAGTATATAATAGATTTTATTTTATCATTACGTTCCAATTTCGCCTAAATCTGAGGCTTATAATTACTTTAAAGTTATATCTTTTCATATTATGTAAATGCCGTTTTGAATATTATTTGACGTACAATGCAAGGCGGTAAAACTAAATATTTCGCTTTTAAATTCATTTATCTACTGACGATGCTGATGATAATTCGACTTTCATTTTAAATAACATTCGCTAATTAAATGTAAAAAATTGGTCACCTGGTTATTCTTGCTTTTATTATTACTATAATCAATAAAATATATATAATAAATAGATTATTAGGATATTGATACGAAAGCTTAGAGATTCATAATATATATGTGTGTGTGTGTGTAAATAAACATAATTAAAACTTCCTAAATGTTGATTCGACTTTAATCTGGTTATTTATTTCTGTGCGAACACAAAACAAAATTCAGAGAATTCCTGTTTATTTACTTATTTATTTATTTATTAACAGCGTTTGACTTCTATTTACACACACACACACACACATATATATATATATATATATATATATCCAGGTAGTGCTAAGCATGCTCGACAACGGTGTTTCTCGTTCTCTCTCTCTCTCTCTCTTTTGAAGATTAGAGATTATGTAATATATACCCATTCTTGATCTTTAATGTTTAAAGAGATTTAAACTATGAGATAACTTCTATATTTCAATATATATCGCTTAGTAAGGTAAAAACCTTGGTAAAAAATACACATCATTATATATTTTTAATTAATTAATTTAATTTAATTTAATCAGACACATGTAAGTCTGTTATCGCGTGGTTCTTTGTTTGCTGATTTTGTTACATTTAATGAAGGATTGATGCTTCCTCTAGAAAGTAATAAGTGAAAGGTATGGCAGGTCGAAATACGATAATTAATTAATAACATAATTAATTAAATTATCCAGTGCTCTTAAAATTATTACAGAAATAATTTCGGCTGTAGCAGAAAATAATGATATACGATATCGCTTTACTGTCACCCACTTTACTGAATTATTAACTTAAACACATCTCCACTTGTTGATTTGCATTCGGATTTGGCGTTTGCTGATGAGGCCTTAGTTAGAAAAAAAATTTCGGAGGGAGTTCAAACTTTAGTATACAATGTTGAGTGTTAAAAAGGAAGTGTAAATAAAAAATGTTTGATAAATCTACAAAATTTCGGAGAGTGAGGGGAAGTGAGTTTTCAGAGCATTAGCTTAGATGGTTAGAAAGAATATCAAGCTAATAACGCGAAGGTCGTGGGTTCAATCATCCTTACTTTTTGCAGATAATTATTAGAAAAGATGCCAATTGATAAAAGAAAATCTTTCCGTGTCTTCATTAATATGAAGACACGGAAAGATTCCAGCTGCAAGAATGACGAGAAAGTATCCAAATAAATAAATAAATAAGTAAAAAGTTAAGTCCGGTTTCCACTTGCGCTCATTGGGCGGTTTCTATTCAGAATCCTTTGATGTGGTCAGCCGAGCTCACCGGAGCTCAAAGCCCTCGAACGGGGATGGAATCTAACCCCCTGCTGAGATAATTGAGGGCCAGGGGTAGACATCTTTGTCAATTTTGCATGCTTTCCTTTGAGGTAACTGCGCAATCTGATAAAAAAAGGTTACAATTGGTGACAAGACATTTGGCTCTTTGTGTCGGAAGCGTGATTAATGACGTTTTGAGCGTTGATCTTGATCCCAAGTGGATACTGGCCTTTAAAGTTAGAGGTGTTTTGGTCACTTTTTAGACAAACAGCTGATCACAGAGCTACAAAATTTAGGATGGAGGTCTTCTCTGAACTCATCTGATGCACCTCGAAGTCCAATTTTCAATTTTTTATTTTTGATTAGTTTTTTATTTTTTTTATTTTTTTATTAATTAGTTATTATATATATATATTTTTTAGGTGGAAAGATTATCTGGTGCTGCCATCTGCTGTCATAGAGTAAAGATGATAATCAGTTCGAAAAGTGTTTGTCCGAAAAACACAATTCTTGAATAATAACAGCGCCATTTATTTTCGAGCTAGCATTTAAATTGAAATGTCCGGTTAAAGCGAAAATGCAAACTGTGGGGACTCGAAACCGATATAAAGTAAGCGGGGAAGATGCTACCAAAAGCAGCAAGTTCCCGAAACGAGGTTTTAAGCGATTTCAATAAAATTGTTTTTAGTTTTTATTTATAAAATGATTTAAAATATAGTGATTAATGTTTCTTTTTGAAAATTCTTTTAAATAGTGACTAACGAATCAAGCAAATTCTGCTAGTTATATATATTGCTATATTTATCTTAAAAAACGATAAATCAGTCAAATATCATTAAATATTTAAAAATTATCCTCTTAATCATAGTATAAAGATAACTCTTATTTAACTCTTCTTTATTACACTGAATTCAAAATATTACATTATATAAATATTTACGAAATTACGTTAAAATGTTAAAATGATAAATAAAAAATTATACCCTTCAAAAATTTAAAGTCTGATTTCTCGTACCTGATCACAGACTGTAAAAGTGACCTCGGCCTTATAGTTTTTGCCAGGCTGCAGAATGATATAAAGACAAAAATTAATTTTCAATTCAAAGTAACCGCATTTGTTGTAATATATATATATATATATATATATATACATATATATATGTATGTATGTATGTATACGTATATATATAATAATAATAATAATAATAATTATTATTATTATTATTATGCATTTGCTTGAATTTAGATACAATTTAAATAAGCAATGGCAAAAATAATAACTTTTTTTGCTTGGCCTTAGCATTTTTTTTCCAGCATTGAATAAGCTTCGGAACTTTTCTTTACGCGTTGCGGGCTTTGTAAAACATATATTTTGCAGCATTTACGGAAAAACAGACATTTCCTTAAAAAAAAAAAAAAAAAAAAAAAAGAAGAAGAAGAAGAAGAAGAAAGAAAGGAAGTAAAATAAAGTAAATATTAAAAAACATTCTCTCTCTTTATTTATTTATTTATTTGTATAAAATATAGAAGAAATTATTCTTGTTCGGAAAGTGCAGAAATTATTCTAATAGCAGATAATTTTGTTTCTGTGTATTTAAAAAAAAAGTGTTATGTGAACCAGACAACCTTTTCAATAAAAATTATTCACAAAATTCTCCAGTTTTATTCATTACAAATAATATTGAATTGTTGTGATTATTAAAACAGATCATTTGAATCTGAATTTCGAAATAATGCTTAGAATAATTTAATTAAGCTTAAATTGCTTCTCACAGAGCATTTATTAAATATTTTCTTGTTATCTTTTGATACGTGAGTTTGAGAAGTAATTAAATAAACGTAACTTATAATTAAAGTACGGACTCACTGGAGCCAGGAAAAAAGGAAATATCGTCTCAAACTGGTTCACTGACTTCAGATATATGTTTCACCCATAATTAATCGTGTGGCATTAATACCAATAAAAGTATAATTGCCTACCATAGCGATGACGTAGGGGGAAATTTTTGTAACGGAAAAGAGTAGAAGGAAAATTATTTATTTAAATAATGAAATTAGAAGTATTTAAAATGTTTACAGTATTTCTTCTTCAAATAAATAATTTACTGAAATCTTTTTTTTTTTTTTTTTTAATAATAATTTTCATAAATTTACATGCGCGGACATTCACATACGTATTAGAGATTTTTTTTTTTTTTTTTTTCCATATGCAATGTGATAGCTTTGTAGTATATCAGTTTTTTAATGTCAAAAGTGTTTCTTTCAGGTGATATTAAAAGTGAGTAAAAAACAAAAAAAACGTCTGTCAAGTCTGTTTGTTAAAAAAAATATTCAAAGTTTCCAGTGTTTGGTACCCATTGAAATACTGCCCTCTTCTCTTCTTTCGAGTGACGTTACTGATATAGTGACCAACGAAATTATGGACAAAAACAATAAATAATGAATAAAAATAAAAATAAATAAAATAGATTAATAATGATAAATTAATCATTAATTATTATTATTATTATTATTTTAAAACTATTAATAGACATATGAAACTTTGTTAAAAACATAACGAAAAAAGTAATAAACAGTTCCTGACAAAAAATTTGATAACGATTACTCACCGAATTAAAAAATATTTTCAATGCTTATTTTCTCAACGAAAAATACCATTATATTAATCTTAAATAACTTTTTTTAGGAATGTAATATTAATATTCCTGGGTGTTAAGGAAATTTTAAAAATTATAATCATAAAAAAAAAAAAAAATGAAAATGAAAATTTATTTAAAATATAAATTTTTAACAAACATACCAAAAGAATAAATAATTGCTATCGTTTGAAAACTGTGCTAATAATTTGAATTCTAAAAACTATGTTTACAATAAAATGCTTCTAGAATACTGAGTTAAGAAATTAATAGACCATTTCCTGCGTGTAACGAACGGACTATAAATGTTTACTGTTATAAAACTATTTTTAATAATGAAAAACTTTTACATCTAATTACGGCGTACATTTCTAAAACCTTATCAGAAAAATAAACTATTATATAACAGGATCATTAATTTTATGTGATTAATTTTCACATAATGACCATTCACAAATAAGTGAGAGCTCTATTATGTACAGCAAGAGAAAAATGTTTAATTGGTATATTTTTATTAATTGAAATATTTGCTTAGAATTAACAATAACAAAACCTTGAAACAGTTTTTATGCAGAGAGATAATCCATCATCAATCATAAAAACTGAAATAATTTTTATAGGTAACAGTATGTAATTTAATTGCTATGTATTTTAATGAATAATATTTTAATCGAAATTAAATATTTCAGTTGCTGATTTTCATTTTTAGAAGGAACAGTTTTTAAGTGCAATTTTTAAAAAATGAAATTTCAATAAATAAGTTTTTAAGTATTTTAAAAAAATACTTTATTATAATGGAAAAACTAATATGTTGTGGCCATCACAAAACTTTCTTCTATAATTCCTATACAAAATTCCGCAGTACATGCTACACAGGCCTGAGACGATATTGTATATATAAATGATATATAACGTAATAAAATTTAACCTTAAAATTTAGCAAGCAATAGATTCAAAACAATACTAACTCAACAAAATCGAACTGATTTTAACTTATAGGTAAGACTGACACAAAAATGTTGCGATACAGATTAAGAACCAATAAGAGACAAAAACCATTTAAATTACTTACGCCGACACGAATGATAATAATAAAATAAAGACCATTAAACTTAATGACAGAGAAAATAACTAAAGGACCACAGAAATAATAATTGGATAAAAATGCTTAAAATTAGAAGTAAAATCTCGTCAGGGGGCATATACTTCATAAAGCTGTGAAAGCTGCATCGATTTCGTAAAATAATATAGCCAATCATAGCAATTTATATTGTTCTAGCCCCGATCGAGGCAGCAAAACCAATTTGAATGAGAAATTAAATAAATTATTAAACCAAATTATCAAGGAATCCATAGATAAAACTAGAAAAAAGCAGAGTTTTAAGATATCGATGAGTTGTTTTGAAAATTAGTCATATTGAAAATTTAAATCCTCCGAGAAATGGTGGGGACAATGCTGTTATGTACACGAAAAATTTCTCCACTTGATTATTACTATTATGATATATTTTTTTTTAATTATTTCTTAGTGATTTATTTAAAATAATTATGAATATGTAGATTTAAACGAAGTTTAGTTCTATTGTCTTATTCAAAATATGAAAAAAAAAAAAAAAAAAAAAAAAAAGGGGGGGGGCAACGCTACCTGTTGGGGGCGATTTTTACCAAGAGTTGATATGCATTAATTTATCTGGAAGTGAAACCACATGAATATTTTCTAAAATTCTGAGCATTTAGTTTTTGAGATAGAGTTGCCACAAGAATTTTGTCACACACACACACATGCAGACTTTTTTTAAAAAGGGTAAACCGTTTTTGGACCTCTTGAAACGTGTAATCCATTCAATAATTGAAGAAGGAAATTTCTATGAAACCAATCTTTTTTCTATTGAATATAAAAGTTAGTAAGCCATTTTTCGTTGATAATATTTATAGTATACACAATTTTTTTATCATACGTAAAGCTTGCCTCGGCTTTGTAAAGTATAAAATTAATACTTTAAAAAATGTAGTAAATTATACTTGAAGCAAAATTTTTAGCGATTATTTTATGATACATCAAATAACTTAATTTCGAAGTTGCATAAGAATATATAAAATGTTTCCAAAACTACGAATTCTATAACATAAATTAATTATATAGAAATACCTTTGGGTAAATTATTTAAAAACATCAAGCAAATTTGAAAAAAAGCAAAAACTTCTGAAAATTTTAGTTAATTAATCATTAAAAATTCTTAAAATATTTAATTATTTAAAATATATTAATTATGTAGGTTTGGGAACATTTTAATCCAAGTTGTAACTCAACATATTAATTTAAAATTATGTTGCCATACAGATGACGAAATAGCACTGCAAAATTATGTCCTATTATTATTTGACTACACTGTAAAAAATAGGTTCTTAAAAATAAGTATATATTGTCTCAAAATAGCCTCGAAACAATATATACTTAAATTTGAAAACCCATGTACACGTTTTTGAGTACATTGACATGTCAAACATGGGGATATTGGAATTCTTATTGGTCAACCCCATTTTTGAACATGTCAATATACACAAAAAGGAGAAAATGGGTTTTCAAATTTAAGTACATATTGTTTCGAGGCTATTTTGAGACAATATATACTTATTTTTAAGACCCTATTTTTTACAGTGTACATTTTACTTTTTTGTTTATTTAATTAAGAGTATATTAATATTAGGGTTTTCAAAAAGCTGAAACAAACTTTAAATATCATACAATTTTTGAGTAACTTTAATTAAAAGCGTGACTCAATTTTCACAAATATTAGAGGTTTGTTTTTGGAAAATGAGATCTTAAAATGAGATACTGAAAATGATTTTAGGATTTTAGTGCGTATTTAGGAAAACAAAAAGGAAAAGATGGAAAGCTTGAACTTTCCTTGAATTAAAAGAAAGTTTTAATTAAGGACATTTTTTAAAATAAGAAATATTTTACAATTTGCAATAACAATAAATTGAAATTATTTCAGTATAAGAAAAATATTATATGGAAAAGTGTTTTAATAAAGGACGATTTTTAAAGCAAGAAATGTTTTTAAAGGTACAATAACAATGATTTGAAATAATTTCAATGTATGGGAAAGTATGATGTGGAAAAATATTTTTAATTATGATATATATTTTGAAACAAGAAATATTTTAGATTTTGCAATGGCAACGAATTGAAATTATTTCAGTGTAGGGGAAAATATTATACATTTTTAAAACAGAATTTTTGTTTCCCTAGATAACTACAAATTTTATAGTATTGTTGATAATGTAGCAATGTGTAATAATATAGCTACGCATAATTAGTTTAATTAAAGTATTAATGAATTATTTTATTTTAATTCAGTATCAAAATATTTTAATCACACAGAAAAAAAAGCTGTCAGTTGACAATACAGAATTGACTAACCCAAACAGCTGACTATGAAACTCGAGTTAAAAAGTGTACTAGCTGAACTAGTCTCCAAAACAATACCCCAGTGTAGGAAGGTTAATATTATCAGATATAGCCGTCTTAACTGATGATATTAACCTTCTTAGTCTGGGGTTTTGTTTTGGAGACTAATTCAGCTAGTGCACTTTTTAACTCAAGTTTTCTAGTCAGCTGTTTGGGTTAGTCAATTCTGTATTGCCAACCGACAACTTTTTCTTGTGTGTGATGTTATACACTGATGAAAAAAATATACCACCTTCCTCTAGGACGAATAAGTAGTCATTTTCTAAATCCCTAATCTAGAAATATATATTTCCGACTTATGCGCATAAATAACCTGGATAGTTCAAATGGTCGAGAATTTTTAATCTGTCCTTGTCTAGATTGGGGAACAATATTTTGAATATTATGAATATTATGAATTCTTTAGGTTGAGAAAAATTCTAAATGATTACCTAGAACTGGGTCATAAACCAAAGTTATTAAAATATGGTTAAGGTTATAATAAAAGTTAAGGTCATAAATCTAAATACTAAAACTCGCTTCTTGTCCCTGCATTTATATTTTAGATATTTATTAATAAGATTGATCATAATAATATAGAAAAATGCTCTTCAATTCTAAAAAGGAATTTTAGGATTCACTGGCAAAAGGAGCTAGAACTTATAAGGATGACATGGAACTATCTTTACTAATGCTACAATTTAGTTTCTAAATGTCAGTTACATATATATATATATACATATATATTTCAGTGCATTTTTAACACAGCACATTACATACACTGTTAAAAATTTCAACAGAAAACTCTGTGTAATGTATTAAATAAAGTCTTACGTAAAATTACAAAGAAAAATAAACGGAAATGTTAAAAAACTTATTTTATATATTCACATTAATAACTAATATTAATTTAATTATTTATTAGTGAGAATATTTCGGACTTAGAGTGCTTTTTCTAAAGAAGAAACAGTCATTTTTAATTTTAATTAAATAATTAAATAATAAAATTAGGTAAAAATACAGAATAAAGATTGGAAATCTCGATTATTCACTTTTAACTAAGAATTACTGTAAATTTACTGAGACTCTGGATAAATATTTACATTAAATTTACAGAAATTTTTAACAGTGTAGTAAACAATGACATACTTTAGAAGTTATTAAAAGTATCATTTCAGAATTTAAATTACAAAGTATAATATTTTAAAATATGGACCGTAAAACAAGTTGAAAATTAGTGATAGTCAGAGAACTATTAATAAAAACCAGAAAGAATAACTTGAATAGTCAGACTAGAAACAAAGTTTTTAACTATGTTGGCACATGTTAAAAATAAAATTTCACCGCGTTGTTTAATTAGACTTCTTTCAATGTGATTTAAGAGTCCCCCCTAATTATACAATATTCTTCCAAAATTGAATGATGCAGTTAATTAAGCTAGAAAAAGTACCGTGTCGCGCTTGTATTGTTTATCTACCGAAGGTTGTAAAGAAAGAATAAAAGAACAATTCAAACGGAGATAAGTGCAAAGATAAGCACTAATGATGTAGAAGTGTTGAGTAATTCTAAAAACTTCTCTACAAATCTAAAAATAAACCTATATGAGTTCAAAGAGAAAATATCTGTCCTAAAATACCTCCAGTTGTTGATATTGTTATAATAAAAAAAATAATGCTTAATTATAATGTGAGAATATCAAAGTATTTTTTGATATTCTCATTTTTTATTATCTCCACACTGCTAAAAATGGTTTCCTAAAAATGAGCTAAATTGTCTCAAAATAGCTCTGAAACAATATATACTTAAATTTGAAAACCCATGTACTCATTTTTGAGTATATTGATATGTTAAACATGGGAATATTGGGATTCTTATTGGTCAACTCCATTTTTGAGCATTTCAATATGCTCAAAAATGAGGTACAAGGATTTTCAAATTTAAGTATATATTGTTTCGGAGCTATTTTGAGACAATTTAGCTCATTTTTAAGAAACTATTTTTTACAGTGCAGCCGTTGGTTATTGTTATAAAAAAAAAAAAAAGAAAAAAAAAAAATACCTAATTATAATGTGAGAATATCAAAGTATTTTTCGCAGATAAGAGATCAATATTAAATAAGTTAAAATATGATGCTAAATGTAAATTTTATATGTACTATTCAAAGTAAGCATCTATTTTGTAATTCCTCAAGGTGTTGATATCGATAATCATAAATTTTCCGTTGATGGATATAAATATTGTAGAAAGATTGTAGAATGTTTATAAAACCTGTTAAAAGAAAACATATATTAGTAAAAACTAGTACATCTATTCAGAAATTCCTTAAGATGTTAATATCGATAATCATAATTATAATTATTTTTAATATCAATAATATCGATAATTCAAACTGAAAAATCTATTTTGTAATTTCTTAAGTTGATGATAGCTCTAATCATAAAAATATTCTTATTAATGAATAGAAATATCATTGTATGTTAACTAATTTTGTTTAAAGTAAATATTGCACTACTTCAAACTGAAGCATATATTCTGAAATTCCATAAGTTGATGATATCAATAAACATAAATATTTCTACTAAATACCACAAAATATTTAAATAAAATTAAAACTTAGTATGTTATGCTGGTGTGACTATTACAAAACTTTTTTCTATATTTTCCTATACAAATTAACGCAGCGTGCACTGAGAAAAAATTCTGTAGCTGACATCTAGAATCTATAAATTGTAACTCTAGAAAAAATAGTTCCATGTCATCCTTATAAGTTCTAGTCCCCTTTGAAAGCGAGTTCTAGAAACCCCTATTAGAATTCCAGAGCGTTTGTCTATATTATCGGCGGCAAATAATCTCTGCAAATAAATGTGAATACAAAAGGCGGGTTTCAGCAACTATAATCTTGGTTTAGGACCTAAATCTAGAAAATCAAGCGAGAATTTCTTGCAATGCAAAAGATTCAGAATATTGTTTCACTATCTAGAAATGTGTAGACTAGAAATTCTCGACCATTTCGTCTATTCAGTTTATTGGCATGCCTAATGCGCATAGCTTGGAAATCTATATTTCTAGTTTAGGGATTTAGGAAATGACCACTTATTCATTCTAGATGATGGCGGTATATATATATATATATATATTTCTCAATGTGCAAATTATTTATTAAGAAAAAAATAAATAAAAATAAACGAAAACTTGTTTTAAATATCACATGTCTATGGTTTAACCATTCGGTTTAAAGGTGTCGACAAGTTCTTTTTAAAAATACTTATATTGAAATTTTAGAATCCCCTGGGGAACGGTAGCGGTGCTCTATATAGGTCAATATATTATCCTAATTAACTTTTACTATTATAAATAATTCCTTTTAATTTACAATGATTTTCAAAAATGATTCTTTTTGTACCCATTTATACGAAATTTCGTCCTATACTGCCATGTTAAAAGTTATGATAAAATGCATGACAACGCCTCCTGTTGGATGATATGCACCAAAAGCTAATCAATAGTAATAAATTATGTCAAGCTTTAATTGAATATAAATTTATATTGTATTTTGTTTGTTGTTTCGTGAGATATAATGTCCACAAACTTTTGGACACAATCAGGCAGACAGACATTTTATAAAAATGGTCAAATCGTCTTCAGGACATCCCAAAACTGTAAGTTCATCAAAAAGGAATATCTAAAAAAATTTTACAAAATCAGTACTTTCTTTTGAGGCATACAGAAAAAAGTGAAAACAAGCATTTGAAGATATAAACATTGTTGAACAAAGAGAAAATATCTAGCAAAAAGCATGAATAAACTGAAGTGTTCTTTTGGAAATTCTTGCAGATCTTTTTTCTTTTTCACTATTTTGTATTCCTATAAATGGAATATCAAAAACATTTCTGTTGATAAAAATGTATACTAATATGAATTAATCATGAATGAAAGATTAACAATAAAGGCTAAAAATAAATAATATTGTAAGAGTATTTGAAAAAAAAAAAAAAATCGTACGAATTTTTATAACACGTTAGTATTGGAAGACATAATAATATCATAAATAAATCAAGATGTCATTCACGTCATAAAGTTTTACAATCACAATAATAGATAAATAATAAAATAGATAATTATTAAAAAAAGAAAGAAAAAAGTCTAAATTATGTTATGTAAACTGTATATTTAAAAAGAAATGCATTATCCCAAGATAAGACCAAGAAAGTGATTTAAAACTTATGTTTCATTTACATATTATATTGTAGACTTCATTTACCGAATTCTTGAGTAGATCCATTGTTTAAATGATTCAATGTCAAAACATACAATAGGGGGAAACCTTCTTTCTTCTTTTTCCCTCGCAATTCTCCCCCCCCCCAAAAAAAAAAAAGAAAAAAGAAAGAAAGAGAGAAAAATCTACCGCACACAAAGCATTATAAAGCCGGTTATGTACTTAACTTCATTTACTATATAAAAAGTCATTCTTTTCTTTTTATTTATTTACTTATTTTCTTTTACGTTTTTTTAT